>JARJCP010000094.1:0-382199 GCA_029281795.1 Mycena crocata | reverse complement strand
GTGATTTAACCCGCCCATGAAAATCGCATGCGTCCGTGGGATCAACTGAGGACAGTTGAAATTTCGGAAAGGGGGAGGGATTGATGGAAATCAACCTGAAACTGATATTCCTTCACTTGGAACTACGACCGATACGAAGACCGGACCTATGTGACGCTATTCGTGGAAATCAACCTGAAACTGATATTCCTTCACTTGGAACTACGACCGATACGAAGACCGGACCTATGTGACGCTATTCGAAGTAATGAACTACTGATAGTTTATAATAATGCCCATGTTCGCGCCAGCATCTACTGTGAACTCAGTAAGGTGGCTAGTAACCGGAGCGGAATAAGCTGAGAAGTAATCCTCCATGAACGGAGTCAAGCGGCGGTAGCGATGGAAAGTCTCGAGGTCTTTAGGATCAGTTGACACCCCTGAAATCAAGACAAGAGAAAAATCAGAATTGATCCCGGAGAAAGAATAATTCCGGAAGACGCACTAAGAGTTCTGACTGCGATACGCGACACCCGCTGCCACTCTTCGTACTTGAAGTAAGAACAGACGGGACGCGATGACTTTCCAATACAACCAGTACAGGCAGCGTTCCAGCCGTTAGAATGGCAAGGAAGGTTGGCTTTGTCACAATTGGTACAGGGCGGCCCAGGCTACGAAAACTTGGTTAGCAGCTGACAACATGACAAGGCAACGAGGCGGCCCACAAGCGTACCTTGATAGCCGATAACAACAGGGCAACCTCGTCCCGGATGGATGTGGGCGCAGACATAAAAGAACAAGAGATGGTCGTTTTCGAGATACAGGATTGACTTAAGATGAAGAGAAGTGCGAAGGATAAAAGGCCCGCCTTTATAGAAAAAGACGAGGCCGCCTGGCATAAAAATGATCTCAGAAAGAAGTGTGTATGGCTGTCCGGCTTAGCGGTGGGAAGAAAACTTAGAAAGCTTAAATTCTCATCAGGCGGCCCAGACCTTGATTGATAAATTGATGTCTGTTGCTTCTATCTCGGAAATAAGGAAGAGCTATCACAAAAAGAGACTATGGCGCAATAGCTACAAAGAAGTCATAGTGGAGGGAAGAGTGATACTAAGCACTTGTACTAGAGTGTCTAGCCGCTCACGAAGCAGCATAATCAAGTGCTGAGGACGGTCAAAGATGAGACAGTCCTGAATGAGGCTATGGAGCTCCCGGATGCTAGAAATGCAAGCAACTATGCGACGCAACTCTACGTCTCCATCTCCGAGCAGGTCGACGGCGCTCCAAGAAGCCATAAGTGCTTCAGCACGGGAGTGATAAGAGTCGAGCAAAGCCAGAGTATGGGCGGCTACCAGATCCATGCATTAGATTGAAACAGAGACAAGGGATCGATAGGACGTACGAGGATTATGGCTAGCCAACACCTCACGCTCCCGCCGAAAGAATGCCTGCCAGACAGCGAAGCTCCGATAACAGCAGTCTTGCTTGTGAAGCATGATGCAGCGAAAACACCCAAGACCCCACTGAAGCCAGACGCAAGTCCGGCCAGAGGCCAGACAATGAATACAGTCCGAGGCCGGCTAAAGTGAACAATCAGCCTGAGGAAATGGGCAACCGTTATACAGGCAGAGGCGGCCACGTACGAAGCGGGTTCTAAGCATAACAGCTACCCCGTTGCTTTCATCTGGGTCAGGGTGGAGTGCGTCGGAAATAAACACCATGGTAGTGCAAGGAGGGAGATCAAGAAAGGGGGACTCAGGCGGCCTGACTTGAAAAAGCGCAAGCCGCACGAGTTATAAGCCGGCTACAATGCCAATACGCCCAATTAGAAAAGGGGTTTCCGGGCGGGATCAAAAGATGCATAAAGTAGTTTCAGAAAGAACACGGCTACAATGATCTACCCTTGATTATCTGAATCATCGATGCTCCCTGATAACTCCCGAAGAACGTGTTGCGATGCCGGAAATACGGCGCGCATGGCGAGGATTAGAGGCGGCGTGGCGTGGGGTGCGTGGGCCGGATGCGAGAAGCCTCGTACGCCGCTCAGCATGCTCCCACATAACCAGGCGGCCTTGCAATTCATAAACACAGCTCAAGTGATAGAGCAGTTCAGGATCGAAAATGGTGTCGAGATACTCCATATTCCGCCGGATGAGTCCGACGGGGTAGCCGTTTTCGAGACAGTCCTCGAAAACCCAAGGGAGCAAGTCCCTGACTGAAGAGTGGTACCAGAGCTCCGAAAAAGCGTAGGCTGAATAGTCAGAAAAGACTTAGCCATTATAAATACGCCAAGGTGTAAAAGAAACGTACGTTGGTCACCAGCCAAGAAATCGGTTCCGGTGGCCTCGTACTCTTCAAACCACCAGGCTCGATGATTGAACATACAGTCGTGGTTATTGTCCTCTCGACACTCGACACACTTAGCGGCCCAGCGTACGAAAGTACAGGGGCGGCCTGAGTGATGACAACGAGCGCAGACAAGATCCGGCTAGGATAAGGAATTAGAGCGAATTCGAGAAGGCCATTGAGAAATGAAGTACGCGTACCACTGTATAAAAATGAGTCACTACTTCACGAGCCGCCTCTGGAAAAAGAGATGGATCGATTAAGATGGTACCGGGCGGCTGCATAAGATGGCAACAAGAGGGATCACAAGTGGAAACGACTTAGGAACCTCCTGAGCTGACCATTAAATAATGCTGACTAACACCTCGGTGATAACTATCAACCGAGGCCGGCCACCGGGATCCGTTAGACATCCATGACACGAGGCCGGCTCACGGCCTAGAAATCAAAGGCGGCCCAGCCGTGAGAAGTTGAACTTGGGAAGGATGTTGAACGAGTCTTGAAGAAACGATGCTAGTTCCCGTCTCCCTTACAAATTGAACAAATGAGGGAGAATTTGAAGGACTTAGTTCACACTTTAGAGAGGTGCAGAACTTCGTGTATTCTTCTGCCAAACAAGAAATAGCGACTAGATGTGGTTATACAACTATATAACAAGTACTCTACTAATAACCGATGACTTGAAGCTAAACGATAGCTAAGACGGTTAGTGGATGTAAAGTAGTTGGTCCAAGAAAAATAGTCTGCGACGAGTATGAAAGATATGTGAATGGGCCGGACTAGACCTCTGCGGATGGGAGACGTGCGAGGCGGCCTGTGGTCCCGTAGGGAATAACTCTTCGCCTCTTCGTGGGCGGGGGTTGTTCCTCCTCGGACTCAGACGACGCTGAATCATCAGACTGGTCGCCGCTGTGGTGATCCTGCTGGCCGGCCTGGGCCTCCTCCTCCTCCTCCTCGGACTCGTCTTCGTCGCCGTCGTCCGCGTCACCCTGATGCTGGGCGGCCCCGTCCTCCTGTTCCTCCTCGTCGTTGATAAACGACTCGTGGTCGTCCGAGGCCTCGTCGGCCTCCAGGTCGAGCAGGTCGAGGACCTCCTGAGACTCGTCGCCACGAAGGTAACCTTTGAAGCGAGGCGGCTCGACGAAGGGATCCCAGACAGCGAGGTGGGCGGCCTCCGTAGGGTCGAAATCCGACTTGCCGTGTTTGGCAGCGAGTTCGACGATGAGGCGCTTCGTGGGGTTGAGCCCGCTCGGCTGAGCAGATGGGCCCATGTCGCCTCCCGGGTAGTCCTCCCGCTAGAAGACCTCGTAGTAAGAAAAGGAAAGAAAGAGAGAATGGGCTTACCTGGATTGCAACCCAATGCGCGTTGTACATGAGCGCGTTGTTGGCCGGGACAAAGAAAAATCCGCGAGGCTCAGTCTGGCGGCCTACTTCCGCATCCAACTCCTCGTAAAAATCCCAAGCGGATTTGTAGTTGGGAATTGGATCCCGGAGCCACTCGTCCTGGAAGAAATACCAGACCCAGTTCTGGTTGGGCTCGGAACGAGCGTCGAGCATTTGAACCATGGCGACGCGGAGAATAGCTTCACAGTCCCGGCCAGATCGGAAGCAAGCAATGAACTCTTCGAAAGTCTGGCAAGTCTGCCGCAGGCGAAGAATATCGCGGAGGTAAAGAAGCATTTGCAAGTCGAATTGTGCCTGCAGAGGGAGCCGGATCTTCTCGACTTGGGTGACGTTTTCAAACGCCTGACAGAGGGAATCGAATCGCTGCTTGAGTCCTAGAGAATCAACGTCTGGAAGATTAGAGAAAGTGAAGTAAGAGGCGGCCTGACTCACCGAAAGGTGTGGCTTCAATCCACTTGAGATACTCCGGGGCGGCCTTATCCTTGTACTGGATTGTACGGATGCAACTGCACGACATCTTGCTGTGCGAGTTGTGGCAGGTATAGCACACCATGCCAGAGGCGACCGTAGCGCAAGGAGCACCGGAGGAGATACACTCCACGCAACGAGGTGACTCCTAGAAAGATAAGAGTTGACGAGGCGGCCTGAGATGAAACAAAAGAAAAATTCACCTTAGTGCTCTTGAGGCCTTTGCCCCGCCGAATGTCAGAGAAAGAAATTTTGAATCCTTCCCCGTCAGGAGTCTGGATGGGTTGGGCTGAAGAACTATACCCGGCCGGCAGAACCTTAAACAAGGATTCGCGCTGCTCCTTGCTCAGGACGTGCTTGGTGTAGTGGGCGTAGATCTGGCGGGAAGCTTAGAAATAGAGTCAGGATAAATGAAAACGGGTGAACAAGGACAACTTATTGGATCAGCCAATGGGGCCGCCTCGGGATCCGGATGTTGAAGTGCAGAAATACGTTTCGGCTTCTTTGTCGAGCCGGCCCCGGACGCAATATCCGCAAAAAGGAAAGAGGTATCCTCGAAGGTTCCCTCGGGAGCCTCGAAGACGGGAGCCACCACCGGCTCCTGCTCCTTGGCCTTTCCCTTGCCCTTCTTATCCTTGGCGGATTTCTTGGGCGGCTTGGCTAAAGGATAAAGCGACATAAGTAAAAACTTGAGAGAAGAATAACAGGACTTGCCAGACGGCCCAGAAGCCACGGGTGAGGCGGGCTAGGAAACGATGCAGGAAGGATTAAGGAACGAACAAGTGATACGAGTGGTTGGAAAAACTCACCACATCGGAATCGTCACGAACTCGGGCCTCGGACTTGACTGTAGACTTGCCCTTTTTAGTCTTGGGGCGGCCAGCAGGAAGGCTTTCGGGCGAAGGGGACTCGTCCAACACGATAACTTCCTCCTGGCCCGGCTGGATTTTCTGGAAAAGAAAAGGGAATTAAGAAGGCAACTACCCAAAATAAGGCAACTTACTTTGCGGAAGGCAGGCTTGTTGGACGAAGGCTCGACCTTGGCCGGCCTGGAAGCGACATCGGAGGAGGGCACGCGTTTGCGCTTTTTGTCCGAGGCCGCCTGGCCGGAGCCGGAAGCCTGTTTTGGAGTCGGGCCCGCCACCTAGAAATAAACAAAGACAGCTCAGAGTAAGTTTGATAAGCAGCCAGTATTTCGGAGGACTTACTACCGGGCGCTTCTTCTTCTTCTCGGAAACGGGAGGAGGCGGTGGAGGCGCTGGCTTGGGCGGGAGTTCAAAAGCGCCCGGCCATTCACCCTGTAAAAGGAGGGAAGTTCAGGCGGCCCAAGCGGAGAGCAATAGAAAATTACTCACCCCACCCCCTTCAATATCCCAAGCCGCTACCTTCCATTCCGGATGTTCGTTGCGGGGGTCGATGTGAGCGCAGACGGCCCCCATGCAGCTATGGAGATAGAGAATTTGGGGCGGGAAGTCGGGTAGATGCGCGAACTGCTGAAGCCACTTCGAGTTTTCAACCTGAAGCACCGGATTTGTTTAAAGCTAAGCCGGACAAGGAAAGACGGAATTAATGAAAATCTCACAAGGATTTTCATGACATCCGGAGTAAAAACCGTCCGGGTCATGGAGGGTGAGACTTCGTCCAGGCTGGCCGGATGAGCCAGGGAGAAAACACCAGGAGGGCTAGGCAATTGTCGAAGGAACGTGAAATAATCTGGGGGCGGCCTGGCAACCTCTGGTGCAGACGGGGCTCTCTTGCCCCCACTAGTAGCTGGCTTGGGAGTTTTCCCGGACATGGTCTGTAAAACAGCACCATGGTTGGAAAAATTGAGACGTCCAGTCAGATTTAAGGGGAGGAGCACGCACTTCAGAAATTGGGAGTACGAGCAGCAATGAAGGACAAGAAGACGGAGAAGCGGGCCCTTAGTTGAGTGTTCGACACTCACGAGGGAAGGCAAAAGTGGGAAAAAGATGGAAAGTTTCCGCCCCGCTCACCTTATATGAGTTCTGCGAGCGGAGTTTGAATGCAACCGCCTGCGGGATCATGCCCTGGCGGGCTGCGCAAAGCTTAAAACTCTATAATGTCGTAGCGGCCTTATATTGCAGACATTCTCCGCGGAACGAACAGAAATAAGACTTGCCGGAAAAGGAAATTTTGAATATGTGATTGTCAACCAATCCGTTACCAATCGCCGTATTTATGCTAAGAAAGGCAATACAGGCATTGTGCCATCGATTGGAGACAACTGCGGAGGTACCACGAACGAAAATCCTTTACGTACATACGTTCAGGGCATATTCAACCGTGTGAACTTCTCTGATGGAAATCTATATTGGTGGGAAACTCATGAATGGTGGGTGGCCGGACCTCGCTGGCCGCCTCCCGCTGATGCGCTCAGAACAGGGCGGGTTAGCACCAGAAATACCCCAAAAATTCTTAGAAAATCTGAATTTATTGGACCTAAGGGAGGCTTGACGCTGACTGAGGGCAGTCAGTATTTCAGAAAGGGGGAGATGATAAGGCGTGCACAAAGCACGCATGAAAATGCTATTTTTCATTCATTTCATTGACTTACCATTCTCATAAAGTGAGGCTTAGTATCAGAATGTACATTCTCCTCGGAATGGTACATTAGACCTTTGAAGGCCGAAAGCCATCGGGACAACACGACATGGTAACTAAGAAGGGTCCTTAACGGGGTCCGACTCAGGATATTATGCATACCGTTGGGCGCCGGGAGCCAGTTGACAGCCGGCTTCTTGTGTGCTGGAGGTTAAACAAGAGGAACTACTTTGAGTGTTTGAGCTGGTAATCAGGCCGGCTCGACCCATTACGGATCCACGGAACGAAACGGGACAGAGATTAGATTACGAGTACAGCCAGCCCGGCTGGACACGTTAGAGAAACCGAGACTGATTAGAGATGATGTTATAGGGATGACTTACCAGGCGGCTAGCTTCCGGGCCCGGATAACACAGTTGAGACCCAGCCCGCCTGGCAGTTGAACCTGCTATAAAGGATAAGAGTAAGGGATTCAGGCCAGGCGGCCTCATCCCGCTACCTTCCTACAACAGAATACCAGCAAAGCACGGTCCATAGGTCCTGTGCAACTGGATAGGTACGGGGCGGCCTGATTCTTGGGCGGTTTTGAGAGCAGTCCTGAGTCAGGCGGCCTGACCAAAGGGCGCACGCCATCTTGATGAGAATGATACCAGCAGGCGGCCAGACCCGTTGCCATGCACACTATACCCACGATAGACGAATAACTCAACCACCATTGGTTGCAGGCGGCCTGCCAAGCCTGGCGGCCTCGGTGGATTCAGAGCTCCGGTTTCACATTTATCTCCGTTTGTAATCCAAAGTTGTATAAAAGCAGTAGAATTACGCTTGTAACAGTAGTAGACTTTCCCCCCCCTTGGCGGGTTACGAAGTAGACTGGAATTGATATTGATTTGACTTGATATTTTGATTTTGGGTTGCCCGTAATAAGAACTTAAGCCTCTCGTCGAGTACCCCTCCGAGTCGCCATCTTGAAGTGAATCCCAGAATCCGACTTCGTTGAGTACCCCTCCGAGTCCCACTAAGCCCTACAATCAGTCCCCTGTTGAGTACCCCTCCAGGCTAGACCTTGTTTAAGTGCCGTGTCCTTCGTTGAGTACCCCTCCGAAGAAGAAAGCTAGTCCCAATCTCCAGTTGAATTGATTAACTTAGTGCCTATCCGGCCTGAGTATTGAAGTCCCCAAAAGTGCATTTCCGTTGAAAGTGGTCATCCCGCCTCAGCTATTGCCTGTGAAACAAACCCTTGATTTGACGTACTCCATTATCTTGAAGGGCGATACGCCTGCCCTACCTCCCCGAACACAAAACACGAGACATTTGGTATTGAGTTGTTGAGATTTGATTAGTGTTTTTGAGTTGTTTAGTGTTGGTTGAGTTCGCTCGCTTTCACTCGCTCTTTAGCATAGTTTTCGATTTCACGGCTGCACCCGAGTGCACCGTTTCAGCGGGCGTGGAGCTAGGACCGAGATGTGTCAGAAAATACAGGAATGTAGTCAAGGCGACATACAACGGTGGCTAGGTTTTCACAGTATTGATCGTCGGCATCCAGCAGCCGCTGTACAATATCTTGGTAATCCAGCCGATGTGCCGCATTGAGCAAGGCATCGCCACCGAAGGCAGTCCTGAGCTCGCTCGCCGGAAACGAGTTCTTGAGGAGGTAATACCCTAAATAGAGTTCAATACTGAGCTGGAGTGTTTTCTCGACACGGGGATGTTGCTGCTTGAGACCTATTTTCCTGTCAGTCCAAACGATCTCGATACTTGAATGGTCGTTAGATTTGTTGTCCTCGTCCGAGGAGATCTCGATAGCCTCCGACGAGAACCGCATGGGGGCATCGACAAACTCCCGTTTGATTGTGTGCGGTGGCAGCAGCCGGGCGACTTGCTCGGTCTTGACCCGCCGAGCAGTGCTGGGCTTGCGGCCCGCCTGAGATTTTGCAGGTGCGGGGTCGTTCCAAACAGGTTTCTGCATCGGGTCACAAATAAATACATATTCAATCGACGAAATGATTCTTACCTCGGCGTCCCGAGCGGTCTCCCGCTTCCCTTTGACAGCTGGCTTCAGCTGGCGAGTCGGAGGAGCATCCTGGTTTGTATCGGGTCATGAGTAACCAAATATAACACGGATGAAATGACTCTCACTTTGGCGTCCCGGGCGGTATCACGCTTTAGTTTGACAGGCTGGGTCGTTGGGCGAATCGGGGGAGCATCCTGAGTGCAGAATAGGATACATATCAGCACAAATTCACAAAAGTCAAGAAGCTGTATGAAGGAAGTGCCCCGGCAGCGAAATGATGTCATGTCAATGGCCGCAGACATCGACGAAGAGGGGGGAAACGCGCGGAGGGGATGGGGATGGGGATGTACATCAACAACCGAGCTTGCTTCCCCGCCACATGCAACATGGAACGAGAACGACTCCAAAAAGTGCACCCGGATGAAAGTCCGAGAAAGGAAATTCGCCATGTCCTGACGACACAGCGCCACGTTCCAGACGGTCTCGAAAAGCGAAGTGGAAGAAGCGAGTGAAGGGAAATGCGAAGGGGAGAGGATGAGGCATACCGGAAAGGGATCCAAACTTGCTGCAGCTTTCTGGAAATGTCGTCAAGTCAATATTGAGTGAATATGCACATGTCAATAGGATTGCCAGACCTTCTTCGACTTGGTCTTAGGTTGCAGCGGGATAGGGACGCGAGCATGTGCTTTGTTGAGCGCCTTGAATACCGCATTCGTTTCGTCATCAGAGTCCTCGTCAGAACTGATATGGTCGCTTGCAGGGACACTTCCGTGACCAGAGCTCATGGAGGCGCGGCTAGAGGAGCGGTGGAAGGATTGAGGAGAATCTTCATTGTCATCGTCATTGCCGGTCGTCCATTGCGGTGTCTGGATGGACTCAGAATGAGAAAGCCGTTCACGAGTCACAACGCGTGATCTGCGTGACTACATACCTCCATTGCCAATGCTTTCGACAAGCCCGCGGGATCGTTTTCGAGCTCGGCCAGGTCTCCATCGTGGTCTTCCTGGTCGCCCACGCCATATTCGTCCGTGTCTTCAAACTGGCTTCCTTCTTTTTCAGAGTCGACGTCATCTTCTTCGAGATCTTCGGCTGCCGGAGAGTCGACGCGGCGAGGCTTGGTGCGACGGACCGGGGGCATCACTGCTAGCTTGTCATCGTCGTCGTTTTTCCCCAGTGCACCTGTATGGATATTCTGAGTAATCTGCATGTCGCAAAAATACTCTGCATACCTTGTTGCCCTGGACCAGTCATCTCAGCATCTGCATCTGCCGCAAACTCGGAAGGATTTCCTGGACAAAAAGAATGAGTCAAGCCCAACGAGAGGAGATGAACGTACAGTATTTCACCGGCCGTTGACACAGACCAGTCAATGACACAAACCGCATGCAAATGCTCAAATCTCACCCGAAGTTTCCGATATTTTATGTGGACTGTCCAGTATATATGTTCTTCACTTGTAAAAATTTACACACCAGCTCGACCCGTTCTTAGCGCTATACAATTTATTTCTTTATTCGGAGCTCAAAACATGAATCTTATTCTCGTCACTCAGTGATTGCTTTCCAGACACCCCTTCTGGTTCTTTGGTGGGACATCACTGGATGGATACACTTATGGGCTGGCAATATCCCGAGCCTCCAATCGGGGTGAAAACAATGGTATTTGAGCAACGAGAGAAACGGCCAATTTACTGCGATCGTGATGTGACAGTTTATCCCAGTTAGGAAATTAGCTTTATCGCGCCATCGCGCGCCCCTCACACAGCGTCCATCCATCCAGCTAATGGCACGGGCCAAATCCAAGACGAAGGTGGCGCAGATCGCTCGGGAGACCAAGGATGCGCTCCGAGCACGTGCTGTGGCCCTGTACCAGCACGAGCAGCACAAAGACCTGGAAAAGGGGGAAAAAAGACTCAGCCTCCGGGCCGTATGCAAGAAGATCCAGACCGAGTACACACTCGACACTGGCAAGAGCGTCACCATTGATCCCCGGACACTTCTACGGCATGTCAATGGAGGAAAAAGCTTGAGTGATTCCAATGCGGAAAGAAGCTGGCTGCTGCCCGAGGAGATTGACACGGTGATTAAATTTGCCACGGAGGTCGCAAACCGAGGCTTTCCCCTCAGCCACAAACGACTCAAGGAGGCTGTGGATGAGATCTGCCGGGCTCGGCTTGGCGCTGCATTCCCTCCAGGTGGTGTCGGCAAAAACTGGACTTCTCGCTTCCTCGAAAAGCACTCAAACCGGTTGTCGATGTACTGGTCTCACCCACTCGATAGCAAGCGTGGACGTGCCGTCAATCCTGCTACGAATGCGGCCTGGTTTGATCTACTCGAGGACGTGTTAGCGGGACGCTACGACCACGAGTTTGAAGACCCGGACAGACCTGCGGCAGAGGGCATTGCCGAGTACGAACCAATCCGGCCGGAAAACCTGTACGGGTCGGATGAGAGTGGGTTTATGGCATCATCAGCGACGAGGGAGCGGGTTATCGGTGGTGTAGGGAAGAAAACTCAGCATCAGCAGGCCGATGGCGGCCGGGAGAATACGACAGTGATTCTTACGATCAGTCCGGACGGGTCGTGCTTGAAGCCAGTCGTAATCTTCAAGGGGAAGGCATTCAATGTAAAGTGGGATCAAGAGAATCCTACCAACGCATCGTAAGCTTTCTGGATGACTTTATGGTCAATAGATTGACTTGTTTTCAGACTCGGCTATTCTAAAAAAGGCTGGACGGATGGGGAGATCAGCGTCGATGTTATCAAGGATTTCCATGAGCAGACGAAGCACAAATCAAACGGACGTGTCCGGGTGCTCGCAGTGGATGGCCACAACTCCCACTATGCAAAAGCATTCCTCGACTTCGCCCGCAAACACCGTATCCATGTCCTCTGCTATCCTGCGCATGCAACGCACATCTATCAAGGGCTGGATGTGGCTGTCTTCGGTGTCTTGAAGCTTTATTGGACACAGGAGAAGGAGGAGTTCCAGCGCACGAAGCGCCAGGCCGTGACGAAGGAAAACTTCCTTTCAATTTATGGACGTGCTCATGTCCGCGCTCTGACCGAAGCGAACGTCAAGGCAGCATTTGCTAAAACAGGTCTTTGGCCGTTCAGCCGCGATGTCATCACGCCCGCCATGATGGCGCCGAGTCTGGAGACTTCTGTGCGTGGTCACCTCCCCATCGCACCGACAACTCCTGTTCGCGTGGTGACGGATATGCTGTACCGAGCACGCGAACGGGCGAAAAAAGCGAGATTGGAGGAAGATTCAGAAGAGGAAACAGACACACCGGAGTCACCGACCCCACAGCCCGATAATCCGTCACCTCCGCGCCGTCGACGCGTCCCAGAGGCTCGACCCGACCCATTCACAACACCTGTCAGATTTGCGATTAACAGTCTCAGCACAACATCAGCAGCTTTCCTCGTCTCCTCCTCTCCTGTTCAATCATCCTCTACACCTCCGCGCCTCCCACCTATTGTTATTTCGCCCGAGAAAGCAATGAATACGGCGTTGTTGACTGTCGAGCCAACCACAGCACTCGAACGAGAACTTCAAGCAGCTCTTCGAGAGCAGCAGGACAAGAACAGAATCCAGAAGAGTCAACTTGTGGCCATGCAGTCTGCGCTTGTTCTTAACGGGGCGTATTGCGATCTCGTTCGCGGCCAGCTGGCAGCACAAGAGGCTAAGAAGAATAGGAAAAAGAAGGGACGCCTCGTGGGTGATGGTCTCCCACGGCTGTTGACGGCAAGGGCGTTTGTGCGGCGTGTTGAGGAGTTTGAGAAGACTGCCACAGAAAAGGCTGCAGCGTTAGAGCAACGGAAGGCGACACGGGTGGAGAAGGCTGATGCAATGAAGGAGTGGAAAGTGTTGGATGACGAGCGGAAGGAGCGCAACAAGGAGATCCGGCAAGACTGGCAGCAGCAAGTGAAGGAGTGGGAAGACGAGCGTGATCTCGCGAGAGAACAACATCGCCGCCCTGGATGGAAGAAACCTGTTTTGAAAGCTCTTCTTTTCCCACCACTGCCAAAGCCGGGTTTTGCGGTGGATCCTGGTGAGAAGTCGGTGGAAATCGACGAGGAGCCAGAGGAGGAGGCGGAGGAGATTGGGACAGATAAAAGGAAAGATTCCGAGTCCTCTGATGAAGACTCAGACTTACCCAGCTCCTCGGACAAGTCGGGCAATGAATCAGACGCGTATGGGGATTAAATAAACCTGTACGGCATGACATTAATTAAATTACTCAGTCTCCGACTGCAATTCATGACCATCGCCCTCTGATTCATTCTCTGAGGCACTTGAATCACCGCCGTGGCCTCTGCGGGCTGCCTCTTCCTGTAGTAAATTCCCAATATAATTCATCTTGCTCCTCAGCATACGGAATTCCCTCCTTGTCTTCCTCAGATCATCAAGAATATCCTCATTCTGTGCTCGAAGACCTTTGTTGATTCTTTTCTCCTCGATGAGGAGAAGCCTAAGATTCTCGTAGTCCCCGTGTGTGTGTGGCGTCATGGGAAGGAAAATGCCTATACAATTTTCATTGAAAACAGCTCAAGGTGAATGCTGTTCTACGCACTGCCGGGGTTTGCTTCCCCTTTGACATGTCCTGGGACCCCCGAAGTCGCGTCGGGTGAATCAGATCGAACGCGTTTACGCGGTGTTTCCGGGATGGACGTGGAAGGAACACGTGTCTCATCCTCAAAAAGTGGATCTTCCATCTTTATTTCACGCTCGGAGGATGCTGGTCGCGTTACAGGCATAGAATCGCGTCGATATCGAAGAATATGAGCGGATACGTGTCTGAGTATGGCAAGTCTGTTTTGATCCGATTGATCGGTGTAACGGAATTGTGACTGTGTCATTGACACGGGAAGCGCACTTTTCACATTGTTTGCAGTACAACTTTCTACCACCTTCCCAGAAAAATGTGGTATTTTCAGAGCATCAACCCATCATGTATGCACATACTTCTACCTACTTAGAATTTTTAATATGCAGATGCATCCGTTTTAAATCAATGATTTCATTTGTGTGTGTCAACGGCCGGTGAAATACTGTACCGGTTCCCGCTTCGATCTGTCTTTTTTTCTGCTTCGAGGATTCTTTTGCGGAGGATGCAGCCCGCATTCTCGAATCAGATTGATCCTGTGACCTAGGTGCGTTGCCGGTGGGGGCTGCACCTCTCCAAACTATATCAAAATGTCAGCGTGTAGACTATGTGCGCTGCTTCTTGGTACCATGTGCCTTCTTGGCCTTGGTTTTCGCAGCGCGCCGGGCTGTCGAAATTAATCAAAATCTGTTCAGTGCTGAGCAACTGGAAACGTACAGCGTCCAGACGGATTGTCATCCTCTGACGACTCGGATGGGTCTTTCTCGGGCGGGTCTTGTTCATGCGAAGTCAACACGCCGCGTGTGGATCTTCTCAGCTTCGCTGATAGATGCGGTCAGTGAATACATCTGTAAGTCATGAAAAAAGTGCTGACTGAAATCCAAGGATTCCGTAACTGGCCGCTTCACCTTCTGGCCTGGCGCCATCGGTGGGACTGTTAAAGAGCGTGGGGGATGATGTCGGAGAGCGGACTTGTCAGTGACGGATTTCCAGTTATGTGGGTGAAAGATGAGTGTGTTATGTCGTGTTTTTTTCTCTCTCGTCATTTTCGAAGGCTTTCGATAGCCGCTGCCATGATACGTTGCGACCATGCTGGCAGCTGCTGATGCACTGCCCTTCTGTCCCTGTGATTTCTCGCCCTTCTATCTTTGCGATCTCTCGACTTGTACTGAAATATCGACTGTTCTCTGAATATAATTCATTTCTTGCCTGCTACTACCCATGTCTGAAACCATCTCGTTGGGCCAAACTGTCTGTGCTGGCTGCCATGCCTCGTTCTCAATTAGCGGCCACAGATCCCATCTCCGCCAGACGGAAAATCCAGCTTGCCAAAGGATCTATACTGCGCACAGGGCATACATCCCCCAACTTGATGAAGGGGATGATCCTGTCGGTCCGCCGGCTGCACAGAGGTCGCCGAGTCTTTCTCCTCCCGCACCAGATGATCGTATATTCGATGCGCAAGACTCGGATGACGACGAGGGACCGCCTGGACTGCTTGACATAGATGACTCAGATGATGAGGATGAGCCCTCGGCGGGCTGGGAGCCTCCCACAGACGAGGATCCAGATGTCGGGATGGACTCGCCAGAAGAGCCTGCAGCTCCGCTTCCGGAAGAGCCAGCAGCTCATCCGCAGCACCATGATATCCCGGTAGAGGAGCGCTTTATTTCACAGCCCCACATAACACAGTTTGGAGGTCTGGCTGGGGTTTTGGATCCAATGTACTGCGTATCAACAGGCGCAAACACAAAAAGAGAAATCGAAAAAGGAAAGATTCAAAGGGAGAGAAGAGAATTCGTTGTGGGTCATGAATTATATTACAGGAGATCGTAGGAGTGCGAACCAGCGGAGAGGTAACTGGTTCTAGGTGTGTACTTCCGACCACCAGAAACAAGTCCCGGTCCATGATTAAATATGATTTGCATTGATTAAGTGTGTACAGTTCACGGATTAGAATCGAAGTCAGTACTCCGCAGATTAGAGGTATTAATTGGAGGCTCGGAGCTCACCTAAACATGATTGAACGCGAACAGCCCTCAAGATTCAGACTCGGTTATGATCTGAACGCAGACATGCCTATGAGTTTGCCTAGTAACTGGAACAAATGGCAAAAAAAAAGAGAAAGAGATGTACATTACATACCTCATAAGTTATGAGGATTTTCTGAACTTTGGCAAGGAAGGTTGAGTGCCTTGAGTCGAAAAAGTCCGGTGAGTGGAGTTGATTGTCGGAGCCGGCAGTGTCTTATTCTTATTGATAGCTGGAGAGCGTCTGGATTTTGAACATCCTAAAGGCTGCTCAAGGCCACCGTATTTGGATCTTAATTGTCCGTATCGAAGGACCAATCTGCATCGCCGGCCAATTGGTTTGTAGATATTTCGACGGCAATTCCAGTGTTTATCAGAACAATTGGCGCGTTCCAGAGCGTGTTAAAAGACACCATAGATGTTGCGGAAGAGTTGGCCGTGCATGCAAGTATCCAGCAGAGCGCACGCGACGATGGTATGCGGCCGGAGGCAAGATGTGGAGCGTGAGAACATTATATGGTTTTCCCCAAATGTTGACCTGTGAACGGCGAGAATATTATTCTGAGGGTATTGGATCTATTCAGTGTGGTTCATATCTCTAAAGTAATATTTCGGCGAATTTAGAGGAAGAGGATATGGCTCCAGAACGAGTGCGGGACATAATGGCACATAATGGCACATAAACACAGCCACTGGCACATAATACCCAGCTGATCGGATTATAAACCCTGGCTGGAGCACCCATTCGCACCGAAGTGCCGGTGTACACTGAATATTCGGCTCAGCTTCCGGACAGCATTCCGAATCCTTGGGCACCTTTCACATCTCAGGTGGACTGGGAAATTGCAAAGTGGGCAAAGCTGCGAGGATCTACGTCCTCAGCATTCACAGATCTTTTGTCAATTGACGGGGTAAGCATGCTATACAGTATAATCATTTCCCGTGTTTGAACGCTGACCTTTAATCAGGTATCGGAGGCGTTGAAGCTATCGTACAAGAACTCGCGCGAGTTAAACCGTATCATCGATGATCTGCCAACTGGCCGGCCAACCTTCTCACGGCAAGAAATCGTCGTGGCCGGAGAAGCCTTCGATGTTTACTTCCGCCCCGTTGTCGACTGCATCAAGGCGTTGTACGGTGATCCGGAATTCGCGCATGAGTTGGTTTTCAAGCCTGAGCGCCACTATGCTGATGCCGACAAAACAATTCGGCTTTATCATGATATGCACACCGCGGAGTGGTGGTGGAAGACGCAGGTACGCTTTATATAATCAAAATTATACAGATACTCATTCCGAAATTTCAGAAAATGGTTGAAAAACGTACTCCGGGCGCAACAATTGTTCCTGTCATCATTTCGACCGACAAAACCCAGACCACAATGTTCCGCAACAAGGCAGCATATCCTGTCTACATGACTATTGGGAATATAACTAAGGAAAGCCGCCGCAAACCCTCTCGCCAAGCGTATGTCCTGCTTGGTTATCTCCCAACTACTCGCCTTGATCACATTACCAACAAGGCCGCACGCAGACGCGCTGTTGCCAACCTGTACCACGCGTGCATGCGGCAGATACTCCGCCCTCTGAAGTCGGCAGGGCTGGATGGGCTGGAAATGAAGAGCGGTGATGGTGTGGTCCGACGGTGTCATCCGATATTTTCTGTTTTTGCTGGCGATTATCCGGAGCAGGTTCTGGTTACTGGAACGAAGACTGGCTAGTGTCCGACTTGTCCAGTCCCACGGGACGAACTGGGTAGTTTCGAAGACCTGTACGAACCCCGAGACCTTTCTGCAGCGCTTGACGCATTAAAGAAGGCTGACGGGAATGCGGCTGAATTTACTCGTGCTTGTGTTGAAACTGGAATCAAACCAATCTACCACCCTTTTTGGGAAGATCTTCCCTATGTCAATATATTCCTTTCCATCACCTCCGACGTTCTTCACCAGCTCTATCAGGGTGTAATCAAACATGTTGTCGCATGGGTTACAGAAGCATTTGGACCTGTCGAGATCGATGCCCGTTGCCGTCGAATGCCTCCTAATCACAACACCCGACTGTTCCTCAAAGGAATAACCACTTTGTCTCGTGTATCTGGGACCGAGCACAGTCAAATGTGTCGCATTCTTCTCGGACTTATTATTGACCTGCGACTTCCTGACCGACGTTCAACCTCTCGACTGATTCGAGCTGTCCGAGGGGCACTGGATTTCCTCTACCTTGCACAGTACCCCACTCATTCATCAGAAACACTGGTCATGCTTAACAATGCCCTCGAAATGTTCCATGATAACAAAGAGATTTTTCTTGACCTCGGAATTCGCGCCGACTTTAATTTCCCAAAGCTTCACAACATTCGTCATTATCCATTCACTATCAAACTCTTTGGTTCAACCGACAACTATAACACCGAATACACCGAACGCTTGCACATCGACCTCGCGAAAGATGCGTATCGTGCAACCAATCGTAAGGATGAGTACACACAAATGACGCTGTGGTTGGAGAGGAAGGAGAAAGTTATAAGGCACGAGAAATTCATTTTCTGGAGGATTGCAGGCAGTCCTGGCCCGACAGAGAGGCATAGTCTGTGGCATGCTCCCGCAATTATTCGACACCGACACATTCACATGGCGCTTCATCCTTCTGCTCAGGGGGTGTCATTAACCCGGGTCGAAAACAACTATGGTGCCATATACTTCCGTGATGCTTTTGCTCGTTACGCTGTATCATTTGGGCGTCCAGAGTTAACGAAACGCCAAATCGAAGCACTTTCCAGCGATTTCTACACACTGTTTCAAACAATCTCTGTGTATCACAAAATGAAATTCTGGAACGGGGATGCATTGGGCCGTGAAAATGGTCTTGACATCCTCGACACGGTCCATGTTAAACCAGGTTATCAAAACTCACAAGGCCGACAAATTGGGGGCCGATTCGATACAGTTCTGGTCAATGATGGAACCGGAGGACATGCTGGTGTGGATGGTAGGGCATTCTAACTGCAATTGTATTTGTTGGCTTAAATTCCGGTCCAGGCTATCGTGTCGGGCGTGTTCGTGTGGTCTTCAAGCTTGCACGCAGAATAACTGATATGCTATTTCCCGATGCTCCGCCTCCCGGCCATCTTGCATATGTCGAGTGGTTCTCTGCCTTTCCTCGGAGGCCAGAGCCCAATCATCTCATGTACAAAATCTCTCGGCCAGCAGACCGGATTGCCAGCATCATACCAATCGAAAACATCCGCAGGAGCATCCATTTATTCCCCCAGTTCGGTCCAGTAGTTCCACGCGCTTGGACCAGCCAGAATGTTTTGGACATGGCAACAAAATTCTATGTAAGCCCCTGGTCAGACCGGCATGCATATATAACCGTCAAGTAGTTGTTATAGAATATACGACAGAATGTAACCACTATATCAGACTTGGCCCGGAGGAGCAATCCGAGTGCATAAACACAGCCACTGATGTAATCAATCGCAACAATTGTTACGAATTTCCGACCATTTCTTCACATTTGCTAACAATTGGGACCGCTGGCCGATTGTTGACAATTGGCTAAAAAATGTTAACAATTGTCAAAGGGGGTTTTTCCTGATGTCTTCCTGGCTGTAATGTTAGGTGGGCTCCGATCAGTGCAGCTAGTTCAATTTGCGTTGATGCAGAATCACAGGCCACAAACACACGATGGTTTCCAAATCTGTCCGCAATTTGAGGGTGATGAAGGATAGCCCTAGCCAGGCTTGTCTTTCCCATGCCTCCAGGACCCAAAATTGATATCCTTGTTGTATCCTGCTTAAAAAGTTGAAGAATTTCTGCGAGCTCTGATTCGCGACCATAGAATATCCCAGGCTCGGAAGGCAGCATGGAGATTGAGTTTGAACTTTGATCATAATCAGACGGTGTCAGGGTCAAAAATTGTTAGACTCACCTGCTGTTAGCATTGGAAAACACTGTGCTTGTCTATGAAGAGAGTATTTCTTAATTTTGACCCACACCAAATAAACCTGAACACATACAAAGGATGCTGCATCGGAACTGCTTGAATTGGAAAGCTTTTCAACCAACTCGAGAACTTCCTGATGCCTCTGTTCAGCATAATTTTCCATAGACATAACATCTGTCAAGATATTTCCCTGAACCTGCATATGACATGAATTTCAAATGCAAATGCTAATATAAATTTTAACCTTGAAAACATCTAGGGCCTGTTGCAATCCGACTTTACAATCTTTGAGCAATATGTTCATCTCGCCCTGGCGGAAGAACCTTCGGATCCGACTTGTTTCCTGTTGCACTTCCACGAACGTATGAATCTTGTGCAATGTTCTACCTGGTGATAAATGTCAGTGTTCAACTAGTGGTCCATATAACATACTCTGTGAACTGTCCGATGTGTTTTAACAAGATCGGTGGCACATCATTGCCAGTATCTGAGTCGACATGAAGATCAATAATTGCATATAGGACTGTATGAATTTGTTCCATCAACTGAAGACATTCATTTTCGTTTTGCTTGACACTCTGATATTGCATGTAAGCGTGGAGTTGACTTCAGCTAAGATTTTTTCACCTGAATAACAAATATCAGAGAGCGAGTTGTGTTTGAAATAGCTCCTAGAAATGTATTGTCAAGTCCATGAACGAGTATGTCCAATGTATTCACGACTGCTGTTAAGCGTGCCGTAACGGTGTTCAACCGATCGTGCCGGGGGGGCATTCTGGGGCTTGGGAGAAAAGTGTGCGTCGTGACAAAACGAGTGCATTCTTTATGTGAGAACTCATCGATTAATCAATCAATCAAAGATCCATATCTTTGCTTTTCGTTTGCTGACTTCTCCCGTATTTAGTTCCCGAGAACAGAGATGAATCATTCAACTGACTCAATTGCAATTGCCTCACAACTCAGGTTTGTACGGTCACCTGCAGCGCACCTGGAGGAGAAAACTAAGTACTGACCTGAGCATGTGATATCTCTGCAACGGGGTAAACATCTGAATTGTGCTACTTTTACACCCGCGGAATCAATGCGGATGTAAAAGCTGTGTCAGGGACAAGTCGGCGGCCATTAAACACCGACCCGAGATTCGCCGAGACCGAAGAATCACCCAAGTGCCCACGACCACTCACCACATCCACCGAGGAATTGCAGTTCAGCGATTACTTTGTCACATTCCTTGACTCACCTGCAGAAGTTGATATTTCAACAATTGATGCACTAAGTGCTGCAGAACACAATTGAGGGCTAACTGACTCTATGACACTTTTCCGTAGACCCTCAACTGTGCTCTGCCAGAAAATCGGGTTATTCACACCGCTTACAAGCCTGCTAGTTGCAATTCAACTGGCGGAGCTCTCTGAACATAGGATGAATGTCAATTTTGCATTTCATAGAGAACTGAGCGAGATACTGGGAAGTCTTTCTGAGCATCCCAAATAGGAAAAAAAAAAAAAAACTGTTCGCGCCTTAGGTACTGCAATTAGCTGCAAGCTAAGGTAAACTGGTGACAGGATAATTTCGATAAAAACCTTGCCGAATGCCTGGAGTCTGTCCTTGAGAAGTTCCCAACAGCCTGAAATTATGTTGCTAGATTACGCAGAATCACCAGTGAATGAGTGTTGATAAATGCAGAAAAATAGGCGCAGGGGAAGGAACTATATTCTTCAAACGTCAATGCGGCCCTTGGCTGTTCGGTTACGGAAAACAGCCGCTGAAAAGACACAGGCCCACAATGTGCCGATTAAGGAATCCCTTGAAATCGCCCCAACACCTTCAGTAAAAAGACTGGTTGTATTTCAAATAACAGAGCACAAGAAAATTCGATATCGATATACTACAGGCGAGTTTCTGGCTTGAACATTTTGTTATCCCGATCCGACTATACGAAAAAAAATTCATGTCGACTAGACATTTGTGGGACCAGCTGGCGCAATCTGCTCTGCGCATCCGGAACCATTGAAGGTAATACCTTGAACATGGTCGGCAATAAACCTTGACAGGAGAAGGGAAATATTACCAGTGAGTAAATCAACATTCTGTTTAAAGATTCCTGTCACGTTGGCCAAACTTGCGGGCATACCGTTTGTAAGTTGGTCCCAGTAGACTGCACATCCCTGATTAACAATTAAAGCCGTATACTACGCACGATGGACCCGTGATATCCACGTACCGTACTGACGTTGAAGGGGGCCGGTGGCGGGGGATCAGCCACGAAAACGCCGTTCTCGTCGTTGTGGCCCGGGACCCACTGAGGTAATGCTGCTGCGATTTGACCGGGAATTGGCCCACCCAATACGGGGGCGGCTGCACGGAACCAGTTTTCTGGAAAGGTTTGGTTCATGAAGAAAGAAGTGATGATCCGTTTGGTGGCTTGCTTCGTCGTTCCTGTAGATAGTAGGCGTATCAGACGATGTGCCTCGGTGAAAAGACTTTCCTACCATTTGCAAACACGCTAGCGAGGTAATCAGAGTCAGCCGCGCCGGCATTCATATTCAAAAGACTACTCGCGTCATAATGAGGCCGGGTGCACCTACAGGGTACTGAGTTACCCCCACCAAATAAGTGTGAATAGCTTACCAAAGACTGCATTCAAACGACGCGGGGGGATTGCGAACTGGGGTGGCTCAGCATAGTTAGACAAACTGGATATGGGACTCACTTGGGGGTCTAATGCTTGGTCAGACTCGAGGTTTGCTTGTTTAAGTGCAACGAGAGCTTGCAGGTTGAATACTGTATTTGGGCCATCCGGTCCATCGTCGCCAAATTTCGCAAGCTGTTCCAAGTCCTGGGATGTATGTGAGTGCAACGGCCGCAAGGAGTGAAAAAAATGCACGCACCCCATCCCAGAGAGTCTGATTGAAGTTACGATTATCGCCGATGAAAACATCGGAGCGGGTCATCGAGGCATCCCCTTCAAAAGAGTTTCAAATGAATAATATGGAGTGCGGGGCGGGGTATTTCTAACCTTCTACCCGTCCGTGTTTCGCTATCCCTTGTGTCTCTGGTCCGTCGCCCTCGAAGGGAAGAGGAGGCACAAATGAAGAAACACTGCCAATGGAAATTTTGTTCACGAACGGATTTCCACGCGTGAGCTTCCAGAACATACATATGAGCGATGTAATCGAGGAAGCGATGACGATCCTTACGAGGTTAAGCGCCGCCATTCCTGCAGCCATGTCCCTGTCGATATTGAAGGCCTTTCAATTTGACAACACTGAACATCAAATAATTATGGCAATCAACTATACTTACCTCTCCTGTACCGTGAATGATTTCTTCGAAGCTAGTAATTCCACTGAGAGACGGAAGTCAACGATGTGCACACTGCACCAGCAAGGGGATAATGATACGCACTTCCTTGAGATGTAACCATGGTTGGCCAGAGTATTCATGGCGGCTGCATCAAATATGAAATACAAAACACAGTGCAAGCGGCTGTACGAACGGCATGCTGAAAGGAATGAATGAATAAAACATGATTCAAAACCCTCAGTGGAACTCACGTCCTCGCTGGTCGTTGGGCCCAGGGGCGATGAAAGGATGGTCGGCATCTAGGATAGAGGTAACGAATATCTGGTAGTTTGAACTAGCGAATAGTTCACAGACCAGGGACCCGCTTGGTGCCAGTGTCAGTCTGGTGAGGCGGCAACACCATCAAAACACCAGTTTGGCCGTCTTGAATGTCGGCGGCTGATGCATCGTCGCGAATGGTCGGCCACGCATTCCCAGAGGTGAACAAAGTTGAAACGAGCAGCGAGAAGAGAGCGGGTGATTTCATCGCGAGCAGAAGAGTATATGCAATCCTCTTGCGGCTCAGTGGTACTGCCCACTTCGACTTTTATACGCCATATCACGAGCTCCTTATCTTCCAATTCCGTTGGAACTGCCGTTATCCGCTACTCCTGCCGCAGAGATGCTTCAAAAATAGTGTTGGTTCCAACCGATGGAAACATCGACCGGGCACATTCTTTCTGCAGTGGGGAGGTGGTTCAATGTTGACTCATTTCTGGCGAGTCAGTGCTTCATGCAGAGAAAATTATTGGAGTCCCTGCAACAATGCAATCTGAAATTCAACTGTTATTTTTGGAACCGCAGGCCTCATCGCAAGAACGTTGTTAAACTTAACTGTATAAGAATATATACTGCCGCATGAATTCAGCACTGAATCAGCACAAGGCACCAACACTAGCCACTCAGCACACGCACATTTGACCATGATAAGGGTTATTCTTGTCCCCTGTTCCCAGCGGCAGAGAGAGGTAGCTGGATAGAAGATTCTGGTGTGAATACTAACCCCAAGAAGGTTCTTTCAAAGGCAGAAGGGGCCAGATGTTAGATGTGAGCCTATTATAGACATCGAGTCGGCATCGTTTGCCGCGGAAACAAAGTGTCGGAACAAAACAATTTCATCCGACGACGATTTCAACTTCGGATTGTAGTGGTCTGCCAAACGGGGCCGTATATTTCAATCTTTGAAAGGGTGATTGGCCTACCCACTGCTTTCTTCCTCCAGACTGACAAGTTCTTTCTTGAATGAGCGTCAGGCTACAGGAGGAGTATTCAGGAATGTAAGACGGCTCTTGGAGTGACTCAAGACTTCTCACCGTACTATTTTATGGCACCAAATGAACCACTTTTATTGCTTCAAGCTAACGTTCTTCCCCTGTGCAAACAAGTTAGATAAAAATCCCGCGAAACCCGCTGAATACCAATTAATTCGATCCATAACACGGCGTGTTGCTTGGAAATCCTCATGCTGGGTGTGTTGAGGTTCAAAATAATTTCTTTTCATAGGCTGTGGAAACAATGATGGCCGAGATGATGGGTGTAACGTGTCGGTCACCGCCACGTTCACACGGTGTCGTGGCTCTCTGTCTTGACTCTTGACTCCTTTCTTCCATGCCACCATCGCTTTCTTCAGCGGACGGACCAGAACTGACCTTCTTGTTCGATGTGCAAGAGCTGGTAGACCAGATTATTCCAGTCGCAATTCGAAACCCGACCTCGTAGCTTGCGCGTCGGCTTCTCGTACTTGAGTACATTCTGCCCAGACCCATCTTTACAGATCCCTGTCTCTCATATGATATGGAAGAAGAAGAGCGCCGATGGGCACAGTCACACGCCACTCTACGAGGCTGCCCCCACCTCGTTCGCCATGTCCGCCAACTGCACATCAACGCGCCAGTCTCGGATACAACGCTCTTGCAAATCTCTCATCTTCCTTTTTCACATCTAGAAGATGTTCGAATTGCGAGAGGTATAGCCAGCTCTGTCCTATCTCTTCCGCCTTCCTACCCTGCGCCGCGTATATCTCGCCTGTCGATTTTCCTACCCAGAGTCGGTCGTCCAAATAGGGGACGAATGTTCGCCGAGCATCAAGCATCTCACCCTCGATTGTTGGAAGAAGTCGGGTCTGGATTATCCCCTCTTAAACATCACCCCTCGCGTATTTCCTCGATCTCGTTGCAGTTGCAGTCGAGCTTCGCGACTGGCTTTCAAACCGGGAATGTCCTTTCGATTTCTCGCCGCTCAAGGTGTTGTCGCTTGTCTTGGGCACCAATGTCAAAGTGGCTCACTGGCCTGTCTTTCGGCGCGCCTCTTGCACGCTCGAGGCTCCCAGCTGCAGTTCCAACTTCATCGCTAACGTGAGCAGTTTACTTGCATTTCTCGGCCCTCTGATGTCCACGCGTCCAGGACAATCCGCGCCACTCGACCTCTCTTCCATGACACATTTGGTGCTTCTGCGCTTGGAAGGTTGCACGAACCATCTCGCGCTGGTCGAAAGCATTTTCTGCCATTACTTGCTCCCATCGCATTCGCAAGATCACCCTCAGGGGGTGGGGCAATGAGGAGGAATGTGCGCTGCTCGATTCTGCCCTGTCCACTCTGCCTCTACGTGACTCTCCGGTCATTGAGATTGAAACCAGTCACGATTACGGGTCGTTGAGTTTAAGCTTCCCTCTGTTGGCCTCCAGGAACATGGTGCTTCACTTCTTTCATTGAGTCCTTCAGCTTGTGCTAACAGAGTTCAGGCTTCGCCGTACAGATTTTGAGCACGGCTGGTTCGATGTAAGTCCCCATCATACTCTTAATTCTCCGATACTCTTAATCCTCCGTCGGTGCTTGTCTGACGCATCTCCACAGCGCACTTGCGATCTGCTTGACTCGGGGCTTGGTTAATCATACTTTCATCGAACCTTGTGCAATCCTAACAGCATCGCGCTTCGAATCCAAAGGACGACCATCGGACTCGGAGCTATCTCCGGCGCGGGGCTTCCTGCGAACGTTGTCAAGACCACTGTTCGCGCCCATTATCCTCCAGCGTCCCGAGGTAGGTAGGTAGGTAGTATTAATCATGATCATGATGTGCCAGTCTATTTTCAGGTTATTTGGATTGATAGATTTGTATCCAAGGTACAGCCTGAAGATCGTGATACGCTATACAACGCGGGCGCTCGGCGGAAGCATGCTCAATCACTAAGTTAGTCAGTCGGTGAACGCGCGCACAATAAGCATGGGCGGTCAGCATTTGATTTAGACTAAAAATAAAACCGAATTCTGGCCCGTCGAGCCTGGTCTGTTTCTGCGGTTGCAGTTGGCTGAATAATTTGGTGTTATACAGATATGCTCCTACTTTCCCTGACGTTTTCATCTTTTTGTTCTCAGGCACAAGAATGACCTTTTCTGGCTATTCACAGGCCAGAAGGCCGTCGGGTTCATACTGCGTTGTATCCGGGTTTGCGATCCCTTTAGCCGATAGAGCTTCGTCTCAGGACGGACTTCGCCCCTCACTGCGGAAGCAACAATCAACGGAGCGGCATAAACAACATCCGACTCTCCGTTTAAAAGTTACAGTTGAACTGAGGGAACCGGTATTCCCTTCCTTCACAAGCTGCGCTTGGTCCCTTTGTTCGCCTGAAATTTCACGTTCATTCTACGCTGCGTATCTGTGTTGAGCGCAATATGCACTTCATTTCCAGGATCTATGTCGCCTCCGCACTCCTCCTGGCTGTCTCTGCCGCTCCTTTAGTCCCTGTACCAAGCACGATGGCCAGTTTAGATGTGCGTATCGTACCTGTTGCTGTGGATTCTTTGAAGTATCCAACTAATTTCCATGCAGGGTAGCGCTCCCTCTTCTCGCTCGGATTTCGATACTTTTTCCAGCGTGACCCTCACGGCGCCAGGTGGGCCTAATGAGATAGTCCCTTCGAGACAATCGGATACCAGCGGATGTGTCATTGTCTGATGCCGTGGTCCGCCATACTTAACTGTAGGTCTTCTTCGTTCCTTCTAGGGGGTTGGATTCAGCATTCCTACAGTTATGATATTGGTTTTCGGACTCCCCTCGGGTAGCTATTTAGAAGGAGATCGATTCGACGCCGAGGCTTCCAAGAAAACCCGTCGAGTCATTGAAGACAATGGAGATACGTACGGTTGGGACGATTCCAAAGAACGATCAAGTTGCTCGAAATTTCTATGGTTCTATTATCCGATGACCATCGTATATTCTCAACCTTCAAATGTGTCCAGGTCAGTCCACGGTGAGTCCTATACTGGCACAACCGCGATAGCGGTAATCTGCCCGACCCGAGAAGAATATGAGCCGACGAATGCATATATATATATGAGTCCGGAGCTAGATGTTGTCCGGACAACTGTCAGTGTTCACTCTTTCCCGCTAAATTATGCTGCCTTGCCCAGCTGCACGAATGTGGAGCGGGCGAGCTCTGTTTATACTTTATCGCCATCGATTCCCTTCCCTTTTGAGGCATTCAATGTGTGGATATGTTTTGGATATGTTCGTGAAGTGCAACAAGGTATCGGAGCGGCCAGGTTTCTTGAGTCATTTGGCTTCTAATGTATCGGATCTCTACCAAATGCAACCGAGTACATGGAAATGATCCGACATTTACAGTACCATTGTAAATGATATTACTCTGGGCTACTGTGCTTACGCCGTGGCGGGTAATTATAGTACAAAGCGTTCATGGCTCGCGGTAAGGTCAAGGAATACAGCGACTGCCTTTGAAATCATCGAAACACAACAGTGCATTTTTTGCGAGTTCTCTGCCAGTACTGCGGGGGCAGTCATCAGATTCCATGGTCGGAGGACCGCCACGGCCGCGGTGATGTTTATAAATAATACCAGTTTGGGGGAGGCAACTGTCAGTGTAGAAGTAACGATCAATAGATACGTACCTGTATTCGCAAATGCAGACGAATGTATGAGAATAGAAAGTCAGCGAATCAACATATAATGTACGCCACTGGTCGTCATTCCCGGGCGGCCGCACTTGGCCGCACCCCATGTATAAAAGGAATGCCGGACAGATGGACGAAGATCTTATTATTCTCCCTCCGTCTCGGTTCACAAGCGGTGCTTGTGCTTCTTTTTCCTTGTTGCTCGACACTTCACTCCTCCTTGCTGCCTGCACTTCAATACACACGACCAACATGCATTTTATCTCCGCATTATTTGTTGCGTCCGCACTGGTCCTTATCTCCAGTGCTGCCCCAGTGGCGGAAATCCCGTCTGTCCTAGAGGCTCGTGAGGTGTGTACATTCATATTGAATCTAGGCGCAACTGACGAAGTTTATTAAGGCCACGGCTTCCCGTACTCCGACCGATGTGTTCACAGAGGTGGATCTGAATGCGCGGGCTATCCCGGGGCCTGCGAAACCTGAAGCGCCGCCCTTGCGGGATCCAGGAAGCGGCGGGTGTGTGGTTGCTTAGGCGAGGATGTTTAGTTTGGATGTGTGTCCGCGATGTGTACAAGGTTCAGTCAAAAAAGAAAAGTGTTCAAGTTTCCGCGCATCCCGCCTTTTCCCTTGAGTTCTTGACGATTCGTGTGTAAAGTTCTTGACGGTGTTCAGTCCGCCCGCCGGAAACTTCCAATTTCTTTTGGCCGTGGCCAGGAGGGTTAAAAATACTCCCGTTGTCACGCTACCCAGGGTTGAGGCAGGTCCTTCTTGCCAGAAGCTTTCTCCCTCTGGTCGTTTGCGGATTTTGGGATTGTACTCACTGCTTCTTTTTGGGGCCGCCAGCCAAATATTTCGTGGCTCAGCGGCGAGGTGGGCCTTTCGAAAAGTATCACATTCCTCCAAAATAACCGTGCTTACTGGTGCGTACGTGCGCATGCTACTCTTCTTCTTCTCGCGTGCTACATATTTCGACGCGATTGGGTGGATAACACGTGATCGTGTCGCCGCATGGTGTTACTTACTTGGGTGTTACGGTCACTCTCTCTCACCATCACGTCGTCGCCAGTCTGTCTGAGACTGTCTCAATAGAGCATATTCGCAACCTCCAAAAACACCTAAGCGAGACGTTTGATTAAAAAAGTGATGTCTGATTCCAGAAAAGTGGTGACAGCAAAATAGTGGTGGCAAAGTTCGGTTCGGTTCGCGTTCGGGCATGTTTTCCTCGAACGCCGAACCTGAACCTCACGTTTGGTTCGAGCAAATGCTGAACCCCGAACCTGAACGCGGGTTCACGTTCGGTTCAGGTTCGAACGCGTTCGAACCGAACAAAAATTCCTGGTCATCCATTTGCATTTGTTTTCGGTCAGGGAAATTCACACTGCCTTGGTTTGTGCTTGGGGACTCACGCAGTCGAAGTTGACATTGATTAATGTTGCTCAGAGGCAATACTGGAGTCAAATACTTGAGGCTGCATTCTTGCAAATTAAATCTGACCTCTCATCAATGTTGAAATCCAGGAAAATGGACTCGGAAGACAACCTTGGAAGTACCAGACATCAATCAAGTGCATTTGAGTGGTAAAAAGATCATAATTTTACCGAAAATTGTGAAATTATCACCGAAAATTGGGTTGAAAAGGCCATCTGCGGTTCGCCGTTCGAACGCGTTCGGTAAAAATTGACCTCGCGTGAACGCCGAACGCGAACGTCGCGTTCGGTTCGGGTAATCGCCGAACGTTGAACCTGAACGCGACGTCCAGTTCGGTCCGGTTCAGGTTCGAACCGATTTCCGAACCGGACCTTGCCACCACTACCTGAGCAAAAGCGGACGGCTTGGCGGCGGCAGAGAGTAAAAAGTTGGGCCAAAATCTGGGAAATGTGTCCTACGGGGCCATTTTTTGAGGGCCTGTTAAAGACAAGACTTACAGACCTCAAAGTCATGGCCCCTCATCTTTCCCGTGAATTCTAAAGCCCGAATGAACTCAAGGACCCAAGCTGCAGTCACATCAGTCACGAATCTCGCTTAAAAGCTGCGAGTGATTCCAGAAATCTCGTCGGAGGCTGCGAATATGCTCTAATGTCTGCCGCTGGGTTTCCCCGCATCCCATCTTTCCGTGAGGAGTCAACTGAGCGGATCTATCATCTCGCTGCTGAAACACTGTACAAGTACTGAAGCACCAGCGGCACGGTGCTGCACCGACGCAGCCCACATCCGACTTTCGAGGACCAGTGCTTGTGAGATGGGTATGACAGGATGAGATCGTTCGTTCCACGAGCTTCTTTTTGGCTATCAACTCTGACCTTGCCGCTATTTGCAGAATGTGTCCGGCCATTTTCCTTGTCAACGGTTCAAGTTTGTGCTGGATTCTGACATCTTTGTCAAGGTACATGGTGGACTGCTGACTTTCAAACAACGTCAGCATGCCATCCAATTTAATAACGAGTTGAATACGGGGCTCTTGAACCGTCCGGCAAACCGTCACACTTCACGCGACGGGGTTTAGCTGTCTGTTCAGAAGCAACAATCAAAGATTGCTGGCGCTATTCCAAAGTTATCTTTTCGGTCATTCCCCATGTCGTCCATGGAACAAGATCATGCAGGTGCGTGTTACTCATGCCGTAGGCCAACACTGCTGATCATCTCTCGACAAAGGCCGCCTTTGCCGTTCAATACAGGACTGAGTGGGTTTCGAGGGTGTTAAACCATTCGGCCAATAGAGCTGCGTCTCGGGACGGTCTTTTGCTGTCGCTTCAAAAACAACAATCAACTGATCTACAACATTAACGCTCAACGGTTAACGCCCACACCCCCCTTAAAAGTTGCGTTTGGGATGAGAGACACGGCATTCCTTTCCCTTTCCCATTCTCATCAAGCTGTGCTTGGACCCTATCCTCCCTTCAAATTCACATTCATTCTACTTTGTCAATCGTTGCGTTTCATCTGGCACCCCAAGATGCGCTTCATTTCTCCCATATACGTTGCCTCCGCGCTTCTCTTGGCCGTTGTTGCTGCTCCAGTGGCAACTCCGACAAGCGACACTGCCAGTCCAGATGTGGGTACCGAGAATGTCACTCAAATGTTCGTACCAATAACTCTCCGCAGGTGACCGATTCATATTCGCCCGATTTTGATTCATTTTCAACCATGGATTGTGCGCCTCCGATTCCGTCGGAGACACCGAATGAAGGCATCGACGAGCGACATTCGGAAACGAGCGGATGCGTTGTCGCCTGAGCGCCGTAGTGGACTGTAGGTCGTTGAAAACTTCCTTTCGGTTGAACGATGCATTCATCATTCCCCAGTCACCATATTCCGTCTTTGAAGTCTCCCGTTCCCGGACCCAACTATTTACCCGATTCGATGTATGAGAAAATGCTTACAATACACGGCCAAACGGAAATGTTGCGAAACTGTAAAAACAGCTCATTTGGAATGCAGTAATATCAGGTTTCAACACCTTAGCACAAATTTCTTAGTAAAGTCTGAATACTTCAGATTGTAATGCATCCATAATGCATAATTTTACGACTTCTTAACCATTTGTGATGTCTTACGATTTCTCAAGAACCGGCACGGCAACACAGCCAACCGATGTCCTAAAGGGGCAGACTGATCGATATCGTGTCGCGTGTTGGTCGCGTGGATGTCGCGTCGCACGCAATCCGATACCTCTTCTTTGCTCTCACTCTACCAACGGGTTACGATGGACCTGCATCGCGAGAGCGACATTGCAGACAAAAAACATCCCAGCCTCGTCAAATTTCAAGGAATCAAAAGCTCTATTACCCGACAGGCAGCAGTACGGAAGTTGCGTACCGTTTATCGATGGCGGCGGCATATGTTCCTAGGCAGAAAATATGCCTTTCTGAATAGATCCCTACTATGCAAGATCTGGCTCTCATCTGTGGCTATCTTGTTGTGCTTTCTTTCCGCTGTGTGGGCTCAGATCATGGCTGTAACTGGTACTCACCCAGCAACAATTATGGCAGTGACCATGCTGCCTCTCGATTTTGGGGTCTTATTCATGGCACTGCTCGGTATTTGTCTTTTCAAAAATCATGGTGATATCCCAGTCTAATGCATGGAATTATTAGCTGTCCGTAATCTCCAAATGAAATCTGATATTACACCGATCACCCCAATCACCACCAAGCCAATTCAACAGGCCAAAATATACAGAATCACTGTCCTTGGGCCATTTAACAAACCTGCTGACCTTTGTATGAACCAAAAAAAACAGATTTTGTGGTTGAAATTTCTAACATATCTTTCCAGCAATGGCACCGGGAAGTACAATCCAAGATGTTGTCCACCAGCTTCGACTTCGACACTTAATCCCGAATTTGAAGCGAGTCAAGCACTACATAGTCTTCCCTTCTCACCAATTTGCTTCATTGTCATTGACTGACAAACTGAGAGATGTGGGAATTGGTGATGCTTCTGTCTTACATGTTCGGACATCTGTGCCTGGAGGGTCATCAGATGGATCTCAAGGTAAAGTCTTTTTCTCAACATTGATCTGAAAGGAATTTTTTCTGAAATGGATTACAAGACAATTCTGCAAGCTCACAGACCTCAGGACCATCCCAATTTTCGCAAGCAGCTGGTCATTTCAACTCTGATCGTCCAGATGGTACGCTTCTACCATTTTTCTCGCAAAAATCAGTGACTAAGTTTAAATCCCAGTCTGGATGCTTATGAGCAACGGATTATGGCATTGTGAAGTCTGTCAGGGTCATCTACCCGTGACAATGAAGCGGATTCCATTTCACGAGGAAAGTCACAAGCATAAGCGCAACTTGGAACGTCACGACAATAGGGAGGAAAACATTGCGGCTGATTCTGATTCATCCTCAGAGTCACCACCAATACCTCCAGCTGGCTCCCCGATCAATGTTCGCTTGCCTTCTCAGCGTGTTTTAGGTCCTCTCGCTCGGACTCTTTCACAGATCACACAGAATCCCGTCTTGCAGGAATCCCTCCGCAATGATTATACTGCAGATACAGGTGTTGGTGTCAATTGGGAGTCTGCAGATTATGACACGCAGTTTGAAGAGCTACATGAAATTCGGATGACCGCCCAATTAGCACAGAACCTCAGCGACTATCTGCAAGATGGGAATGTTGACCATGATTCCGATGATGACTTGGAGGAGCGCAGCCAACTTGATGACTCAGACTCTGACGGTGGTAAGAATTCAAGTTTGATTCGGAATTTCAGCTCAAACACCTTATCATCCCAGACTCCGATACACCTTATGTTCCTGGCCGAAAAACCCGTACAGTTGACCCTGATGCAGTTGATTCGCCGTGGTTTCCATGGCCAGATAAAGAGGTATTTTCTATAACTTAATAAGTCTTGATCGTAATCTCAAATCTGGGCATAGACCTGTGTGCTTGATATACTTCGGCATATTCCCCGCTGTTCGTTTTCAAAAAAACAGAATGCTGCAATTCATTGGGCAATGCTTGCACTGGGGCTCAAGGAACTGCCATCAGATAGAGTTATGGATGATATCGATAAAGCTCTTCAAAAGATGTGCGGAATTCAAAGCATCAGGTACTCCGGAAAACTCGGGCACATATATTACGTGAATGATTTTGCTGCTATCATTGCCCAGGTGAGCAAGAAGTTGTCCTTTGGGTATGTGTTGCTCATTATGGACCAGGAAATGGCCAATCCGACTACCCGTAAAAATCTGCATTTTTTCCCAGAAGACACAGGTCCTTCTCTGTCTCAAGCATGGCAGGCCAGCCGCTGGCTGGATGAGCTGGAATCGGACCTCACAACACCAATGATCAGGCTCCATACCCAGGATTTTTATATCAACGAGCCAACTCTTCTTTCCAGTGGCACAGTATGCATGCCCACTCGATGGTTCAAACGCGGTGATAAAACTTTCGCTCGAGTTTGGAAAATGCATGAAACTTCCCAGCCAGATGGAATTCCTGGATGGATCATCGAAGGGGATGCAGAATTCGAAGTCTGCGAGTCTGACTTGTTAATCTCTTTTCCTCTACTGATTGCAAGTTGTGAGTCTCGAAAAATAACAGATCCCAGAATTATCAAAGGGATTGTTCAAAAAGGAATCCTGGAGCCATGGACAAAGACAAACACAGCGGAAGGGAACCGTTGGAGAAATCTAAGTGCTGGTCATCGAGTCCTGGCCTTTCCGATCTGGCTTTACTGTGATGATACCTCTGGCAATACTTCAAAAAAATGGAACAAACACAACTCGTTTCTTTTCACAGCTGCCGGTCTTCCCCGAAAATTTGTTCACCGTGAATCAAATATCCATTTTCTCTCAACATCTAATATTGCCCCACCTTTGGAAATGCTGGACGGTATTGTTGATCAACTTGAGTGAGTAATTATGCTTGCTTCCACTATTCTTGGTTATATATGCATTATTGCTTTAGAGATTGTCAGAAGCGAGGCATATGGGCTTGGGATGCTGAGTACAAAGAACTGGTTCTTGTGATACCATCCGTCCTCGCAATGCTGGGTGATAATCCGATGCAGAGTGAATTTGCCTGTCACATCGGATTTGCAGGCAAATATTTCTGCCGAGTTTGCTGGGTGAAAGGAGAACCGGAAGTGGATGATGATGACCACAGTGATGCCTCCTCTGCATCTAGTATCGCCGGTCCAGCTGCGGATGGCAAGAAGAAAAAGAAAACTAAGAAAAAAGATGAATCAATTCTTGACATGGTCAGCCGAATCACTCAGTTTATGTCGGTGAGTGTTGTCTGTAGTCATTTGTTTTATCCACTGAATTTAACTTTAAACCAGCCGGGGCGAGCCCGAACACGCAATGAAAGCTGTGCAGAATTGCGCACTCAATTTACACTTGCCTCCGCTGTTGGAGGTAAGGCTGGTTTCAAGCGCAGAAAAACTGATTCCGGCATCAAAGATACATTTCAAGGTGCCTTTTTAGATCGCATATTTGCTGTGTCTACCAAGAGGGGTCGGAGCAAGCCCGAGAAACAAGCTGATGTTAACAGACTACTGAGAAACTTTCCTCGGGATATTACCAGTCCAGTTTGGCGTATCAAAGATTTGGATCCACACCGAGACACTCCGGTTGAAATCCTTCATGTAATTCTCCTGGGATTTGTCAAATATTTCTGGAGGGATGCTGTTGCACGCGTTACAAAAGCCGACAAAGAAATCTTGATCCTCCGGTTGTCTTCCTTCAATGTTTCTGGGCTCGGTGTCTCTCCTCTTGCTGGCCATACTCTCGTCAATTATGCTGGGTCTTTAACTGGCCGTGATTTCCGAATAATTGTCCAAGCAGCTCCATTTGTCCTGCAGGGTCTGCTTCCACCTGAAAATATAGAACTTTGGACTGCATTGAGCGCTGTTGTGACTCTCGTTTGGCAGCCTCATATCGTTGATATCAATAAATACAGTGTTAGTTTTTCTTTTAATTGTCTTACAATGTCAATTGAACTGACATCGACAACAGGTACAGTTGGAGGCTGCCATTAAACACTTTCTGGACTGCACTTGTCGTCTGACATTGCAATGGTTCAATAAGCCTAAGTTCCATGTGATACTCCACCTGCCAGCGCATGTCAAACGCTTTGGACCTGCGATGCTCTTTGCCACTGAAGGTTTTGAATCTTTCAATGCGATCATTCGATCTTGCAGTGTTCACAGTAATCGCCACGCACCCTCTCTTGATATTGCATCAAAAATGGCAAGGGGAAATCGTGTCAGGCATTTGTTGAGCCGAGGATTCTTTCCTACCGATAGAGACCTTCAACCCGCAGCACCCAAAGGTCATCCTTCCAAATCTGTGTGGATGGACATCCCACTAGCAACCTTGAAACAGTGCAAATGGTCGCAAGCAGCCCAGTCTCCTCTACAATTTATGGAACTTAACTCATTCGGATCGCGGCTGCTTGGCTGGGAGCCACCAGTGTCTGCTGAAATTTCGGCAGGTACATGCGAAGGAATGGGTCAAGTGACACCATGGGCCAACACAAAGTCTGCAGCTGCGGGTGTACAAAACAATGCAGTCAAGGTTTTCACTCCGAAAGCAGTTATACTGAGCAACGGTGATAAGTGCATCGTCGGAGATTGGGTGGTCTGGGTCCAGTCCAACGGTCAAACTGAAATCAGCCGAATTGGATGTGTTGCTGAAATTGTTCAAGCTGTCGGGTCAACAGCTCAAAGAGCAGGGAAGGCTGACTTTGCTTTGCTGTCTCGAACAATTATTGGTGAAGCACACAGCATCTACAAAATGCGTCGTTTGGAACCCATTCCGAATGAATACCAGCGTGTTCAAATACAAGTAAGTGACATCTGCGTGACTCAGAATTCCTGATTAACAGTTGACCAGAGTATAAAATGCACCATAAATATCCAGCACAACTGTGCAGACAACAATTGCCGGAGTACAAGGTCTCGGGTGGTGTTCAATGAACGAGAAGCTACAGAGGAACGTGCCTTGGTTGTAGAACACCTCTCCAACTCCGACCTCATTGTGAACACTGCACAGATGAGAGATGCTGCATCTCTGGACGCTTTTCGCTGGACTCCCAGTCCGCTCGTTACTGCAAGTATAGTACAGAAGGCAGCAGAAAAAACCTACTCTGAACGTCAAAAACAAAAACAAAAGGCAGTGGATGTACAACCGGAAGCCGCTACTGAGACAGCAGCGGAAACGGGACCTGCCCGAAAAAAATCCCGAGTGCTTGAAGCACCTGGAGCCGCATCTGGTTCCAGATTATCACAAACCTCCAGCTCACTTCGGAGGATTCTGGCCACAAATCCTCAACCTGCGACCCAACAAACCTATACTTTCTCAAACTCATTTCCTACATCCTTTCAATAAAACCAGGCGGCTGTATGCTGTATTCAACCTCGACAGAAAAAATACATTGTTACTAACATGAATGTCGGGGGACGGCGGGCTAAGAGATTTCAAATATATACGAGGGAAGAAAAGTATACTGTAAGTCTTCAGGTCCAAAATAAGCTGTACCACAATCAATTTCAAGGAGAACGGCAGTGTTTTTTCATAATTCCCTTTTTGGGCTGTAAGCGGAGTTGCACAGAAAACCGAAGTGAAACATGGGGATTCCCATTTAAAATTACAAAACTTCTGGTGTACCTTTGTGTAGATACTGTGAGCGCCCCACAGTGGAATAATGACAAAATATTCCCAGATGAACAGAGAGCACTTCAAACTCGGAGCCAGCCGGAAATCCAGGTGATTCATCTGAAGCCCGCATGCGCTTCCGATGTTCGGGGTTTTTTTTTTTCGGGCACTGTAGTCTGGATGGAGGAGGGTCAGAAATCAGGATTCAAATCTCGCTAGCCATCAACAATTGCAGGGTCAAGCCTTGCCGAATTATCGGAGTTGAAAATGGTTGAGATTCAGTTCTCAGAAACCCGAAAAGTAGGGCAGCCCAGTGTAGATCTTGCAACTTATGTTCTATCTGTACACAAACTCCATTTTTCCGCATTCCATTCTGACCTCCCAGTGGATTTCGTGTAATTCGGGAGTTCGGCTGGCTTTCGGCCGTAATCAAATGTGTGACTGTTTGGTGACAATCACCTCACAAATTTTCCTCTTGACACCGACGTCGTCGCTCTGCTGGCCCTCTGACCCTGCTCAATGTTCCTTGAATGCCGATATCACTGAAATGGGAGCGCTGCCGACAGTCTTGGGCTTGTCTTGGACCGCTCTCCTGACCAATTTCGCCTCCATTTGGATGTTTCAATCTCATCGACCTCTCGACAAAGACGGGCAGCAAACGGCGACGTGGGAGGTGCAGCAGCGACGTGGGACACGCGAAGGGTGCACGGACCACCCTGATTCTTTAAAAAGGTTGTTGTATCGTTCTACTCAATCACCCACCCTTCCTTCTTCCGATCTCGATTACAATGGACTCAACAGACCCTTACGCATATTCTCAGACTGGCCAGCGGTACAACTTCACTTCCGGTGGTCCCTATCATGACGATGATGGGAACCTCGTCCAACGCTCTGACGACGACGACTCCCAATCCGCCAGCCAGTGGGATGATCCCACATTGCTGGTTGACCACCTCGCCAACAACTACGGCCTCGACAATGGCCACCGCGATGAGCTACACGCTTTCCTCGATGTAAGCAGCCAGTCTATTTTATTCTACTCCCTCTTGCCTGACTTATCCGGCCATAACAGGTCGCACGGCCTCTTCCTCCCTTACAGCTCAAGATCTCCCTATTTCAGCAGGTTGCGACACTTCAAAACCACCAAGTTCTCGACGAGCTGAGGGCCCTTTGTACCGCCATTCAAGAGGGGATTGTGGCAGTCAAAAATTCGCTTTCCATCAACCCAGTACTCAACAAGGATCAACATGTACTTTTAAGTGATTTTTTTCGACGCTTTGCTGATTCAATTACAGGCTGAGATAAATTCGGCGTGTCGGGCGCAGTTCTTCACTGGACGTCGCGTCGAGTTTGACAACGAGACCATCAAAGCCGCTGTCGTCGTAAGTGTTCAGTTTGACTTCTCATAGCTAACCAACTCATTCATTTCTTCAGCCGTCCCTCAGAAAGAACAAGGGCACGAACGGGATGGCCTTGTTCTTTGAAGGTAACAACCTGATGCTCATCAGGCTCATCAATACTGCGGTTGGCCGCGCGTGTTCGTACACAAAAACATTCCTTCGTCGCATTGTATGTCTTTCCTTCGTATATTTGCCTGTCATTCACTCTTTCCCAGCTTGCCCAATCCATCTCGGATGGCAACGAAAATCCTGGAATCGGTGTTACCGCCCTCACCACTTCCCTGGCCAAAAAATGTCTGGGAGGTTCCGAGAACGCCAGGGCTAAGCATGCCATTTGGTGTTTAATCATTGTAAGCTTCGTCATATCCCATCTGTGGTTAAGCTGATTTTCCAACTTACAGCGCGCACTCATTCGCGGCGATAAAACGCTTCGCATGGCAGCTAACACAGACGCCGGCGACGATGAAGATGACGACGACTTTCCCGCCGCCATCTCTGTGCCGGCCAAGCGCACCTCCAGCGGCACAACCAAGGCTCACCTCCCCGACAAGAAGATCGTCACCGCATTTTGGCATCGCGTGCAAACACTCTTTGCAGACAAGAACAGGGTGTTCGGGACAGATCTCCAGTCACCAGGATGGACTGAGTGCGGCCTTTTATTTTAAGCTTGCTCTACACTCACACGCTTTACAGTTACATCAACCAGTGTATCGTGCAGGAGAAGGTCATGTACCCGAGCGACCCCCTCACCCTCATTGTCGGGACTGCAGCTGTCATTACCGCGACACCGTCGTCATCAGCTAACCGCCTCGCCGGACTGACACACCAAAGGACACCGAGCGACGCTGGACCGAGCTCTCGGGGAGTGTTGACCCCTCTCGGAGTCAATGGCAGCTCCACGGCATTCGGAACCAATCTGCGTATGTCGTCCTGCCCCAACTCTGTTCCGTTGCTGATTTTACATGCCCTTAGCGTCTCTGGATCAAATGATGCGCACCCCAACCAATTTCACGCTCGGAGGTGTACCTGTGGAGTCGAGATCGGGCTCTAGTTCTGGTATGTCCACCTGTGCCATTTTCAACTATTTCTCATTTGTGTGCAGGTTATATGCTGCCGCCCATCGATACGTCGTCCCGGGGTAGTTCCCACCGTGACAACGCCAGACACCCGTACTAGGGCCAGGCTAAATGTTTGGGGATCGTCTCCTGCTTGAACAGCAGGACCGGGTTACATTTGTTGTTCTATGTACATACTTGAAATCCATCCTGGTTCTGTGTCTCTTTCCCTGTGTTCCGTGTGCAGTAGTAGTGGCGAAGCAGAGCGCTGGATCCTCAGCCGGTTGCAGATCCCAATGCGGTCAGATCAATCTTAGAAAAATCATAAGACAATGTCATAATATTATCGTACGATTATGTATCTTACAAACATATAGCTGGTCCGATATTGAGATTTCATTACAACAAGCACTGTGAATCATCAAGAGAAGGAATTTCAATTCATCGTTAAGCTATCTGTGCAGCCGTGTAGTTACGGCTGCCAGCCCAATTTGTCGACGATTATGATTCGATATCAGTCCCGACCACGCAGCCTCCGCAGAGAGCCCAATTCCGGAAAATAACATGGCCAGACAAGGGAAATGGTTAAAATGAGGTAGTGTCCAGTCGAATCCTGGCCTTTCAGAATGTCCTCACAGTGCTCTTCTCTCTTGGGCTTATCTTGCAGTTGAATCCCAAGATTGAACAAAAATTCTGCGCAGGCTCTAAGGCCAAGAAGATGTTCTCGCTGTCGAATGAAGTTGTAAGCGAAAGACTACAAAAGGAAGGAGAAGTTACTAGAGTAGGTGACCTGTTATTGCTTCACATGCTATATTCCTGAGAGGTGTCGCCTCGTCCCTGGAAATTAAGTGAATGTTGGATCAATGCTTGGAAAACAAGATCTATAACGCGCCAATCTATAGCCGTACACTGCTCAATCGATCCACTTGCCTCCATGCAAAGAAAGTTGCTCGCTTTGTAGTCACTGTGTCAATAATGGCAGCGTGAAGACAGAAGGCTGGGCACCTACTTGTTGATAATTCCATATTGACAAAAATAGTCCTCCATTGACTTCATAACCTTCGAAATATAGTAGGCTTTTACAACGGCAATGTTCTTCTGCTTGTTCTTTCCGGTGGCTTTATACACCGCAGTTTCCGTAAATACAACTCCGGGAAGCTTCTTGATGAGAAGCGCCCCGGCGGCGATGCCCACAAACAAGTCTTTGACGGTTTTATACTGGTCAGCATATTCATTCGGAAAGTCCTTAACGGTCTTGTAGACTTTTGCAACGGCGTTACACTGGATGAACATTTCGAGTTTTTGACTGCTAAAACTGGCGAAAAATATTTAAAGTTTTACATCAATTTTTCACTGCAAAAGTTGGTGAAAAATTCAAAAGTTTCTTACCACTTTTCTGGGTTAGAACAAAAGTGAAAAACTTGAAATAAAATTGATAGTTTCTTTTAGTAGATTTTCATCAATAATGTTTCGGATTTTACAGAACATTTCTTGCTGCAAAAGTCAGTGAAAAATTTAAAAGTTTCTTACCACTTTTCCAAGTTAGAACAAAAATGAAAAACTTGAAATACAATTGATAGTTTCTTTTAGAAGATTTTCATCAATAATGTTTCGGATTTTACAGAACATTTCTGGCTGCAAAAGTTGGTGAAAATTTTAAAAGTTTTTTATCACTTTTCTGAGTTAGAACAAAAGTGAAAAACTTGAAATAAAATTGATAGTTTCTTTCATTCTGTTTTTTTTCCCGTCAGGACAACTTGGCCTATGGCAGTCAATCCGTGCATTTAATTTTTCATGCATATTTTTCCTGATACAGTGTGGTTTTCAGCTGTTTTCGGTGAAAATTGCTGAAGTGAGTGAATTTTCAGACGTTCAGAAAAAATTCTTGTTTTTTGAAAAGGGTAATGAAGGTTTTTACAGTGCCCTCGGTCTACTCAAAACCACCCTCACATCCGGCTTCCGCCAAGGTTTGCCTCCAGCAGAAATAAAATACCTCTATAATCGCCTGTTTGCAGGGAGAAAGCGGAAGTTAAATCCATTGTGGCACCGACGGTGATAAGCATGGTATACGGCTGGGCCTGAAATCTTTTGATTTTGGCGCCTGGAATATACTTTCACCAGTATATTAAAACGCAACAAGTGTTCATCAGTCTCAAATGAGAGCTAGTGTAAGCCCGAGCAGCTAGCTAAGGACGCGTATGCGCTATACGAATTACAGGAATGTTCCGCAGCAATGACTTTTACGAGCCAGAGTCCAGGGCATACTGTGAGGAGTTTGGACAAACCATTCGGGGCTTAGTTAGGTTTAAAACAAACCTTAGTCTACCGACGCATGGTCCTATCAAGGGAATACATATCATATCCATTCAAAATGACTACGAGTATACCCAAGTGGGGTTTGGACAAACTATGGAACAAAGGCGCAGGGCCGCAGGAGGGCTACAACTTGGCAAGTCCGGGTCAGGCCGATGACTGACTTCGGCCGAAGAAGGGTATTCTATTGTACCACGTGGCTAGCCACTTCCAGAATGGAAGCAACTCGTCCAAAATCCCAGTAAGGTAATACGTCGCACGTGAGGTGCTGACTGAGCCTGAACAAATGGAGGCAAATAAAGACCATGTGGATGTGCATCACATACACAGGGCAGGGTAGAGGGTCAGTAGGGCCGAACGGGTTTAACCAAACCCAGGGTTGGCTGGTTTGGCCAATCATTGACCTGGTATTTTATTTAGGGTTAGCTCTCACCTAATCGAGCACACCCAAAACCCTGAAAACCGCATGTACCCATCCAAATCTGGATTGCTTACATTATATCCAGAGTTCCGTTTATCTGTTTGTACTAATTCAGTGACTCATGTGTTTCTCCTTTTAGATTCAGCAGTTTGTATAAATAGAGGTAGTTTCTCTCTGTAGCGCCAGTGGATTCCACCCTTCGTAAATAGGCGCTCCAAGCTAAATAGCTAGAGAGTCGCTGTTGTGAAGTCTGAAATCTCCTCGGAGTTACCGTTGGAAACTATCATAGTTTCTCTCGTTAGTTCTACTTGCAATAAAATTGGTTGTTGGCTATAAAGTTATCGTCCCACTGCACAAGTTTAGGAAAGATTAGTTTGGTTTAGTTTGGTTTAGGCAAAAGCAGTTTAGGACACGAAAGCTTAGAGCTCACAATTAAGGTAACTTGGACTTAGAGTTCAGCTTGGCCAAACTTGCAATTAGATCCGCGAAAGTGATTACAATTGTATCAGGTTATTAGATAACCACCCCAACCTCCCCTCCACCCCACATTTCGATAAAACACATCCTTCACGTCTTTTAGGGTCGCTTAGCGCCTTGGACTGTTGGGCCGTCGCCGTTGAACCTTTTAAAGCTCAGCTGGTTACTTTTCTCGTCGTAGTCCCAAATTGCCACAACATATACTTTGTTGGAACCCCGAAATCTCGCACGCTTTGTTAAGTTCTGTGATAGTTTTGTGGTAGTGATTAGTTTGGTTGTTTTAGTTGTAGTTTTAGTGTTGGTTCCTTGCCGCACTACTACTCCGGCGTCACTTCCAGCCGTTCACCCATTAGCCTCACGGCAAGTGTCTCAACGGCTTGGCGGTGAATTCAAGTAGACAAATGCAGACATCCAAAACCACACTCAAATTCAACTTCCACCAAGGTTTGCCCCCAGCGGAAATAAAATACCTCTATAATTGGCTGTTTGCAGGGAGAAAGCGGAAGTTAAATCCAGTGTGGCACCGATGGCTTGGCGGTGAATTCGAGTGGACGAATGGGTGCCCCTGGGTGCCAGGCATCCAAAACCACACTCAAATTCACCCCCAGCGGAAATAAATTACCTCTATAATTGGCTGTTTGCAGGGAGCAAGCGGAAGTTAAATCCATTGTGGCACCGATGGCTTGGCGGTGGATTCAAGTGGACGAATGGGTGCCCCTGGGTGCCAGGCATCCAAAACCACACTCACACAGCGGACAATCAACTGTCATTTGCAAATTGAGCGGCAACTGTCATGTAACTGCCACGCGAGCTGTCACTTGGTTAAATCCGGTCGTTTTCTCCTTTGGTCCAGATTTCGGGTTTTTCCGCAGCCACGATGCAACCTCGCGCTGGTTCGCGCTTTGGTGGCAGGTCTTTTTTCGATACGGATCGAGACATAATAAAAAAATTAGCACCTAATTTCCAATTCACCTGTACGGTCCAATGAATGGTATGTCGGCCAGAATAAACAATTGAAAATAAACTGCAATCAGCTGCAATCGGAGCTGTGCATCACAATCTGATCTTATCTATACTATCTGAGATTGGCCTTTGTTTTCGGTCTTTCACGCTTTACTACGCACTTCGCGCCCGACGCCCACCGCCATGGAGACACATCCTGAGGGAAAGGCAAACTATTTGTTATGCTATTGCCGTTCTTATGACTGTGAGGCAAAGACCTGGCAGGCCAGGAACGGGACAACAAAGAAGGGCAAGTGGTACCACAAGGGTACAGTGTCGAAACACCGTGCAAAGGATCTGGAGCTCATAAGGTCTCAAGTTTTGCCCCCGGTAAGAGCCAACATGGAATTGAAATGCAACTGGTATGCTAACCAATTGATTTCAGATTCTCGATGCTGTTGCAGCGGAACCAGCAGTAACACATTCTCAATATCAGCCACCTACAGCACTTGGAGTTGTTCAGAATGAGGTTAATTTAGATGAGGATGGTATAGGTTGGTAATCTTTTTAGTTCAAAGTGCATGCTGCTGATTTCTCCTTTCAGGACTTGCCGCTGCTAATCGCCGTCTCAATTTTATTATTTGTACAAAGGTGGCCTGGCTGCATCTGATATGCGGTCTCAGCCGAGATGGGTGCAACCGAGTTCTCAAGGTTCTCAGTCTCATTATAGCCATGGTTGCCGAGTCAGGTACCAAACATCAAATTCCTGTGGATGTACGCACCGCGATAAAGCACCTCTCCATTGAGCCTGTAATCAACCGAACTATCTGCTGCCCAACATGCTACCGCGCGTATTCGTTTGAAGAGCTCCCACAGATCTGCCTTGCTCGAGAAACCAGTGGTGCAAAGGCATGTGACACTCCACTCTGGGTGGAACGCCAGACTCGTGCAGGCCCAAAAATTGTGCCCCGACGCCTGTATTCAACACAGAATTTTCACAGCTGGCTGGCGCATTTTTTATCCCGGCCTGGGATGGAGGCGCTTCTTCGGAAATCCCATCTTCATCAGCCGAATCCGGACAGGATGACATCTATCTGGGATAGCCCAGCATGGCAGAGCTTGGGATCCTTCACCTCCGAGCCCAATAATCTTGTCTTCAGCTACTACATCGACTGGTTTAATCCATTCCTCAATAAAATCGCTGGAAAGACGGTGTCCTGTGGGGCCATCATGCTGGTTTGTCTGAATCTCCCTTACGAGATGTGGCATCTGGAGGGAAACACATACTTTGCTGGAATAACTCCTCCTCCCAAAGAGCCGACTGTCACGACAATAACCGCACTCTCCGACCCGATTATGAAGCAGTTTCAAGAAATGTGGGAGGGCAAGATGGTGCCGACACACAATCATCCCGAGGGCGACTTCTACCGGGCTGCAATTATTGCTGCTATCGGTGACATTATGGCGCTCAAAAAAGCACTAGGCTGCGCTGGCCATAATGCCCATAATTTTTGCTCCTTTTGCAAGCTCCAGCGTAGCGAAATTGACCGCCTGGATCTGGAAAACTTTGAGCTGCGACAGGGGTGGGAGGTCCTCAGCGCAGCGAAAGAATGGCTTGCTGCTCAAACAAAAGGTGCTCGCAAACTACTTTTTGCAAAATACGGAACTCGCTATTCGTCCACCCACAGTCTGACATACCGCGACCCAGTCAAGCACACGGTGCTTGGCCTCATGCACAACTGGCTCGAGGGTGTGCTTCAGCATCACTGTCGTCTTAAATGGGACATTGGTTCCAATGCTCCTGCCAGTGGTAATGCTGGAACTTTCGGCACATCCTCCTCTGACGATGACGATGTGGAAATGGTAGACGCGGACGACAACGCCATTGCAGCTGAGCTCATGGACCTCCACGAGGACAGCTTTATTCAGAAGGACACCCCAGCCTCCCTTATCCGCCGCGTATCATCCTTCCTATTCATCCAGGAGTCTGAGGATGCGATGGAGCCAAGTGCGGATGATGATATTGAGGAAGATGATGACAACGATGAGGCAGAGGAGGATGCAATTTATGAGCGCGAGAAGCCTTCAAGGACTGTTTTCGACGGCGATGCCATGACTCTCATCCGTCAAGGCCTCGCAAATGTCGTGATTCCAGCCTGGATTGATCGGCCACCCGTCAACCTAGGGGAGAAGGCGCATGGGAAGCTGAAAGCTGACAATTGGCTTGTCCTGTTCACCATTTTTTTCCCTCTGATTCTCCCCGAGCTCTGGTTCCACGCTTCATCGTCGAGACGGGATCACAAGTTACTGGATAACTTTCATGATCTTGTTGGTGCAACAAACATACTCTGTTCGTATGCAACGATCTAACCACCACTATGCCATGCACAATGGAGATCAGATGAAGTGGTGGGGTCCGCTGATGAAGCTCAACGAGTTTATGTATGAGAGGCACAACGGAAGCCTACAGAAGATCAAGACAAACAACCACATGTGTAAGTTGCAGCTCAGCATAATCCTTTCAATTAACTTACATGAAATAGGGGAAATGGATTTGACAATGCTTCGCCAAATGTGTCGACGGGGAAGGTTGCTTGCTTCAATCAGTGACAGTGTACAGACAACGGATTCGAAATCCCCCGTCGTTGAAGCCATGCAAATCTTATCCCCTCGAGTCCCAGTTAGCACGGATTCAGTAACCCCCAAGCATCTCTCACCTGCCCAGGAAACTGCCTACAATGGTTCCGGAGTCATCCTTGACGCACCGACGTATGAGCTGATTTTGCGCTACTGGAATCAAACCTATTCTCCTTCATACATCCGTGCGGCAGAATTGACATATGACCTCCTGGACACTGATCTTAATGTGTTCCCATCTCGAGCCGTACCATGTCGCGATTTCACGCATAAAACCCGCCTCTTCACCATCTTCAAAAACCACCACGGCGGTAGCTCGATTTCTTTCCGTCATCCGTTGACAGGACGGAAGAACCTGGGATACATCGAATTAATATGGACACAGGTCCTGCAGGGACAAAAGCGGACTTTCGTTGTTGTGCGGCCCCATACAGCGCTGAACCCGGCAGATGCAGCCAAGACACCATATCCCACGCACCCACGGTTTGCATGTGTCATAGGGTACACAGAACCATTGCAGCCACAACCGCAGCTCATCGTCGAGCCCCGTCACATCATCTCTCATGTTGGATGTTATCCAAGGCCAAAGGGGACGTTTGGTATTCAGCAGGCAATCACACTATTTGTAGACTCTTTGCATCGGAACCGGGATTGAGGCAACGCGAAGTGCAAAGTTTAGCAATCTTTGTATTTTATATTTGGAAAATCACACTTTTGTCGTCAGGTTACTCGGCACCCCACTTCGAATTAGGTTCTAGATTGCAGACGACCTGAGTGCATGGTGCTCGTATGTGGATGTATAAGCTCCTATCAACATGTTAGTTTGAGGCATTCGGGCAAGACCCTGTCGAGAAATACATGTACCTTTCGAAGTCCGTATTTTGAGCCTGTGATCAGAGTTGCGACGGCGACGGCATGCATCGTGGCCGGGGCTCAAACCGAGTATGGCGCGCTCTTGCGAATATATACTAGGCCCTATCAACATGTTAATTCAAGGGAATCAGGCAGGAATTTGCTGAGAAATACATGTATCTTCGAAAAAAAGGTGGTATCTTGAGGCTGCGATCAAGATCACAGCGGCGGCGGCGTGCATCGTGGCCGGGGCGCAGGCCGAATGCAGGGCACATTTGGTCGGATACGGGAGCTCTTATCCACATGTTGGTTCGAGGAATTCGGGCAAGAACTCGTCAAGAAATGTATGTACTTCCCAAAAAGTCGCTATTTTGAGTCTGCGATCAAAATCGCAACGGCAACGGCGGAAATTGGGACGCTGCGGTGAGGGGACCGCGGGGAGCTCTTGACGGGGTGTATGGGCTCCTATCGACGTGTTCGTTCGAGTGATTCGGGCAAGAACTCGTCAAGAAATGTATGTACCTCCCAAAAGGTCTATATTTCGAGTCTGCGATCAAAATCGCGACGGCGACGACGCGAATCGGGACGCTGCGGTGACGTGACCGCGGGGCGCTCTTGACGGGTTGTATTAGCTCCTATCGACGTGTTCGTTCGAGTGATTCGGGCAAGAACTCGTCAAGAAATGTATGTACCTCCCAAAAAGTCGAAATTTTGAGCCTGCGATCAAAATCGCGACGGTGACGGCGAAAATTGTAGCCGGGGGGCAGGCCGAGTGCAGGGTGCTCGTGAAGGAGCGTATGGGCTTTCAGCGACCCGTTAGTTTGAGGAATTTGGGCAACAGCTCGTTGGGAAACACACGTAGCTCCCCAAACGAGCCTGCAATCAAAATTGTGATGGCGACGGCGTGCACTGAGGTCCGGGCAAAAACGAGTGAAGCAGAGTCTTCAGGGTATGCAGGAGGTTGTATCGCAACGGCACTTTGAGTCTCTAGCATAGAGTGTCGCCAGGAAGCAAGATGATTGAGATCGAAGTGGAAGACAGAGATATATTCCCTTTTTGGGATCAACACTCTCCTCCTACCACAACAACACGTCGCGTCGCATCTCTCGTGTCCTCCGCATCACGCTGTGACAGGACGCGTCAAGGACTCACGGATATCCGTGAGTCTTCAGACGTGTCGTTTTTCACTCCAGGTCAGCTGTATGTTTCCCGTTTGTTTCCCGTTTCTTTATCCTACAAATCACAGTATGATTTCCTCGTTACGCCTTGTTCAGACACGTACAAAGGTGTCTTTGACCGGGATCATCCATATCACTGCAATGTGAGCAAAACACGGCTTTGTATTCAAGACGTAATGGGAATGCTTTGTTCATAAAAATTATAACAGTAGCTAACCTTCGTCAAGGCAATCCACACTTCTCTCGCACTTACTTTGACATTGAACCCAACCCGCTGCTTGCAATCTATCTCTGACATGGATCCCACCCATCCATCCCTTGCTATTGACCAATCCTACGACAACGCAGTCACCCTGAGTGGCTATCCCCCCGATTCGCTTACTACCAGTGAACCCGCCGGCACTCCCCCCATAGATGTTGCGGCGCTGTTGGCTGCTAATCAGGAGCTCAACGCAATGATCCACAACATGCGTATTGGGTACAATGCCGAGATGCAGGCGGAGATGGATGTGTTCTGTGCTGCCGTGAAAGATGACTTTGCTGCTGTCAGGCTCAAAGAGATGCTGCGCGGAATGAGAACCAATCTCTTGCTATGCAGATGGCTGCTACAATTGCTCGGCTTGAGCATCTGGAACGGTGCGCCATAGCGCTCACCTTTCTTTGTTCTTTTACTCACGTCTTGTTTATCAGTCCGCAGAACTCCCCTACTCCCGAGCGTACTCGCGACCCGCGTGTCAAGCCACGGTCATCAACGGCCACCGAGTCATCCACTGCCACTTCTTCCAAGGTGGCTCCCGCCAAATCCCCTCGCACCAACACTGAGAAGACTAAAGGAAAGCAAGCTCCAGCTACACCAGAGCCAGCGAAGCAGCCAAAGGCCCCCAGTCGTTCTCGCATCTCCAAGGAGTCGGAGTCTCGTCGCTCATCCAAGCCGCCTCGTTCGTCACCCCAGGCAGCTCCGGCGTTTGCGACCCCACCTCGTCCATCCCCCAAACAACCTGGCTCATCCTCGACCACTTCCGCTTCTTCCAAGAAGAGTGGTGCCTCAGCGAAGAACAGCACCCCAAGAAAGCTCGCAGAGCATCAGATGCTCAAAGGTGATATCGACCCCAGCGCTCAATCCTTCAAGGTATAGTACAATTTAAACTCCCCTGGGTATAAGCTCAACCTTCTGGCCAGAATACCTTCCAAACGCACCTCCGCTTTCTCTGGGGTTGTTTGGACTCCGCTCAAGATCCGCCCTCGGCAGTACAGAAGTTGTCCAGCGTTTCGAACTTCGGTTCGATGGGCTTACCGTCACTGAGCTGAAGAGAGTGGGACAACTCGGCGACCCTGTGATCAGCCCCAGCCAGGTTAAGGTTCGTCTGAGATCACAGCCCAACTGAACATTATATAACATTCTTTTGAAGCTTGGCATCTCTGTAGAGGACTCCATTCGCTCCAAGAACCGTATTGTACGCGCATTTTTCCAACTGGAGGAAGGTGCTCTTCTCCACATCAAGGCTTACCTCGCCAAACTTGGTATCATCACCTGGGCGGTCGACTTCAGTCAAAGCCCCTATTCCATGTACAACTCGGCTATGTGCATGTGTGCCATCGACACCTTTCGTTTTGCGATTGCAGGCACGTATTACGACTTTCTCCATTCGGATACCCGTTACATCAAGGATTCTACCCTGCTCGTTCGTTTGTATGATCACTTTGTCCACCGCTACATGTACGACAAGTGGAAGGTGGAAATACGTAACCCAGGTGGAAACTCAACCAACGCCCAGCGAAACAAAGTCTCTCAGAATCGTATTCGTGCATGTTTTTTGTGCTATTTTTTTTTCTTCTTTCACTAATGACATTTTGGTAGCTCCATGGACTGCGGGCACAATACCTGGCAGGTACCAAGGTTCCCGAAGGAATCAAACTCCTATTTCACCCCAAGGCCACCTCCGACGATGAAAGCACTTCCACTGGTTTCCAGGCCCTTGCGCGCCCGGAGCGGTCTCAGCCTGCTGATCAAATCATTCGCGCAGTTGAGGGTCTCATGGTGGAAGATCTTCTGCATGATGGCAAGACCCGTGCTGCCAACAATCGTAAACGCCGCCGTGTTCCACCCTTTGGCCAACGCAACACTGGCTACTTTCAAGAGGTGAAGACTTTTCCCACTCTCTCATGTCTTTGACTCAATCAAAACCAGATACCCAAGGGAATGTCCATCCAGTATTATGATCCCAGCTGGTACAACAATCGCCCCCCACAAGCACGAGCCAAGATCGCCCCCAAACTTGCTGTTGTTTTCGTCCCTGGTTCAACGGACTTCTTTTCCCGTCGCAGCGAGAACACACTTCCCATCGACCACTTGACACAGAAGTATGGTGCAGCGGTCTTCGCCCAGTATGACCTTGATTTTGGGCCAACTGATGCTGCAGAATCCGAGGGCATCAACGAGGCTTCTGAAGCTGACGATGAAGGCGAGGGAGACAGTGTCGGCAGCCAAGACAGTGATGAAGACATCGAACTCTCCGATGCCGGCAGCATGGCCTCTTTCATCAGCCACGACAACAGCGCTTCAGACGATGATCAAGAGTACGAGGAGGGCGACCAGCAGGATGCTGTTCCGGGCGACTACGAACACACCGAACACACCGAACAGAATGAAGACACGGCGGGCGGCTACAAACACGCCGAGCAGATCGAAAATTGGGATGGCATGGCTCAGTTTGCAGAAGCGTATGATGTTGACATGCGCCAGCTTGACGACGAGCAGGTGATTTTCGGTGACGGCGACAGCACCGACTCGGACCAGTGAATACTTGATCATCTGTAGTGCTTTTTATCCTACAATTCTACTTCTTTATTCATTTATCTTCTCTGGCTACTTAGAGTTTGTAGCTACCGTATCGATTTATCTCTCTATCTCTTTCAACCCACCACGACGCCGGGGACCGGTCGCAGCGATGTCTGCCCCGATGTGAATGTCTCGATCTCGATCTTGTGGCTATGGTCTAACGACGTAGCCAAACACCCCGGCACCAAACAACCTTCGGCCAGATTATAAGTTCTTACGGCTCATTTATTCATTATTGGATCGTCCGGGTATACTCACATATGAGTCATATAGCGTCGTGCGATTAGGACCCAAAGCTTGTTTTTTTTTGTGTCTCAATGTGTATCAAAAAGGAAATGCCACCAAAGCGCGAACTAGCGCGAGGCTGCATCGTGGCCACGGAAAAACCCGAAATGTGGACCAAAGGCCAAATCGTCCGGATTTAACCAAGTGACAGCTCGCGTGGCAGTTACATGACAGTTGCCGCTCAATTCGCAAATGACAGTTGATTGTCCGCCGTGTCAAATTCAACTTCCGGCAAGGTTTGCCCCCAGCAGAAATAAACTACCTCTACCGAAAACAGCTGAAAACCACACTGTATCAGGAAAAATATATTTAAATGCACGGATTGACTGCCATAGGCCTATGGCTATGGCGGTCAGATGGTGGTTTTAATAAATGGGGGTATTTATACGTGTTTCCGGGTTATTTTCAATGGTTTCACTGCAACAACATTTTTCTACAAGTACCCACAAAACATGTATCAATGCAGACACAATACTTTTGGGTGGAAAAGACCAAAATATTTTTCCCAAGGACAAAATATTTTGTTGGAGACAAATTTGCGGTCAGGTGACCAGCCGCGTTGATCGCAATCAGAAAGCACGGCCAAACACAGGTCCTTTCTGCCCTCAAAAAATCAAAGATCCAGTCTATGGCTCCGCAAAATTGAAAGCATGTAACAGTAGCATGCAGTCATGATTACCAGTCACTAGGGGCAAAGTGCAGGCTGATGTGCCTGGCTCTTCAATTTCTTTTGGAAAAATCAGCTGAATCTACCGATTGAAGGTCTGGTAGCCCTGACCTTCAGCTAAAAGCAACCAGATAAGCTCTGAAACAACCTGGAGTGTCTACAAACTCAATAGCTGTCTTTGTGGTGATGTTTGCATTGTTTGAATTCAACTTCAACCTGGTGTCCCAAACAGGAAGCTAACCATGTGACCTCCCACCTCCAGGAAATATATATTTTTAACGAAAACATTTTTTCATCTTCTCCAATTAAAGTGTTGTATGTAACTTATGTGTTCTGTGAGTAATTTGGAAGGAAAAAAATGTTCTTGATGGTCAAAACAGTAAAAATAACCCGGAAACACGTATATATACCCCTATTTATTAAAACCGCCATCTGACCGCCATATATGGCGGTCACTTTGCACATCAATTATTTTCCAAATAAAACATGTGTTTCTAATCATTTTCTTGCCTTTTCGCAAAACTTCGGGCACTTCAGAACAATCTTCCTACTTCCAAAAAAAAACTATTTCAGTCTAAAATCTTGTCTGCAACAAAAAAAAAAAAAACATTGTGAAAACTTTTCTTTGGCTCAACATTTTTTTTTCTGGATTGGGTTGAGGTGATGGGATCACATGATTGTGTGCCCGTTTTAGAAGTCTGGGCATATATGAACCTGTATGAGCCTCACATGACATGTTAACATACCAGGATGTTCTTCCAGCTATCAACAGGTACCACAGCTGCTGTGAGTAGGTACAGTACACTGAAACACACCTAGTATCCAGCATGCACCTGTAGTTATGTTTTTGAACATGCATCAATCCAACTGAACACCAATTGGCCTCATTTTGAGGTAGTAGTAGGGCTCTGCCTACCAGCATCTACAGTATCCCTCGTGTAACCTCTGCTCATATTTTTTGTGTGTCTCACAGGAGCATTAGCAGCCCCCGGAAGTCTATGTTTGGTCTTGTATCCTACTTACCATGTGATGCGACATATCATGTGACCTTCTACTTGGCCTTCCCGAAAAGGTTTTTTTTTTTTTTGAAGTCAGAAAAAAAACGTTTTGAGAAAGGGTTTCAGTTCTCTGTTTTCCTCATCCTCACAAAAATATTGACAACTTAAAATTTTTTCATAAAGTGTTGAAAGATGTGTGAAAACAGGTCAAAATGTCTAGAAACAGGTGTTTTATTTGGAAAATAATTGTTGTGCAAAGTGACCGCCATATAGGCCAAGTTGTCCTGATGAGAGAAAAAAAAGATTAAAAGAAACTATCAATTTTATTTCAAGTTTTTCACTTTTGTTTTAACTCAGAAAAGTGATAAAAAAACTTTTAAAATTTTCACCAACTTTTGCAGCCAGAAATGTTCTGTAAAATCCGAAACATTATTGATGAAAATCTTCTAAAAGAAACTATCAATTTTATTTCAAGTTTTTCATTTTTGTTCTAACTTGGAAAAGTGGTAAGAAACTTTTAAATTTTTCACTAACTTTTGCAGCAAGAAATGTTCTGTAAAATCCGAAACATTATTGATGAAAATCTACTAAAAGAAACTATCAATTTTATTTCAAGTTTTTCACTTTTGTTCTAACCCAGAAAAGTGGTAAGAAACTTTTAATTTTTTCACCAACTTTTGCAGTAAGAAATGTTCTGTAAAAGCCGAAACATTATTGATGAAAATCTTCGAAAAGAAACTATCAATTTTATTTCGAGTTTTTCACTTTCATTCTAACTTGGAAAAGTGGTAAGAAACTTTTGAATTTTTCACCAACTTTTGCAGTGAAAAATTGATGTAAAACTTTAAATATTTTTCACCAGTTTTAGCAGTCAAAAACTCGAAATGTTCATCCAGTGTTACCAGCGCATGGTGGTCGTGAACCGTCGAACCCATACTTCTGCCAATGGCCGGCTCAACAAGGGTGAGGGTGACTACAGTTTTGTCCGCGAGCTCAAATTCTTCTGGGCAACAACATTTGAGGGATCTGGGTATCTATCGGGTTGGGGGTTATGTACTGTAGGTAGGTAGGTAGGTAGGTAGATTTACACGGCACGGTCCAACTCATGAACACCGGTTCAAAGTATTCTGATCATGTACATGGATTGAGAGAACAGATTTCCTCCAAAATGGAACTGAGGAAATTCCAAGGGGAGAAAGGTTTGTTCATTGCGAGCTCGAACAGTGAAGGAAGGAGGTCACAAAGAAAGTCTTGAAACGAGATAGGAAGACCTACAGTAGCATGTTGCAAATACTGTCCAATAGACACAGCATAGCAGATGGTGGGAATAACAGAAACAACAGCGAGAGTGAAAGCCTTGGTCATGGCGAAGATGAGGGGATGGGATGAAACACGATGATGGTTCGTATTTAAATGAACAAGAAACAACGCGGAGAAATTATTGTCCCCGTGCCGTGAGACCCTCAGTAATCCTCTCATACATCTTTATATCGGCCAAGACGCCGAAATCGGCGACTACCTACTATAGCTCAAGGTGTAAAAAAGCAAGTTTCCCTGGCCCTCTGGGCATACCGTACACGGTCTATCAATGTCCACCAGTAACCACCGCTACGATTTCCGCTGAGAACAGGGTGGAATCCATTTGTTTAATTTTGTGTAGGGTATCCGCATGGCCGTCCTGCACATTAGCGTTGGATAGATCCTCACGGAGACAAGAACAGAAAGTTGTGTCAAGTTTGTATTCCAAGATAGGCTCGTCCTCTTATCCATACCTATCCGTAAATCTGTTTTCATTGTTGAATAAACCATGAATTTGATCGGGATTGGGTGGTTTGCAAGCGGTTTGACAAATTTTGCTGCTATTCCCGAAAATGATGTGAGTGCTGACCGTGATCTCCTCTATATGCATGGCGGCTGACACTTACATTCGATGTGGTAGTCAGGAGTGTAGAATCTACTGTGTTGCCGCGTTTTAGTTTCCACTTCAACCAAGACTTGGATGATTCTAATGAGAAACCCGGTTTCTGGTGAAACCCTCCCCGATTTGGGAATTTCAAGGAAACCCAGCCGAAAGTCTAATAAGAAACCTTTCACGGCAATCAATCTCAATCATGCCGTAGGCGATGGATCAAACTATGGCCAAAAAGTACCTTCTAACATGCTTGAATGAACCCTGAATTTCTTGTCCCAATTTTGAAGTCACCCCATCAGCAAGACCAGTGCAGTCTTCGCTAGAGACTGTTTGCAAACCCAAATCAGTGGGTTTGGCCCTTGGTTGCTCAAACTCAGCTAGCTACAGTTATCTAAAAAAAAACAATCAAGGATGAGACAGAGACAGGCATTTGAGGTACTTGTAAAAGTTTAAGGAACTCCAACGAGTAGGAGTGTTTGTCCATTGCTATCCACTTATCACCAGTCACTGAACAATAGCGATGCCCGAGATAGCAATGGATGCAAGGATCATGACTGAAAAAAAGTTTGGTCAGTACAGGAGTTGAATGTGACAGGACATCAGCTGGAATGCTAGACTCTGACGCTGTGTGTGGTTGCCCGTTGAAGAGGTCGTTGGACCATCCCGTACCTGTCCGTCAGTGTCTGTGCCTGTTTATATTGATGATTTTATGCTGCATATTTCAATTCACCTTCAATTCTTTAAAGCACTGTACCATCACTCCGCTGAAGATTAAACAGAACCTCAAAGGGCGATATAACCAATGGACAGCTGCTCGGCCCTCAAATTGGCATCAGCTAGTGGATTTGATGCCATCATCTGGGGTTCCCGGAAACCCGGCTTCCCGAGAAACCGGGTTTCTCAATAGAATAATCCAGAAGACTTTGCCAAGACTTCAATTTGAATTGGCTCATTAATGATGGCTGTGGTTTGAATTTGGTTTCCCGCCACCAACCACACGTGATCGTGGCGGTCACGGTCACAGTGTTACCCTCTTTTCTTCCTCCACCACCATGCTGTCGCTCATCCGTCTACCTCTGCGGTTCTCCGCATCTAAGCTCGCTCTACGAGCCGGTCCAACCCTTTCGTCATCTAGTCCCGTAACTGGACTGCGCTTCCAGTCGACAGAAGCAGCAGCCACACCAGTAGCTGGAGCTGGAGTCGGAGTACCAGAAGCCCCACGGGTTCGGAAGTGGATTTTCTGGTGCGTCCTTAGTGGCATTTCACTTAGACTATGAGACATACTACTGACGACGGTCACTGTTCTTGCTCCTAGTTACAGATGTGCGCCGTTAATTTCATCGTTGAAGAATTCATGGGATTTTCATTACTATGGACCTTGCGTACCGCGCACATAGGCCGGATGGAAGGACATGGTGCGAGTAAGTGCAAGCAGCCAATTATTTGCAGGGCTTGCGGAACGGAGGGGCATGTGGTGCGTGTTTTATTCTTGTCTGTTTTTTCTTTCTTGTTTTTTGAAAGAAAAAAACTCTACTGTCCGCAGTTCAAAAATTGTCCCTCACCGGACCCTGAGCGCGTTGCTGCGATGGGCCCGAATGCGCCGCGTAAATGGTCCGTGCTCGTGCATACACACTTCTTCGAGTCTTCGCTCATTGTTTATCTACTTTTCTTTGTTTTACGCCATCGTTCCAACTTGTTATCTCACACGAACCATGAACCTCGCCGCCCTTACCTCATCCCAAATTCGGTCTTTGCCCCCACCCTCATTTGCATCGTATCATGCCTACGAACCACTCGTCATCCACGATAAATACGAAAAGCTTCCGGTGCGGCGTCGTCGGGCACACTCACACCCAGTGCACGCAGCCGATAAAATGCTACGGCTGCGGCGAGGAGGTGCGAATATTCATGCTTCTCCGCACCCACTAAACAGCCCAACCCCGTACAGGGCCACTACCTCTCCGACTGCCCCGCGCGCCCGGCCAAGCCTACGCCCGTTAAACACGTTGCCCCTGCGAGCGCCTAAAATCCAAATTTACATTCACGTATCGAGGATTATGTTGCGATGTACATGTATGCGATAGCGATAAGGGAATAGACGACGACAACGACGCCTGATCTCATCTATTGAGGTGCAGCTCTACCTGGGGTTCATGCTCGACTCTCGACCCGGGTTAGATTTCTCTGTCGATTTCAACACTCTGCCTAACACCAGTCGCGCATGGTCTTGGAATACAGCTCTATCGTGCGTATGGATTGCGGAGCTTTGAACTACAGTATTTAGCAAGTCTTGGCAAGGCAGCCCGCTTCCGTCCATACTAGCGTCTTCCTGTGCTCGAGGTGGGCGGAGGTTTGAATCCTCCCTAGAACATTGTCCACCATGGTTATGGTTTTTGCCCATGGGTGGTTCGAATCCAGCCAATTCTCGCCGCCATCGAGGAACAGACATGCCCTCGAGGCGTTCGACGCTGCATTCATACAGATCACGCTCCAGTTTCCGGCGGTGGAGTTAGCGATAGCCATGGACCATGTATACTATTTACAGACTCTGCAGGTCCTCCCGCTACTGGCTGCCGAAAGCGTGCAGCGCCGCGTGGATTTTACAATGATTGGTTTGAGGAGTGTTCTCCCCGCCTAACACTGGCGACTGTGGCTGACTCGATGTCGCAGAGGGTTGCAAGGATGCCGTAGCCACCGTACCGTGGGTTTAGATGAATAACCATGTGCTTCTTTCAGCATTCAACCAGGAAACAAGCAACGATTATTGCATTATCTGAGTTTTAACTGGGCATGCTCGAACATACAGAAACGTGTAGCCACCTGCCCGGATCCGTCAGACTCATGCGATTATGCATCCACTAGTTCCTGCCCTTCTCTGTCCCGGATCCTCGTCCGTCGCCGCATCGATACGCGCGATGTCAACCTCGTCAAACACATCCGCTCCAGTGTGACCGGCGGCATACGTGTCCTTTCTGAAAATCAGCACATGCACACGCCGGTCGCGGATATGAATTGCATTGCACGTGTTGAGGGCGAGTTAAGAGACGCTGGTACCAAATGCCCTGCAGAAGAAGCGAAGAAAGAAACAAGCACGGCTTGTGAGGAAAAAAGAAAGGAATGAGTCCTAACCATTGCTGCGTCTCGTTAAATATTTGAGGCGCCTCCAGGGCGCTTCATGTTGAACTAATTATCGCTGGTGGCGCTGCGATGATTGCACTCTTTGCGTCGCTCGCACCTTAATTTAGTATGGTCCCATGTGCTCGCGATAACAGAATTATAATTACACCTACCACGTTGCTAACCGATACTGGCATTGGATAACATGCGTCGACTCTAGGAGGGTACTTCCACGGTGACGGAGTGGTGGACTCTTGAATGAAGAAAGTTTGTGGCTGGAAGCACACGATTCAGAAAAGGCAACAACAATCCCCTATTCCTGCTTATAAGTATAATTTCGGCACTTTCCAGTAGTGTGACAGTAGTGAGGTTACGTTCAACTTGGGAGCACATTTTCAACGATTTGCACCCTCGAATTTGCTTGATGATATTCACAGCCGAGGGGTCAAACCTGTGTTTGAGGGCGAAAGTCTGATACGGATAGATTTGATTCCAAAAAGCTTGCTATTATTGTGTATTCAAACGCAACAATTCACTGTCTTCGAACTCGTTATTAGGAGTCCTGGTAGACGTTTTTAAAAACCTACACAGGTGTCCCGACGTCATGCGATGGTACATCCGCTGGGACCTGACGTTCTGTCCACTGGGTCCTCGGTCGCAAGACGTGCCGTGAGATCAAGCTCGTTGAGCACATCCGCCCCAGTGCGTTTGGCCAGTACTGAATTATCCGTATCCTGGCTGGCAATCAGAATCCGCACACGCCGGTCTCAGAGTTATCAGACATACTTCTGAAATAGTCTCGACGATCGACACGCCACTTGGAGCGTGGGCAACTGGCGCCGCACCGACAGCCACAAAGAGGGCAGAGGACACGTAGATTGCGGAAATGAATCGCATAGTGGGTGGTGAAAGATGGTCAAATGCCCCAGGCCTGCAGAAGAAGCGAAACAAGCTCGGCTTGTAGGGTGGAAAGTAAGGGAAGGAAATGGGCGCCAACCGTTGCTGCGCCTCTTTAAATATCTGACTATTCGTTCCGGAACGCCTCATATCAAGTTGATTGTTGCCGATGGAGCTGCGATGGTTGCTCGCTTTACGTGGCTGAATCATCCCAAAACTACAAGGATATTTGCGCCGAGAATAGCTGACCTACCCGCGCCGTTCGCGATCGTATCAGCACGGCCAATATGCTAAAAATAAGTTCACATCACCAGAAGTTTTAATTGGTCCCCCAATGATTGGCCGAGTCGCCCGATTATTCAACAAATTATTCCGTGCAGTTCGACTGCGGGACTAGGCGGAAGAGGGATTCGTGTGAGGGGGAATATGAACTTGGAATCTATCTTTCGAGCCTTCGTTCAATCTAGAGGCAGCGAAGTCCGCTTTCAAACACAGCGCCTCTCGCTGTTGGTGCTGCTGTGTTGGCTCGAAGCGCTGAAAAAGCCATTTCTCGTTTATTCGCTGCATGTACTGGTGACCTGGTCATATGTAGGTGTGATTCCTTCTCACATTCTCGTTTTAACAACGCCATGGGTGTCGCACTGGCTGCGGCACCGCCAGTTGACATCCGGGTCCGCCATCCCACATGCGGTTAATAAACGGGAATTGTGAGCATTCGGAATCGGATGGAGGATCCGAAAAAACGGAAGAATCGTACCAAGTTGGCTTCGAGCGCAAGCAGTCATCGAGGTTTAGACGTATGGATTATGGACAAAAAGCAGAAAAGGCAGGACTCTCTTCACTATCCATCAGAAATTTATGTCTGCGGTAAAGGTCGACCGGCGCTGACATACACAGATGTACATCATCCGCCCTCCCCGTCATGCAACGATACATCCGCTGTTCCCCGGCCCTCTGTCCCCAGGATCTTCGTTCGTAATAGCCAGGACACGCGCCGTGAGATCAACCTCGTCGAATACATCCGTCCCGGTGCGGCCCGCCAGGGAAGTATCCCTATCCTTTCTCGCAATGAGGATGTGAATTCGAGCTGAGATGCGGAAAAGGTACCTCTGAGATCACGTCTCCATTGTGCGGGGCATGGGCGACTGGTGCCGCACCCGTGGCCAAAACCAGGGCAGCGAAAACGTAGATCGCGGATATAAATCGCATTGTGGGTGTAAAAAGGAATGTAAAGGTCGCCAGTACCAGGTGAAGCGGAAAGGAACAAGCGCGGCTTGTGTGGGAGAAAGGTAAAGAACGGATTCATCGCTAATTCGCGCTGCTCCTCTTTAAATGTTTGAACGACCTTTCCGTGATCCTGCATATTGGCTTGATTGTTGCTGGGGGAGCTGCGGTGGCTGATCCTTGTACGTAGCTATTGCGAATGATACCGTTCCAAGATAAAATACACACGATTTGTATCGACAATACCTGATATTCCCGCGCCACTGATATCAGTCCAGCTGATAGGTTTAAAACCGCAGATTCGTATTATCGGACGTTGCAATTGCTCCACCAATGGAACACCGAGTCGCCCGCCAAAAAAGGTAAAAAAGGAAGAGCCCAATGCTCCTGGGCAATGACAATGACAGGGCCAAAAGTGGGAGCAGGAAGGATAAGTTCACTTTTATTGTCCTTCAGTTCAAGTTCAGTTTCCAATTCATCAGCTGTTGGAAACCGGGTACGCATGAGTTAGTCACCGAGACTTCAGGAAACGGCTGAAGGGTAGGATGGGTAGCGTAATCCCTTCTTTAGAAGTCGCGTTACCAGCCATCAAGTGGATTGCGCCACCGCACGTGATGGCGTCCGTGACTGTCACCACGTGACCTCCCTGCTTTTCACCGTCATGCAAGGGGGTCCACTTCTGCAGTATTTCGAAACCTGTCCTAAGTTGACGTAGTTTTACCTGCTGAACACGAATATCCCCTTTTCGCAGCGTTTGGTGAAGTCGTCGTGAAGTTGCAACATAAAAGATTATTCCCATATCAGGCCTTATCAGTGATTTGATGTGTCCGAAAGAAGGAATTTATCATGTGATGACCAAAACGGTCTGGACTTTTGGGAAAGTCTTTTCCTTCAACATGGCCTCAATTTCTGTTCTGACTCACGGAATACACGCCGACATGCACCCCTACTGACCTTGAGAAAAAATCAATTCGTTCTCGGCAAAATTGCGGCTGATATAAGCAAAATTCCCACGGTAGTTAGTTAGTTGAGCGCCAAATCCGCTGAAAAAATAAATTTGTAGGTGATATCATTTTTTCTTATCGTTGGATCCCCTTGCCGTCATGTTGCGACCATGTTCTTGCTTGTCTTCCAGCCATTCCTTCCCTTCTGCGCAGAAACGTCCCGTATTCGACCCTTCATGTTATGCAGGTAATCCAGTGAACCTTCGACGCACGAAATTGCGTTGCTGCATACCACCGACGTCGCAAATTTCGCGGCTGTGTGGAGCCAAGAACTTGAAGGACCTCTGACCGCTTACCACCTCACAAGCGCCGTTACCGGTGCCAATACAAGCTTACAAGTACTATCGTTTGTCCCATGTTTTCATCCTTCCGCCGCGGATGTGGTTTCAGTCCGAACGGATGTTTCACTTTCTGTAGAGCAAAAGGGAGGAGGAATTGTCAGCCTTCTCACTCTTTCTTCCTTTACTGCTCCCACCATGTCCAAGCACTCACGAATTTATGCCCGTGACGACTCAACCACTCAGCTTCTGCCATCCAACTCAGGTTTCCAACAGTATAGCGACGACAAGGCTCCCCAGCTCCGTGTCCGCTTGCTCCCAGCACGCCCCTCTTCCTGCCGCCACTGGATGCCTTTCTTCGGCGCGGTGGCCCTGGTCGTAATGCTCTCCCTCGCCTCGTACATCGCCCCGCACCACAAAATGCACCTCTCTGCTACGGAAGAAACAGCGCTCGAGACACAACCAGCAGCCAAGCTCACGCAGATCATCCCGCCAGTGAACGAGACCGCCGCCACGCAGAGTCCTCAGGAGGTTGCCGAGGAGCGCATCCGCATGCTGTTCGCGCGCCAGTCGCACACACTCGAGGAGGCCACGACGAGCTACACCCTCAAGTCTGGCCGCTCGCCTCCACCTGGGTTCGACAGGTGGTTCAAATACGCGAAAGAAAATCAATGCCTTGTGGACGAGTACGACCGCGTCCACCGCGACTTTGCGCCGTTCTATGAGATAGCGAGCGAGCACCCGGCGCATTTCCAGCAGATGGTGGATCAGGGGCGTGAAATGGTGCGTTGTTTCACATTTTTCGCTGCTCCTTTCTCAGCGGGAAGCTGACTATGATTGATTTTGCTGCGTATTGTAGATGGCACGGGAATCCCGCGGCATGACGACCATCCGGATCCGACATGGCGAGGTGCAGTTCCCCGAGCACGCCGGTACATCGTTCGACGCGGACCTGCATATGATCATTCAAAATGTACGCTGTGTTTATTCCCCTCCCAATTCTCCATCGTTCTGATGCAGTAACTTAGTTCACACCCATCCTCCCCGAAATGGAGTTTATGCTCAACGGTCGCGACGAGCCCCGCGTCGTCTTCAACACGCACGCCCCCGCCGCGCAAGTGGACGCCATGCACCTGCGCGACCCCAACCCGTTCCTCATTGAGCCTGTTCCTACCTCTGAGTTCTTCAAGAAGCACAGCGGGTGCGACGTGCTCGAAACGCCCAGCGGGTTTGTTGCGGATCCGATTCAAGATGTCTCGTGTACGTCTTCTCTCCATTGTACATTTGACTACGAGTTGACGATTTTGTTATTTCAGTCCTGCGCTCGAGCTCTACGTCTGGGTTCACCGTCGATCTCTGGCCGCTGCTCAGCATGACCAAGATATCGCCCTGCTTCTCGGATATCCTGTTCCCCGGTGTGGTGAGTTCCTCCCTTGCATCTTTGCTTGTCGCTCATCCGCTAACATCTCCCCAGTACTACTACGACAAATCCTGGTGGTCCGGCGGCTTCATGCACCCCAACGACATCCCATGGGCCGACAAGCAGGACAAGCTCTATTGGCGCGGCATGTCTAACGGCGGGCACATCCACGGCCAGAACTTCCGCGCCTTCCCGCGTTTCCGGCTCATCGACATCGCGCGCAACCACAGCGACCTCATCGACGCGCGCATGACCGGCTTCGCCGAGATGCACTGCACGACGGACGACTGCGACCGGGAGGGCATCATTGCGGAGTACAACATCACGGGCCCGCCTGCTCCGAAGGAGGAGGTGTACGGCTTCAAGTACCTACTCGACGTCGATGGGAACACGTTCAGCGGTCGGTATCTCGGCCTGTTGCGTTCTGGTGGGCTGGTGTTCAAGGTAGGTTTACTATGTCATCGTCTTTCGCAATATTGGTGCTCATTATCGCCCACCTCTAGTCCACGGCATTTGAGGAGTACTTCTCCGATTGGCTCCATCCATACGTGCACTACATCCCCGTGCGGCCCGACCTCTCCGACCTCGTCGACAAGATCGACTGGGCCCGCACGCACGAGCGCGAGGCGCGTATCATCCAAGAGACGGGCCGGCTGTTTGCCCAGGTGGTGCTCACGGACGCGCAGAACGACTGCTACTTTTCAGCGGTGTTGCTTGAGTGGGCGAGGTTGCAGAGCTTTGCGGCCGTTCTGGGGAATGGGATAGATGTGAATGCGACGGCGGTGTAAAGGCGAACGTGAAGAATGAACTGTACATGTAGTTCTGAACATTGATCTGCTTGCTTCGTATTGGTTGAACCTGGTTGAACCACTCTCGCGGGAAAAACCCGCCCTCATGTCATTCTTCTGGAGTCACACCGGCGACAGGTGTCAGGATGTTTTCCGGATGCAAATCTATACAAATCTTTCAAGTTGAGCAGCAGAATCAAAGAAAAATCCATAATGTGTTGGCGGTGATTTTTCTCTGCGCTTTTTCCTTCCTGTTTTCAAACTTTTCGCCTCCTCTCCTCCCTTTCACAGTTTCTGGTTCCGGTAGCATTGATACCAATCTTGAGTTATCTTGGGGCAATCTAACCGACAAGTAAGCACCTGGTCTCACGCATTTGATCCGACGGTCACCGTCGGCCTTCAAAGTAGTACATATTTAGGCCACGTCAATCCCCTGTTCGCGCTCTATGGGTGCTTTGTTGGACCCGTACAACACAATGCTGGCGACACTCACCAAAACCTCGATAGATTGGGAGGCCGTGCTGGCCATCTGCAAAGGAGGTCTCGTGTATATCCTTCTGCCCTACACAGTCCTGGCCATGTCTCAATCGGTTTACCGTCGTATGACTTCGCCCTTCCGGTATATGGATGGGCCGCCGAATCCGAGCTGGTTGCTCGGCAATTTCGGGCGAAATCCAGTATGTGAAACTTGCATTTCCTTCGTAGTCTCTGATTCAAAAAAAAATCAGTTCGCCGTGACTCAAATGTGGCAGGCAAGATACGGGCCAACGTTCAAGTTTCATAGTGTTTTCAGTGTGAATATCGTCCCCTCTCTCACCGGATATAATTGAACAGAGCCTACTTTGTGTAGAGTTTGCAACTGTATACAACCGACACAGTTGCGCTGCAGCGCATCATTAACCACAGCGACATTTACCAGAAATCACCGATGGTTCGCTTTAACCTGGCCAGGCTGCTGGGGAGAGGTGTGGATGATTGTGCTCCGTCCTTGATCCGAAACCGCTAATCTTGTGTTTCAGGGTTATTAGTTGTGGAGGACGATGAGCATACAAAACTTGTGCGTTCTACTTCTTGAGCCTGTTATTTTGAAAGATCATTAATCATGCAAACACAGAGAAAAATCATGGTTGGTGACTCTCCCAATACTCATCAGCATTTGGCGCTGAAGTTTGCTCCCCTCTAGAATCCTGCGTTCGGAGTCTCTCAGATCCGTGGTCTGACACAGCTTTTCCTGGATAAATCTCTGGAAGTGCGTATTATCCTCTAGTCATCAATTTTTCCCCACACCTGAGTTCATATAGCTATGCGACGTTTGGAAGAGAGAAGAAACCGACAAGTCTGGCTGGGCTCAAATCAACGTGATGGTAGGACTCAAGGCCATGACACTCGACGTAATCGGGCTAGCTGGATTCAACTACGAATTTCACGCCCTCAACCCCGCCGAGAAGCCCAACGAGCTGGACGAGGCGTTCAAAGAGGTCTTCGTCAACTCCACCCCGCGAAAAATCGGCCTTAAAGTATTCCTGAGTGGCCGGTTTCCGTTCCTCCGATTATTCTTCGTGCGTATTTTTCTACCTCTCTTCGTTGCAGAAATGAAAATTGGAACACTGAAACTGTCCGTTTTGTCTGCAGCGCCCTTCACAAAAGCTCGTGGACGCACACAGCACGATGAGCCGCATCGGGAATCAGCTGCTGCAAGATGCGAAGAGCGCGACGGCTGCGGGGGAGAAGGAGGCGGGACGCCGGGACCTGTTATCGCTGCTGGTCCAATCGAACATGTCAGGCGAGGTCTCAGACAGCCACCGGCTGAGTGACGCGGTGGTCATCGCGCGTAAGACACTTCATTTCCAAACATCTTCTTCGCTGATGAACGCTCTCATATATGTAGAACTCCCCACGTTCTTCGTCGCCGGACATGAAACTACCAGGTACTTCCTTCTACCTTGTATGTATATATCCCATAGCCCACACTCCACAGCACCGCAACGACTTGGGCCCTCTACGCCCTCGCCCGGAGCCCCCAAGTCCAGGCAACACTGCGCGCCGAACTGCTGTCGATGGGGACCGAATCCCCGTCTCTCGACGCGCTCAATTCCCTCCCGTACCTCGAGAAGGTCGTACGCGAAGTCATGCGGCTGCACTCTCCCGTCGCGTTCACGAACCGCATGGCCATGCGGGACGATGTCATCCCACTCGGAACGCCATACACGGATACCAAAGGTGTACAGCATGATCGTATTCCGTGCGTGTTTTCTCTTCCATACTTACCTGCGCCTATATTCCGTTCATCATCGAATTCATTCATATTCATGAAACCAGTGTCAGAAAGGGCCAGCAAATTTACGTCCCCGTTGCGGCTGTAAACCGCGACCCACGCATCTGGGGCGCGGACGCAGCCGAGTTCAAGTAAGTTGAATGTTCAGTTCAGGTCATTTGTTGTTAATTCCGGTATCATCAGCCCAGACCGATGGGACTCTGTTCCCGAAGGTGCAGCCGCCATCCCAGGCGTGTGGGCGCACCTCTTCAGCTTCCTCGGCGGACCCCATAATTGCATTGGCTGGCGCTTCTCCCTCGCAGAGTACGTTTCATTTATGATTGAAGGCAATCCTCATGATGGTGTCATTATACACAGGCTGAAATCCCTCCTCTACACGCTGATCCGCACGTTCGAGTTCGAGTTCGCGGTGCCGCTGGAAGAACTCGGTGCCACTAAGACGGCGGTGCAGCGCCCGATGCTGCTGAGCGAGCCGGACAAGCCGCAGCTCCCGATGCGCGTGCGCAGGGTGCAGGCTTGAAGTTGTGTTGATCCAGTTCGGTGTTGGATCTATGGTTTTTCTATGGAGGGACGGAAGGGTAATGTATACCCACACGGACTACATATATGTGCATATTTTTATGTATACATCCCACTTGCTATCTTCCAATTGGCACTGTCGCCGCCGCGGGTTCGCGGCAGGTACATATCAACATCGGCTCCGAACAATATTCCGGCTGTCGTTGTCGAAGATTCGACATGTAAAATCTCGCCAGCCCCAACATTCATTCCTTCAAAAGTCGTCCGGAGACACTGAAATTCCGTGTCTATGCCCTGCCGGGGGAAGAGCAGATAAAGATGAACGCACATTCAATTCCCACATACCTACCACTCCCCATTACCATGTTATTCCTGGGTTTCGCGCTCATCGACGTAGGTTCAAAATCTCCCCTTGACCTGGGATGAAGGGACTGATGCTCCGCAACTTGAAGCTCCTGTGCGCTGTCGTCGGTCTGCTCAGCGGAAAGAATGCAAAATCGAAGGGGATGGATTTAGCTATACAAGTGCAACCAGAAAGCATCCGTGCACGGATCGTGGAGCAGAAGTTTTCTGGGAACGACATATTACGGGAACGACGCAAAGCAGGAGCGGTGACCATTAGTTGCGGTTTGGATTCGGGATGCACAGCGTGCGCAGAAACCGGCATGGTCGCTGTGTCAAGTGAACAGAACCGAGGTTCGGAGTTGTAGGGCGTATGCATGTGGTTGCTAGTATACTATTCAATTACAGTGCGAGATGACCCAACGAAATACAACATGGTCGCAAGACATGGGGACCCTGGGGCCGTGTTCGCGAATCCAGGTGCAAACCTGGCGTTGTAATAATTGTAAGTTGTCGATCGCGTTATGATTGTGTTGACGCACCTAAATACGATTCTCCGGTAGCATCACAGGCGGCATTTCCATCTGCTTTACGGAGGAAATTTGGTACGACGGTGGGCGTGGAGTATATGGTGGCGGTGGGGGGTCGGCCGGACTACCCGACCTAGAAAGGGCCTCCTCCTGTTCGACCCATTGCCTCTCGAGCCGGCGTCCGAGCCGTTCGAGGTCCTCTGAGGATGCGGCATGCTGAGGGCGTGCCGTACGGCAGTAGGCGCGAGTGCACTCGAAGAGAGCAATGGGGATCCCTACGGCACATAACACCAGGAAAATGAGTAGTGCACCCTTCATGGCCTCTGAGTGCGCTGAGGTTCGGGCTGGAAAGGTTCCGTGGAATATGGGTTCGGGTAGAGACAGCGTGTGGACCGTCGAGAATGTCGCCGAAATGACAGAGACAGGGAATTGTGTATCGTACACGTCTCTCGTCGCTCTTTCTCGGCCTGAGGATTCTTGAACCGGTAAGAGAGCGGGGAACTGTGTCGTCTCAGGTGGATGTGCCGGTGAGGGAAGGCCATTCGAGGAACTTGATACGCCCACAAAAAGTGGAGGAAAAATCAGAGAAGCTGCCAAGAAATGAAGGCGAAACCAAGGCGAAACGCACAAAATATGGGGCAATAAAGCTAGAGTCATCGAGCAGAAGAGTTTTCTGCACAATTTCATTATGATCGTTGGGCAGGATGGAAATAACGGGCGTTGAGATTAATGGTAAGAGAGTCGTGCAAAGGTGCGGGCGGTAGTAAGATAGAAGGAAGAGAAGACGAAACGAAACGGGGTGGACTCGCCGAGCCCCGAAGACACCGGCTTCGAATAGCCGATCCTCAGCCGATCGCAACGGGTGGAGCGTCGTTTATGATTGTCAACGGAGAGCGGGGCGATGCGAAAACGTAGGACCGGTGCCAAATTTTAAATCAATACTTTCACAAACCAGAGGAACCAGGAGCGTCAGTGGAGAAACACTCGTATAAAGCTTGAACGAGGGTGTAGCGAGGTAAAGGGATGGCTCAAAATAATGAAACTGCAAAGCACCAGAGTCAGCGCTGCCATCACCCGACTTGATGGACTTGCAACGATAATTCTTTTCTTTTCTCTACGTCGATTACTTAGTTGTTTTTGTTTGGGTGTAGAGGAGTAGTGTAGGAGGAGGAGGAGGAGGATGTATTTTACTGCAGAGGTCCCAATCAGGAACAAGCAGGTACTGTACCGACGTACATCGCATCCAAATGTACGCTACAGTCGTCTACGGCTCAATCGTTGTGACAACGTAAGTACTTCTTTCGATAGTAACTACGCCTCTCGCGACAAAACTGAATAGACGGGTGGTTCTAATTAGCAGGAAGCCTGAAAGCGACAGGGAAAAAGCGAGGGAATTCTTGATACAGTGCGAGGACGTTGAAAACATACTTCGCCACCCATTGGATGAGCTTCCTTGACGCTATAAGCTTGAGCAAGAAGTCGTAGTTCGACATCGTGCCATACAAGGCGAATAGTGCCTGATCGCGGCTGGAAATGCCGTCCAGGAAGTCAGAGCGCAGCATAACAAGCCGCTCCTCTGTGTTGCAGTCCAAGAGTGCGTGTGTTTCGTCCTCGACGGCACCCCTGCATAATCTGCACAATCTGAACTCGCGCGGGACCTTAGCCCTATATCGGGCGGGATAACGGAGGCGCTCAACACTCAGATTATGGTCCCCAAGCAACAGGCCGGTGATAGCCTTGCGGTGCGCAGGTACAGCAACCATGTGAAGATAGTGTCGGAGTCGACGCGTGACGAGTCGAAGGGATTTATCCGAACTATCCAACTCGACACGGTTGCGTATGAGGTGAGTTTTTACGAGACGGTCAATATCGTGCTGCAGGTCAGCGTCCGCAACGGCGATGACCCTCTTCTCGATGGCTTCGATGGAGTCCGTGCAGAGTAGATCATCTGCCGTTACCTCGATGGGCGTGGGCAGTCGCCTGAGCATGATAGTTACATCAGATGCCCAGCCTGGCTGCCCTTCGCGTAACAGAGCCATAGAGTCGAGTAAAGCGTCACGAACGACACGGCGTTTGTCGTCAATCTTCACCATGTACCGTAGACGACCAAGTGCTAGAAGCAGTCGTCTGATGCGCACGGGCATTTGTCCGGTTTCCGTGAATAGAACCGCCAGCATGGAGTGCGGGTTCAGCCCGAGAAGCCGACGAAGGAACATATGCTGGGCTTCCAGGTGTTCCTGGATGAGGGAGTTGTCGGTATCGAGGGAGACCTCGCACCCCGAGGTGAGGTAGCAGTCAACGCGAGCCATATAGAGCTGGAGGCCTTCGCGCACAGGAAGTGAACCGATGCGGTGATTGAGGCCAAAGATCGCATTGCTGGTGTTCCTCGCCTTGGATGCTTTGACTTGATAGTGTTTGGCGAAGACATCGGCATGAACGGAAGTAAACCAAATGCCGACGTATTTGAACTCGTGAACCAGCTCGACCACGAGATCCCCGATGCGAAGTACAGGGAGGTAGGTAGGTAGGTAGGTAGTATTACACGGCACGGTCCGAATAACGAACGCCGGTTCCAGGGATTATCCCGGTGTACAAAACAAGCTAAATTACACCATTGCCCCTGGACCTCCATGCACTAATTAGGACGAGCTCGCAGACACCATGAATCCTTCCATGCCCTGCTGTAGATCCTAGCCAATACACAGAAGCAGTTAGTCACCATATCGCAGTCCACTACCCTTGATAAACTAAGGACGGTGTAACGGCACAGAATAAAAAGCCTCAAGAACATCATGCACATATTTCGCAACCAAAACGATCGTGCTTCGTTGATAGATCATGGCCTTTAAAAAGGCAACGGTATCATGATCTAGTGACATCTGTTGCATAATCGGTGCGGTACGTAGCAATTTCTCCAGAAACACATTGCGTAGTTCAAGAACAGCAACTGAATTTTTGCATTCTAGTAGCGCATGCTCCGGAGTTTCCACGGACTGCACGCAAAATCGACAGAGTCGTGCTGCGCGAGGTACTGGTTGTTTAGCATGATCCACATGGCGTAGCTTCTCAACGGCAAGCATATGGGTAGAGAGCATGATAGAGGTGAGAGCCTCTCGGTGCTTTTGAGTTTTAACCATAGTCAAATAATGCCGTAGGTAAAGCGTAATCGCAATTGGTGGCTTGTCCTTTTGAGGTTCACGTCGGCCGTGCAAAAGGTATAGTTTATCAGACGAATCAATTTCCCGTTGTAGCCAGGTCATTGTCAAGGATTCAACCAATTTTGCATACACCTCGATTGTTTTATCGGTCGCGTTGTGCATGTCAGGTGGAGGGCAATGAAATGGCAATTTGGATGCTGCTTTACAGACATCTCCAAACCAAGATCTTTTACCCCGTGCAGCGAGTTCAACAGAATTGTGGAGAAGAACACGGGGAAATTGAGTCGGTTGTAATGTGAGGAGATAGCGTAAGTGTCCAAGCAGAACCAGATAACGGCGGACTCGCAAGGGCATGATTCCTGTTTCGGTGAAGAGCGGCGCAATCATCGAATGGGAGTGGACATTGAGAATCTGGCGCAGAAAGCTGACTTGAATATCACAGAGCTCTTTGACATGGTTATCTTCACTGTCAGGGGAGACTTCGCACCCATGGATTAAATGACAGTCTACCCGGGCCATGTATAGTTGTTTATATTCCTTAACAGTCAGGCGGCCAGCAGAATCTTCAAGTCCCATTATGCGATGAACACAGTAGCGCGCCGTGCTTGCTTTCATCTTATAATGGTCTTCAAACATGTTGGGTTTGTCAGTGCGGAAGTGCACACCGACATATTTCTCACGGTTCGTTATGTTCAGGATATGCGTGCCGAGACGGAATTCTGGAGTTGGTCTGGGTACGGGCCCAAAAATAAGGATCACTGTCTTCATAAGATTGATAACGATGAAGTTCCTTGAGCACCATACTTCAAGGGCTCGCAGCTTGCGTTGCAATCCAGAGGCCGAGAGCGAGACGAGAAGTATATCGTCTGCTTGAGCCATGATGGAGATTCTAACCGCGGAAATAATGGGATCGTCCGTATCTGGAAACATAACCAGGTCGGCCATGAACAGATTCCATAACACTGGAGAGGCAGGGTCACCCGTCAGAAGTCCAACAAAGGCTTTGAATTCTGCTGAATTAATGTCTCCGTGTCGGACATAATATTCCATTCTGCGGTATAGCATACGCAGCCAGTCGAATATTGCACCTCCCATTCCCATTCGGACGAGTTTCAGCCAGAGAGTGGGCTGGTCAGTTGAAGGGAAAGCATTGGTTGCATCCACAGCTGCGACGAAAAGAGTGAAACCGTTTGCACGCGCCCATTCTTTCAGACATCGCAAAATGAAGGGATTATTGTTAGTTCTATATCCCTCCCTAAATCCGTTCTGGTAGTCAGGAATGAGTCCCCGTGAGTTTGCCCAGTCTGTAATTCGTTTGTGGATTAATAGCGTCAGAAGCTTCAAGACACAGCTCTCTAGAGCAATAATCCGATAGCTGTCTGGATTGGTCGCCAACTTTCCGCGCTTCAAAAGTCCAATTATGACTGTCCTAAACCATATACTTGGACCATCATGCTGTCGAATGCATTCGTTAAGAAGCAGGGCCAGTTCATCATTGGGTATGTCCACGATGTCGGCATAGACAATTGCATCCTCGCCTGAAGAGCTTTCCATAGAGTTTTTGCGCAGGTGATCTTTGAGCCATTCTATGTTCTCCTCTGTGAACTCCGAAGAGAAAAGCCCTTCTGGCGTTGAGTCTATAGTGTGATCGGGCAGCATTGAGGCTAATATCCGGTTCATTTTATGCTGCGCACTGTCAAAAGAATCTGGTAACTTTGCAGGGAGATTCAATCGTTTTTCAAACACGTCTTTGAGATCATGCGCTGTAACTGAGATCGGGTTGGGAGCTGGGTCAGCTAACCGTTTAACAGTTTTCCAGAATGCACCAGTAGACGGTGCCTCCATGAGGCTCTCGCGATTCCTGTCACGTATCTCATACATTCGATCTCGTCCTCGATGTGCGCTAGGATACAAAGCTCGTTTTTGAACCTGTTTCACCTTTTCTGCTTCTTTGCAATCGTTGGGTAGGGCGGTTATAACCTTTTCGATTGGGATCTCCGGTTGTATTTCTACCTGAACTCGCGGAACGGGAAGTTCTGGTGGAGATGGATTCCGAGGCAGTTCACAACCTGCCGCCGACAGTTCTTTCGCTGCTGTTAGATGTCCGTTAACGACACCCTTCTTGAGATGTTCAAAGTGCAACGGTGCCGATCGCAATTTTATGCACTGAAGAATAGATTTCAAAATGTCACCATTTGTGCATTTCCATCCGCAGGCATCGTTCTGAGCCGCGTAGTATTTGATGGAGCGGATTGCATACTCGGACCGGGTCGATATGTGCAGGGTGCGTCTCAGTGGGGAATGCTTGAGTGCAAACAGCAATGCAACCAGATCCGCTCGAGCATTACTTTGGTTTCCCCAAACCCTTTTCGAAAGGTTATGCGGGGAGTTTATACCGAAATAAACCCCCGCCCCAGCAGAAGCTGTGTGCTTGCCTGCGTTTCTGCATGCTCCATGGATAGTGACTTTTACCGGAGCTGTGTCAATTTGAACTGTGCCGAACAGCCTGCGGGATTTGGCGGTCTCATCTTTCCCTGAGTTGAGCGTCTGAATGAGTAGTTGATCCAACTGTGTTTCGTCAGGTAGGACTATGTCCTCACGTTTTCGTTTTCTCGTGCGGGGCCGTGTTTGCGGCAGTAGCACAGTAGGATCCACTCGCAACGTGAGACGTAGTGCAGCATGGTCGCACCTCGGAAGTCGTGGTTCAACCATGAAGGATTTGACATCAGGAAAGAGGTCGCGAGAACAGATGCAGTAGTCGATAACTGTTGTTCTCGTTCCTTGGAAGGAGGTAAATTCGCCAGCCTCTGGCCCAAAGCATATGGCACCGCTTACGAAAACCAGGTCGTAATCTGTACATAGTCTGAACAGAAATCTTCCCCGTGCTGAGACAGAGTTTTTGTCTTTTGATTCACGTGGAGGATCATGCACTGAAGGTGTCTCCGAACCTGTCCGGGCATTAAGATCTCCGATTAATAGAATTCGGAAACCGCCGGCATATGCGAGAGCAAGAGATGATGCCAGAGCCATACAAGGATCGCATTCTAAATCACCCACCCAGTTGGTAGTTTCCGGGAGAATATAAGTGTTGTACATGACAATGTTCCCAATTTGGATTGCCATAAAGTCCGGCCCAGAAAGGTCTTGTCGGATTTTTGACGGCACACGGTCTTGGTTCGAGACAGTGGCCACCCCACCCCAAGACTTAGAAAAATCGGATTTTGGCCTTCGCGTTCGGGACTCGATTGAATATCCTTCCGGAAGCCTCATCACGTCATGTTGTTGAGGGCGTAAGTGTGTCTCTTGGAAGAAATTGAAGTCATAAGATTCGAGTTCTAGACGCGTTTCGGGGCAGCTCATATGAAGAATAAAACGACCATCGATATTCCAGCTTCTGATGTTGATTACAGGAGAAGTATCGACGTTGGAGTTATTAAATGAATTACAGCGGGCAGCGGACCGAAGATCATCCATTTGGATTTCTTGGCGCTGATGAACACCCGCTTATTCGTGCACCATTTGTAGAACGCATTCACCTTGTCTTGGAAAGCGGTGAAAGAAGTCGACATAATCAGGTTATCATCCGCCTGTTCCGCTTGCGACACGGGACGACCATTCAAGTGGACATCATCCTTGTGGGGAGGGAGCCGGAAATCCGCGAAGAAGATGTTCCAGAGAGTCGGTGAGGCGGTATCCCCGGTAAAGAGCCCAATCAAGGAGTGGAAAGGGAGGGAATGCTCCTTGCCGAATTTCACGGCGTATCTCATGCGAGCATAGATCATTCGCATAAGATCAAACAACGGCCCCGAAACCCCCGCGGCATACATGTCAGTCCAAAGTCGCGCCACATCGGTGTACGGAAATGCGTTTGTCATGTCTCCGAATAGCACATAGAGGGTTTTTCCTTCGCGTCGGCATCGTTGAATAGCGCAGAGGAGAATGAAGGAGTTGTCGTCTGTGCGATGCCCAGCTTGAAATCCGTTCTGGGAGTCTGGGATGATGTTGTTTGCATCGGCCCACTCGCGTAAACGTTCATCGAGGATGAGAGTAAGAACTTTGAGCAGACAACATTCAAGGCCGACGAGACGATAACTCTCGGGATCGTCAACCACTCTTCCCTGCTTCAAAATGCCGATGAGCAGGGTAACCAACCACTGCTGGGGAACGTCAACGGCGTCCATGCACGCGTGGAAGAGCTCGACCAGGGCTTCATTGGGGATAGTCCTGATTTTGGCATACGAGACGTCATCGATTCCGTTCGCACTTCGGAAAGATTTCTTCTTCAACTTCCGTTTGATTTCCTGCATCGTCTCGATGTTGATGCGACGGGAGAAGAAACCTTGCGGGGTTTCGTCGACGGTACGTTTCGGAATAGTGTTGTTGAGTGAGTTGACAATTTCATGCAAGTCGGCGTCGAACTCTGCTGGAAACTCATCAGGCGGGTTAAGTCGCGCTTTAAATGAATCGTGCAGCTGATCGATGGTGACGCGAGGTTTCGTGGGTTTATTGTCGGTCCAACCGCGCACGAGATTCCAGAAATCTTTGCTGGATTTACCCTGACAAGCTAGCAGCTTCAACAGGTTGTCGTGCATGAGTTCACGCTCTCTATAAAACAATTAGCAGGGTTTTTGGGGTAACTGGTGGCTCGTACCTCCTGCGTCCACGGTGGTTAATGTCGGGATCAATGATGTCCTCGACGTCCACCTCGGGCAGGATGATATCCTTGGCCTCAGGAACCTCGCGCAGTAGCGTGGTCACCTTGATGACATCTGTCAGCGGTTCAATGTTGTCATTCTCAACGCGAGGACTCGGTCGGTCGTATTTGAACGTCGGTCTGAGTTGAGAATCCGCCCCCAGAACCTCTTTGGCCCGTCGCTTCGTCTGCAGGTAAGGAGCAGCGCTGCTCGCAGCTGGGATCCACCTGAATTCGGTTGGAGCCCGACGACGCGCCAACCATTCCACCGCAATACTGATATCCTTCCCATTAGCACAACTCCAACCTTGAGTCTCGTTGTCTCCGGCCCAGAAGCAGAAGGAACGGATAATGTATTCCGAGGAAGTGTATATGATCAGATTCTTCTCGGGCGGACTATCTCTGGCCGCGCACAAGACAGCTAGGATGCAGGCTCTCGCGTTCGAGCTCTTCCCATCCACAATATGCCCGCCGTTTTTCTTGTTACCATCCCCCCACCACACGGCAAAAGAAGCGCGGCCGTCTTTCATGGAAGTAGCGATGTACGTCGATACGGGATGGCTCTGTATGAGTACGGGACCGTAAAGCCGTGCGTTGGCTTGTTCGGGTGTCACACAAGCTTCGAGAGTGGCGTTGAGGAGCAAGTCAAGTGGTGAAGGATCACCAAATACAATCGGGGATGGACGCGGCGGACGAGGCTGGAGATCTTCCAGTGGAGCGAACGAAGGCTCAATGACTGCGACATGAATTTGTGCGTGGTCGGACCATGTCGCAGACTTTATGACGCGAAAATCACCGTCCTTGACTCCAGGTATCATTGCCGCCGAAACGAAACAGTAGTCGATGACAGATTTTCCCATCGGTTGGAATGAGGTGAACGCTCCGCGCCCGACGGACTCTTTTGTAGTGCCATTCAAAATCGAGAGACCCGTGTCTGAGCACAGGCGAAGCAACCACCGTCCTCGCGTGTTGACGACAGGGTCTGAGGAGACGCGCCCGAGAATTGCGCCTCTCGGAATGCGATCACCAACGCGGCCATTAGAGTCTGTACCAACGACGAGGGGTTTGTCGGGCAGACACGCGCATGCAGTGACTGCCTCCGCAAACTTTGTAAGTGGATCCACGTTCGTGTAATCCGACCAGTTCGAACCAACGGGAAGTAGGTACGCGCCGATGATGGATACATAGATGGTGGTGGTGGAGGTCCATGACAATGAGGTCGGGTGCACAAAGGTGTGTGACGAGCTTGTAAGAAACGGTTGTGCGCACCACAGCTGCAACGCCGCCCCACGCGCTTTTCAGCCCAGGTACATCAGGACGGCTCATAGCGACAATGTCGAAACCCCGGGGCAGAGTGAGTGTCTTCTCTTCCCCAACTCGTAAAAAGGTCTCTTGGAAAATAACGACATCGTTGTCGTTGATCAGGTTTACGATATCGGGTTGAGTTATCTTGACTGCCAAACGTCCGTGGATGTTCCACCATACGATTCGAAGACGACTTTATTCAGAAATAATACATGTATCAGTCGGTGTTTATGCAGCGAGAATAATCTATCTACCAAGGGTTACTAGCCTCCCGTTGGTTATTCTCGGGTTCCTTCCTCTTCTCGTAAACAGAGGGGTAGGCTGCGTGAAGTTTCTTCATGTCTGCGGGCGCACTAGCACGAAGCGTTTCAATGAAAGTCTTGGCATCCTCCGCCTCGCGGAAACGAATGCTGATGACCGAGTTCGGGGTGTTCATGGGGTGCCGAACACTCATGAAAACGTCGTGGGTGTTCAAGTGCAACCGTTCCATTGCCATGTAGGCGATTTTGGTAGGAGTATTGATTTTGGTAATGATGACAGGCCACAGGTAGACGTCGACGTATGGGAGTTTCGCGCGTTTCGCTTCTGGCTCGGCCACCGGGAAGGGGCGATCGCGTTTCGAAGTTTCGCGGTCAGTGGAAACGTGAGAGTCAAAGGAGTTGAGGTGCGACTCGGATGAACCCTGAGCTGACGAGGCCGGTGTGCGGACAGAGGGGATAATATTCGAACTTTCGAGGCGAGTGGGTCGTGCGGCGAGCTCCCGAACGGCGTGAGCGATCTGTGACACGTCGCGAGGGAGATCAACGAGTTCGTTGACCGCCTGGGTGAGATTTACAATGGCCGTGCGACCCTGGGTGTTCATCTCTTTGAGACGGCTAAGGTCCTTGGAGAAGGATGCCGTCAGCGTGGAGTTACTGGTCGCCGGTGCCGCAGTGATAATAGCCTCAATCCGCTTCAGCAACTCGCCCTGCTGTGCGACCTGCTTGCGCTCGAGTTCTTCGATACGCCGCATGATAGCGACGATGTGGGTGGCCACGCGCAATTCGTTTTCGTTGTGGCGGCCGTCGCGTGATATGGCCTTTTCACCTTTGACGACGGGAATGAGGTTGGCGCGGGTGAATATCTCGAGCTCCGATGGCGCGATGTCGTCAAACATGACCATACTGGATGCACTGCTCAATGGCGCAGTGGGACCAGCAGGCTTCGACCCAGTGTCGATGGTGGTGCCGGTGCGGGATTCGAACGTCCTCGGCGACTGACGGACCATGGGACGATCGGTGGACGCCGGAATAAAAGGTGCTAGGATAATGTGTAAAGAAATGCAACAGTTCGCGCACGATCAAGCTTACAGTTGTTCTGCGACGCTTGTGAGTATACCGGGTTCTGAATGCCGCCGGTTCTTTCCGCCTCGTCTAGCAATCTCATCTCTTCTCCAGAGATCCCATACGCTGGTAACGGTTCAGATACGGTTCTAATCGTCTGCGCTTGACTCACGGGACTCGTCCTGATCCATTGGCATGAAGTCATGCTCGTCCTCTGGTTCGAAGGAGATCGGCGCTGAGGAGCGTGGAATGCGCAACGTAGGCAAGGGAGGCATCTCCTCGTCAATGACGGAAGTAATGACTGGGTTTGCCGCAGAGCTCGACGCCTGTAAGACAGTCGTCGCGTCTTTCGGTGCAGGGGTGCGAAGCGAAGGCAGGGGAGCGTCGGTAACAGAGTTGTCCGCCATTGTGATTGTGATAATGGAAAGCTCTTGTCAGCCACCTCCTTCTTTTATTTCACAGGTAAGACCATCTCCTGACTCAGAAGCTCCATCTCGAGGGGATACTAAGGAGCCGCATACGCGCCTTAAGGAGGCATGGGCGAGACATGGCTGTCGGTACAGCATTGTTGCCTCTACTAGGAGATGCCCGGATATTTGAGGGACTGGAAGTTTAGCCCATTGGAGAAAGCGGATGGTAGAGGCCATTCGCAGTAAAAGCATTCAGTTTGTGTGCGCACTGCGCGAGAGGAGCACGTTACGAAATGATTCCGCGGCTCCGGCACGTGGCTATATGCGGTAACTCCGAGTTATCCGACTTCCGATTCCGCGTTCCGCACTCCTCTCATTCTATTCAATTAGTGTTCTCCTGAACCTAAGACATCAAGCTCACTCCCCGATACATCCCGAGAGCCTTCCGATAGCGTCCGAACACTGTCGTCTCATTCCAGAGAAGATATGCACACGCATTCCGTTTCAATGAATACAACAGCGGGAGTAACTCATTGTGATTTCCAATAATAACGGTTCTTTGGAGCATAGTCCCAACAGGGGCAACGGTGTCCCCATGCAATGATGGATTCCCGCATTTAATGGTCGCTTTTTGCGGAACCAATGTACTTTAGGCCTCGTGAGTTCACTGAATGACGTTCAATACGCCGTCAGTCTTCTCATTAATGGCCATCGTCCGAACTAGTTTTGATGGATTGAGGGGATAAACCAGCTGGGATCCACCTGAATTCGGTTGGAGCCCGACGACGCGCCAACCATTCCACCGCAATACTGATATCCTTCCCATTAGCACAACTCCAACCTTGAGTCTCGTTGTCTCCGGCCCAGAAGCAGAAGGAACGGATAATGTATTCCGAGGAAGTGTATTGTAGGCAAACAGCACAAAAATCCCCTGAGGGATTCCCCTGGAATTGAAACCACTGAATTACATTTTGCAACCCATTGTGCATTTAAATGTGGCAACCCCTTGAATCGATAGTACCGCAAATTACGGCTGGCCGCGGTGGGCTGAGTGGAGCGCAAGAGAGCTACCTCGCTTGTTGACAGCTCAGCGGAACAAAGCTCGCACCGCCCTCGTTTGTTGAAAGACTCTTGCTGGATCACCGCGGTATGTTAGGGTATGTTACACTCCCGTCCGACGAACTCCGGTAACTCCCGACTAACTCCGCATGACTCCCGACTTTCTCCGGGTCGTTGTCGAATTTAGAGCGGGAAATTCTAGTTAAGGTTTCTGGAATTCAATTCCTTAAGATCGAACCAGATTCAATCCGGAGAGAGATATGGCAATCAGAGCGTCACCATCCTAAAACGCGATAAGTCTGCGAGAAGTACTTAGTACTCAATTTTTCGTATTCATTCCATTTGAGAGATAAGCAGCAACGGGGACAAAAATCCCTGGGTATTGTACACTCCAGGAGCGTGCTAGAAATTGGATACTGAGTCGCGAAGCAGTCCGGCGCAACGTGCCAACGTCCAAGATTCAACCGTTGTTTAACCGGTTGAACCGGCTTAAGAATGGGATTCGGGATGAGTAGTCCAGAGTTGGGTAAAACTCCAGGAGAAAGCAAGCCTGAAGTCGGATGCCAGCTGACGACATAAAGGTCAGAATTTACAAGTGCAGCCACAGCACCGATATTTGTACATGCTGTTTGATGGGGCTCATGAGTCAGTCACGGTGATGGCCGAGGTGACTTGTCTCAAGCCTTCATGTCGATTCAACTCCTTGAAGACTGAAGTTTCCCCTCCAGCACGTCGGATTCCTGTTTGTATTTCATTTTGACGTTTATGAGGGCTCATGCCTGTCTGCCATGTCCGAATCTCATCCAAAACACCACAGTGGCGCCTGAATGACATCTGCCAGTGGCACTCGTTTATGCCGCTTTGTCTTGTCTTTCATATCGACCTCGGTGCACTCAAGTCATCATGCAGAGAGCATCTTACTACCGGGTACGTCCTTCACCCCCAATCCATTCACCATTTGAGATGTCTTTACGGTTAGTATATCCCCGGGCTCTTCGACCTAGATTCACGGAAGGATTTGGACCTACCCCGAGTATTATCACTCTCGGAAAACACCTTCTTGTATTGACATGGAAACTTGGCAGGTCCTTCCTCGATTTGGCCTCATCGACGACTCTCCGGAGCGCTGGGAGAAGTTCCAGGCTCAGATCGACCATCTCCAAGCGGGTGCGGACAAAAACAATTCAGTCAAAGTATTCCTATTTGTTCGACATGGTGAATCAATCCGTGAGTTCTCATTCCGTGTATGCTCATTTTTCATCCGAATTAATAAACCCAAGACGATCTGGCGAAGGAAAAGTACGGGAATGAGGCGTGGGACAGGTTGGTCGGATGTCGTCGTTGTATCCTTTGTACTCATAATATCTCTTCTAGATTTTGGTCTTTAATTGAGGGAGACACAGAGCTAATCTGGGGTCGTATGTCTATGTAGTTTCCAGACCCACCACACCAATACTGACCACTGAACTGGAGGTAGACGATCCCTCGCTCACTCTGACAGGGCGGAGTCAGGCCGAATTGATTCGGGAAGCTTTGGAAGTCGAGCGCCTTTCCGGCATGCCCTTTCCACAGCGCCTGTACTGCAGCCCTCTCAGGCGTGCTATGGAGACAAGCCAGATCATCTTCGGATCGAGTCCATCATCGTCGCAGGGAACATGGCGCCCAACTATCATTGATGTAGGTGCCAACCATTCCCAGTACAGAATCGTACCCAATAGAGCTCATTATAGCGCTGCCGCAGAATCCGCGGCGGCCACACATGCGACCTCCGCCGCTCCCATTCCGAAATTCTCTCGTCCTTCCCCAGCGCTGCCGTGGAGCCCGACTTCACAGAACATGACGAGTTATGGCATCCCGGTGGAGTCGACACGCCGGAGACTGTGGCAGAACAGGCTCAGGCTATCCTCGACTCCATCTTTCGCGATCCCGCGACCTGTGCGTTAATCTATATACACAGCCGTGTATTGAATTCATTATCTGATCAATCCTTCCCGCAGACATCTCAGTCACCGCCCACGGAAGGATCATTGCAGGGTTCCTCAGATCCCTTGGTATCTCCCCAGGCGTGCTCCCGACGGGAGGTAGGTATCGTGGAAGTCGACAATCAAAGAGACTAACCCAAAATGAACACGCCAGGTATATATCCCGTCGTGGTCGAAGCTGTCAATTCGGCATCGTCGTAATTATTCGCAATGCACGAGGAAAAAATCCATTGTACTGTATCTGTTATCGATCCAGTTGTCCCCAAATCAACGCGCATTGTTAGCTCTCGACCGCTGTGCGACTTCGGCTGGAGCCATATACGGTTACATCTTTAGCAGATCCAGCCTGGCAGCTGTTTCGACTAAAATTAAACCCAGTTGGCAGGGCATTTGGGTGGCAACGCATGTGTGTCCGCAGCATTATTTGGTTGACTCAACACCGCACCGCGCGACTCAACACCTGCAGCGATGTCAGCCATACCACCGCTTCTCGTTTCCAGCAGATTCCGCTGGGTGATGGGTGAGCCAGTTATAGCCGAACACAACACTCATCTTCCTTTGATCATCAAGGAGCATCCTAAGACTACTCCATTCAACCCGTGCTTCCTGCCTTGGTATCCGGCCGCCTGGCTTCCCCCCTTCTCTTCCCTTCCTCGCCTCTGTCGCCCTTCACATCCTGGCCCCAGTGGCATGCTCCTTCAGCAATCTCTTCTTCCGCTGGGAATTCTTCTTCACTTCTGCGGTAGTTGGCTCATCCGAACGGCCTCCGCACAGCAGACGTTCTTCCCATCTGCGGTTCCACTCGCTGTTCGGTCGCCCACCTTCAACTGTTGGATTGACTCAAAGGCCGGAAGCAACCCCACAGCGAATTGGCCAACATTCTGGAATGACCATCATGTGCGTGCTACGTATGTTTTCTGGACCCTTGTCGCCATTGACCGGTCTCGCCTGACAGAACCTTGGGTGGGTGGGGTACATAAAAGTGGACGGCGCGACATGGCACTGGCTTGGTAATCCTGTCCAGGGCAATGCGACTCGGAGCGCTTGGATTAGCACGCAAATCACCCCCACGCGCACGATTTTTACAGTGGACGCAGGGCCCATGCGGCTCAATGTGACGTTTTTGAGTCCAGTCGAGGTGCGCTACAATGATCTTCCATCGGCTCACACTCATTGCATTTTAGCCGTCTGATTGGACACGACAATCATTCCCGTTCAGCTATGTGTATGTCGATGGAAAGTCGACAGACGGGAAGCCTCATTCGATCCAACTATATTCCGATATCAGCGCCGGTGAGTCATTCGTCGATGTTAACAGCGGGAGTTGCTCAAAATATGTATATCATCCACTTCAGAATGGGTTACCAACAGCTTTACTACACCCATCAAGTGGTCCTCCGCACAGACGCGCAATACTGCGTACCATCAAGTGTCCGCTACCACGCCGAGCACTTCGTTCACGGACGTTGCGGAAGACTCGGTCGCGTACTATGCAATATCAGGCGTGAGCCACTTAGAGTTGTGATTCCCGTCATAGTCCCTCACATACTATGCGGTGCAGGGCCTGCCCGGGTTAGTTTCAGTCGTCGGGAGCGACCAGCAACTGCGTGCGCAGTTTACTGAACAAGGGGCCGGATTCAATCTCGTAACCGACCTCCCATCGCAGTTCGGAAAGGTCATGAACGAGGACGAGAAATTCCCCGTGTTGGCGCACGCGATAGATCTGGGGCAGACGGACACGATATCGAGCGTCGCGTGGGCGGTGGGGTTAGTCCGCGACCCGGTGGTCACATTTTCCGGCGTGGCGCGCCGCTCTTACTTCTGGTCACAGCACCTTATGATCGGCGACGGGGTATGTTTGCGACCGCTGTTTCCTCTCTATTACTGTCTGACTTTGGTCTTGAATTGTTTTCTTTTCAGATCGACACGTTTATGAGTGACTTCCCGGCTGCCGTAACGCGAGCCACCGCCCTGGACCAGCAGATCCTCAAAGACGCTGGTACTGTGTCGCAGGATTATGCAGATCTCGTTTCGCTTGCGACGAGGCAGGCGATGGCGGGCGTGGAAATTACACTTTCCATGACTGAAGGGGGAGAGTTCAACCTCACCGACGTGGAAGCCTTTATGAAGGATGTCGGAAACAGCCAGTGTGTTCCCTTCTTCGGGACGGATTGCGGCAGCGCTGATAAAGTCACAAAGGCGGGTGAACCCGACGGAAACACTATTTGCGGCTCTGCCAGCTTTGATGTATCTAAATTCCAGCATCACTGGGCTCCTACTCGAGCCGCTGCTTCGGTTTCAAAATTCGCCGGCGTATCCCAACCCCTACGCCGCATCGGATCTGGGTACAATCCTTCACCTCGCCCCTGCTGGATATTAAAGAAAATATAGGAACGCCCTATCCGAGTGCTCCAGGAAATTCGAACAGCGCTGATTCCTTTGGGATTGAGAGTACTGATTTTACATCCTCCACAATTACTTTAATTCACATAAGGTTCACAGATTCGGGGAATATGCTCATAATGGCTTTGGCTCACGCTCATACCTCGGGCGACGGATTGCTGATCAGCAAATACGTAGGTCCCCCTTTACTCGCTCGCCTACTCAGATTAAAATTTCTCACTGCAGTACACCTTGCTCAGGAAATGGGCAGATTATCTCGTTGCCAATGCCTTGATTCCCGCGCAGCAGTACGTCTCTTGTCCTTATTCTTCAGCATATCTACTCACGGTGAACTTTCAGAACCTCTGGAGATGCGCACGATCCAAGTCTCGCCCAGACTCATGGCAACAGCACCAACCTCGCGCTCAAGGGTATCATTGCGATTCAAGCCATGTCGGAAATCAGTAAGAGTCTGGGTAACGCTACGGATGCCCAGAAGTATGAGGTATTTTCCACGATTGTTCTGCTGGGGCTTTGGTTAAATATCATATGTAGACGAGCGCACAAAGCCTTGCACAATCCTGGGTTGGCCTGGCTACGTCGTCGACAGGACTTCGCTGGACATATGGCGACGATTCATCTTTTGGGCTGGTGTATAATCTGTTTGCGGACAAGCTGCTGCAGCTGAACGTGATGCCGGCTTCCGTGGGTTCTATTTTGTTCTAGCGGTATTCAGCACTCATCTCAATGGCTCCTAGGTCTATACTTCCGAGTCGGCCTCGTTATCAAATAGTTCAGGGAACGGTTCGTTGCATTATGCCTTGTACATTTGTGTGCAGTAATTGACCGCATTCGCTGCAGTCCCCAACTTCGGATTCGCACTGAGCAGCGACAGCGATCTCAACGGCCGATCTGGTAATAGCCACATCATCTTGACTCTTTGGATCGCGCACTCAACATATTCGTTCTAGATTGGACCCTTTTAAGCGCTGCAGCCGCCCCCGACGCGGCGACGCGCGACTTGCTGATTTCGGGGGTTCACAGACACGCAGGTTCAAACGCCAGCGGCACCGCTGGCATATTTCCAATGGTATATAATGTACAGACGGGGACGGGGCCGGGGGTTGGTGAGCCTCGCAATGGATTCGCCAGGTTAGTCGTACATAAATTACATGCTAAGCATCGTGGACTCAATGATGCTTTGATAATGCAGCCCTGCACAAGGCGCTATGTTCGCTGTACTGGCCTTGAAGTAAGTCCGTTTGAATGAGGCTCGCTGAAACTGACTCGATCAGTGTCGCGAACCAACCCATTGTAGTTCCCACCGGATCCTCAGCATCGGATTCGGCAACAAACTCGAGCTCACATAAACACACCGGTGCAATAGTGGGCGGTGTCCTAGGCGCCTTCGCCGCAATCCTCCTCGTAGCTGGCCTGGCTTTTTTCCTGCGCCGACGTCGGCAGCGCAGAACTAACGACGATGTACAATTAAAGGCCAGGCCGTTTCGTCCGCCCCCAACCATGGCGAATGTGGGCGACGGGATCCTCGGTCCTGACCTCCCTCCAAGTCAATCGTCGGACTCGCGTACCATGGCACCCTCGCAGGCACACGCGACGATGGCGACTCCAGTCGCCTTTGGGGCACGGTCGGGGAAGCTAGCGCAGATGAACAATGTCCCGATCCCAGAAGAGCCGGTTTCGCCACCTGTTTCCAATAATGAGATGGAAAACTTACGGCGCGAGGTAGAGGAACTCCGGGCGGCGCAGGCTGTACCACTGGAGGCGCCACCCAGGTATCAATAACAGACTTTCACTCGGGTTTTTCTTTTTGGCATGTATCATTTAGCAAAATTCATGAGTCCCCTGTGGGGAGTGCAATAACCCAATGTTCCCATTCAGTGATGATAGAATAATGAAGACTGCCTAGTCATGATGATTACGCCAAAGAAGTACTCTGCCTCGAAAATAATACACGGGCGTTCGGTTATTTTCAACAAAAAATTGAAAATCTCTTGTGTCTTGTAATGCCGATACTGGTGGTGTAGACTTGGAGCATCTGCGGAGATGCCAGAATTACCTCTGAGCTGCCGTCGAAGCTCCTTCTAGTCAAGCTGTGAAATTCAACGTGAGATATAAATGAGGCAATGCTGTAATCTTCTGCGTGAGTATAAGACCACAAGTACCCGCCGAGTACACGTGTTGGCGCCGAGTCGTCTCTTTCCCCTCATCGCGTATCATCCCATGCCCAAGTCCAGAGCCCGTGAAAGCTCCGCTTCCCAGTTCCTCCCCACGGCCCCGTTCAACGATCCGGATGCGGATTTGATTTTGCGCACATTGGATGGCGTCCAGTTCAGCGTCTCCCGAATCGCACTATCGCTCGCCTCGCCAGTCCTGAAGAATCGTGTTCCACCCGGCACGGACGACAGTGCCGTGGCCATGCAAATGGAGGAGACTGCACCCGTCCTTGACCGAGTCCTGAGGTTCTGCTATTCAGGTGCAGAGCCGATCATCGCCGACCTGCAGCAGCTACAAGAGACTCTGGATATCGCATTGTTGAAGTACGACATGCAGTCCATTGTCCCATTCGGAAAGGCGTACCTACGTGCATATTTCGAGAAGACTCCCCTCGCCGTCTACGCCATTGCATGCCGCCACGAATGGAAGGACGTCGCCGTCGAAGCTGCGAAACTCTCCCTTCAATTTCCCGTCCGGGTGTTCGGATTCGCGGCGCCCGTCCAGTTCCAGTGCATGTTGGCGCATAGATACCATGCGCTGCTCGAATATCACGCGCAGTGTGGGCACGTCGCCCAGGCCGCCACATCCTGCCTGAAATGGCTCGCCCTTTCTCCGGAGGATCAGCCGTGGTTTCAATGTTCGCAAGACGCTGTCGTCTGCCCCTCCGGTGAATATCGGGACTTGGCTGATTATCCCGAAGCGTCGACTACGGCGTGGTTCACTTTGTATTTGAAGAACGCAGGTGACGTTCTCGCGCAGAGACCGGGGGCGAAGTTGGACAGCATGGACTTGATGGATGGCCCGTTGCATGCGATGATGGGATGTCCTTCCTGCCGTCAGACCGGCTTTCGACAGTTGATTCAGTTCGCAAACGGGGCTTTGCACGACAGGATCTTGGAAGAAATTGATTCGGTGCGCTGGTTTGGCTCCCTGACTGCGTCTTGCTAAGGCCTGACTATCTTCTCAGGTGGAATTGAATTTGGATTTCTAAGCAATGAATAGTTTGACCTACGTCCAACCTACGTCCGATGTCCGGCTTGTACCTGTATCTCTTTCGCAAAAATGGTCCGCTGTGGTTAGTTTTCACTAACACAGACGATACTGGGAAAACCCTGGAGTCCCCAGTGTGAAGAGTCCAGAATCAAGTTGAGTCAAGAGATGGATATTTGCGGCTTGCAATTTTCGCCGCATTGTTTGCAGTGTCAAATTGGATGTGTCCCACGGCCGGGAAGCGGGGTTGTTGGGTGACCGCATAGATATAATAGTGGCATGAAGTCTGAGGCCTAAGGTTTGCGCGCCACTTGAAAGGGGGGGGGGGCTGGGGGGTTGTATTTGATGTCAAGGATTTCGAAATTCTTTTCCTCGAGTCCCTCCACCAACCCTCCACGGGCTGGGGTTCGGCCTGGAGGAAACGAGTGCTTCTGGGCTCTCAGAAGGTAGCGGCCCGAAATTTTCATCCGACAATGACGGCGAACGAAATGCGCGACATGGTGGTGAGAAGAGAGGTGTGGCGATGTGACTGTGATTCAACACGATCACGTGTAGAAAACGCGTCGCGTCGGGTCATGTGCGGATCGTTTAGGCAACTCGGGATGCATATGCGGAGTCCAGCCCAGACCATACTTTCCGCAGGCAATCACGGGTCGTCCTTTTCTAAAGTCGAAATGAAATCACTGGCAACACATTGTGGATAACACCAAAAGAAATTCAGAAATCAGCCATCAGCAGGAAAATCTCTGAAAGGGCTAAATGACAAGGAAAACCGTGGGCGATCGTCAATATCATCCGCCCGCCGAGTCGTTTCCACAGGAGGATCGTTTCTGAGTCGGTTCCTCCCACTTCTGATCAAGTTCGGACATACAAGTACAAAATTGACGAGCAGAAATGACCCCACGCCTTCGAGGCACACGAAAACAGTACGGATGCATCCTACGCAACGATACAGCCACTAGTTTACGGATGCATCCTACGCAACGATACAGCCACTAGTTTGTGAATTTCTGTCGGCAACGGCTTCTCCTCCGTGGATCTGGAGAGATTTGTTTGGAGTGCTGCAAATGCAAATGTCAAAGCAACTCACCAGATGCTTGAACTTCTCGATATCCTCGTCCTGACGCGCTGTCAGATCAAGTTCAAGAAATATGTCGTTTCTCCCCAGAATTGCGGGAGTGATGTCCTTCGCGCATGTTAGTTGCCTGACGGATGCACAAGAGGCTTTGCACTTACTTCCCCGGCCCTGGATACCAAGCTGGATACCGGGAGAGACTCAAGAATTGGTGCAGCTGAACCGGCCAAAAGGAGTGCGGAGGTAACATATATCGCAGAAATGAAGCGCATGCTTGTGCTCAGCACTGATAACGAGTGAGGGGTGAAACGAATGTGAACAACGGGGACAAGCGCAGCTTGTGAACCAATACAAGGGCCAGAGGAACAAGCTCTTTCTCATCTTGAGCCTATCCTTTTAAGCGGATCGACGGCGGCAATTAAAGTGTCTGGGAGAGATCCGTTGATTGTTGTTTCCGACCTGACAGCTAAAGGCCGCCCTGAGACGTTATTTCATTGGTTGATCAAAGAAACCGGGACTCGACTCATTGTGCCATTCAATTATCTTTGATGATCTCCAAGGAGGCGGAGGTTTAGTACTACCCGGATCGACGGGGGATGGGGAGGATATGTTGTGAAACTGAGTCGTAGGAGCGCAATGCGTGATGAAACCCTCGCCGGTGTGAGAAATATTAATGCGACATCAACTGAATCGAATTTCTCTCTTCGAAGAGGGAACTGTAACAGCCTGTTCTGTCGAATCAGAGTCTCTCAGTTTGGCATAGCGAGCGCGACTTTCCAAGGAAATCAACGTACGCCGATCGAATTGTTTGTCATAACTCCAATGGACCTTTACATTTTATATTTCGGATGGTAGGTAGTGGTACCTGAGACGACGCCTCAAATCCTTTCGACCCTCCAGTTGTAGTCTAATTTTGCCTTCGATTACTTGATCCAGGGTACGATAACCCCCTGTAATAACACTTGAGTCAGCAGAGCCAGCTCAACACAGTATGTCTGTCAACTTCCCAGAACGCTGGAGGATATTTGGGTAGAATTGGTCCGGACAACTGTCACCAGAAACCTCTCTCTCACCATGGTTAGGAGCCTGGCTCAATGCGTAGGACCACGCTCAAATATTTACAATTTAGGTTCAAATCCAGTACATCAGCTTCGGGCCAGAAGTTGCAAAATATGAACCAGTTGATGATCATTCTTTCCTTTCCACTGCCCGGAAGGCTTAATCGCTGGCGACGTTTCCTGGATACGACTTTGTTGGGGAAATCGCAATTGGGCTCGTAGCGCAGATCTGTCGCAGATCAGTCTCAACGAGGTGAGACAACTAGTTACACAGGTTTTTCTTGGCATATCGTTCCATCATACTCTTAGCAAATTAGAACATACATCTTCGAAGCCTGCGGCGACTCCACTCGGAATGAATCTCACACAATGTTACATCCGCTCGTCTGCGACTCTCTGAGGCTAACCCCCTCAGCCATGATGCCACTGTAGCAGCTCTGAAAGAAGGTGTGAGATGATGCTTGGTGACAATGGGATACCCTGGATAGCAAAAGAACTCACTCTTAGTGTTGGGCAAAGGTCATCGGAACTGTTCCCCTGGCGCGCGGTAAAGTCAAGCGCTAAGAATACGTCGTGTGGCCCTGGAACGGAGAGATTGGTGTTCTTCCGGTTATATGTCAGTCATGCGGTAATCAAGGAAAGCATCAGGTTTGTACTTCTGGAGTTTCCTCTGCCCTAGCTGCAGGACCTGAGTCAGGAATGGGTGCAGCAGACCCGCCCAAGAGTGCGGAGGTAATATATATCGCAGAAATGAAGCGCATGTTTGTGCCCGGCACTGATAACGAGTGAGGGGTGGAATGAATGTGAATAATAAAACGAAGACAAGCGCAGCTTGTGAGAATGGGAAAGATGCCACAGGGTTTTTCTCGTCCCCGGCGCATCTGTTTAAATAGATCGATGGAGTGGGTTGCGGTTTCTGCGACGGCAATCCGTAGACTGTGGGTCCTGACCCGACAGCTGAAAGCCGCCCTCAGACGTCACTTTATTGGTTGAGCTAAAAGAAAAACGACGTCGGCACATACCATTCAATTCAACTTGCAATCCGCGAGTAGATTCAGATCGACAGCTGATCGACAAGACACGCTGCTGACAATGAGGTGGAGTGGAAAAAGTCCCACGGGTAGGATATATACGTCGGCGGGATGGCTGTATAAGTAGGATTGGAAGTAAACCGCGTCGTGGCATTAAATCCCTTTCTACCATCTCACCTCGCCCGTGAACCGATGGCTAGCGACAAAATTGAACGACATTAGCAGATTACTTTGTTTTGGATTGTGACGACGACAACGGACCTCACACGGTAGGCCGGGCTCTTGAGATGACTTCTCAAACCGTCCATAGTAGTCCTGGTGACTATGACTCACCTTTCAACGAATAGAGCCAGCTCCGAGCCCACGGTAGTGGGGATCACAAGTTGGATGCCTGACTAAGACTCAACTTCTCAGAACGTTCGACGGTATTGAATAACCGTAGTCTGGACAACACGCACGCCCCAAGATACCGCTCCGAATCTGAGCGCAACAAAATCAAGGTTGGTTGACCTGATTGATCCTGGGAAATATATTGTCTGTGATTTTAGCCTGATCTGCTCTGCCGAAAAGTTCGGTAAAACTGGTGGTTGAACAAATTGGACTTGAGGTTGAACAAGAAAGCTGAACAGTGAAAGTGGAAATGCAAATTGAATCTCGGCCAACCGCTGTGTGCGGGTGTTTGGCACCATCTACAGCATAGCCACATAAACCCCTTGTCCACAGCCCAACCACAGCCTTCGTCATCGATCATTTTTCAGTTTTTGCGCCGAGATCCAGACACATCGTGGACCTTGGCCTTCATGGAAACCTCGCAGTTGGACCCCAACATAACCGCAGAGTTGGAGCTTCAACCTGTTTTTCGTTTACTATGATTGAATCTGCTGGATGGCCAGGCCTGGTGGATGTCCTCCCGGGATAAACAATCACGTCGAATTCCTCAACCTGTGGATTCAGAAGGTTTGTACCCAATCAACCATCGAATGCCTACGCCTTGCGGACCCACAAATGCTGTACGAATCACGATTTCGCCTTGCGGTATAATGTCCCATTGTTGCATTCCTACTTTGTATATCTGATAAATCGACTTATCAGCGCCGCTGCCGGGGTCGACTTGCCCAGACCGAACAGCGCCCTCGCGGAACGATATTGGAACAAAATTCTGCACTCGCCGAGGGCCCCCCCGCACCTACAGTAATCGGGGCCGCCCACGCGCAACTAATCATCTTCACGGGCATAATCACGGAAGACGGTGGGCCCGGCCCCAGCACCCGCTTAACTGATCTCAATGCCGCCAGAGCTCACGCCGAACTGGCGGCTAACGCTGGTCTCAGCCCTGCGCCTAACGTGCTCAAGCTGGGTAAGATTCTTCAGAACCAGCGTGCGCGCGAGCACAAGGAGCTTCTTGTCCAGTGGACACACTTTTGGAGCGCTGTGGATGGCTGGGCAGCGGATCGGCAGGCAACTCTGGACAAGGAATCCGCACGGAAAGTTGCCCGGCCCTCTCGGTTCAAGTGCGCCGCCCCGGGCTGTCCCATCGAAGCATCGACGGGGAAACTCCTCCGTGCCTGTGCGTCCGAGTCCACAAATTCCCTTTGACTCCAATGGCACGCATACAGGTGGCGGGAAATGCGAGGACGCGTATAAACCTCGGTACTGCACGAAGGAGTGCCAGAAAGCGGTAAGCGATCACCCTCGATTCAAGTTTGCGCACCTTTTTCAGGCCATGTCACGTAGGATTGGACCAATCACAAACCCATGTGCAAACCCGGCCTGGAGGCTGCTTTGAAATTAGAATCTACCACCCGAACCCCCTCGAGTAGGATCCGGCGCCGAGCATTCAGCGTCACGATGTCGTTCTCGGCGGGCCTGGGGTGGTTTCGGTGATTCCGCCGCAGGTGAATGCGAAGAGCGAAGGCCGGTATTCGGCACAGGTCGGGGGCGTCAAGCTACATTAGTCGAGTTTGTCGGCGGAGCAGGTCAAGCATCTTGCTGGGGCGATGAGCTAAAATCCGAAAAGTAAGGGGTGCGGAAACTAGAGTCTGGCTCCCGCACTTCTAAGGAAGGGAAACGTGGTGTTAGAGGCAGGAGAGAAACCATCTGGACTGCAGAGTCATTTTCATCACTGGACTAGACTTGTATGTATGTATACGCTGCGCAACACAGTACATGTAATAGTATCACCGATTTCCCAGCATGACCTGTTCAAGTACTTGAGTAAATTTACGAGTTGTTAGTGTTGTTACACAGGCATCCAGGTGTTAGAGGGTATCCTACAGCGTAGGGAAATCGCGAATAACAAATAGAACCCCGTACGGAAATAAATCATCGTCCATCGAGACACAAGACCGTCCTCGAAAAAAGTCCGGTTCGTTTGCAACGCAACGCCGTGGCGTCTTACTCAAGTTGGAGTACGAGAGGCGCCGTTCCAGTAATTGAGTTGAATGGTAGGGAAAACGATCGAGTTTGAGTTTTGGAATTTTAACAAAAATCAGCGCGTAGTATGGCCCTCGACGCCCAAATCATTATACCAACCTCTCCTTGTACTTGGTGGGTAGCAATGAACGTAAGTTCAAGTTCGAGTAGAAAGTACAGCTGCTGTGTCCAAATTCAAAGGTGCGGAATATAGGCACTCCAATCCACATCCATGAGGGCGCCTGACGGGGGCGCTCGTAAGGCGATGAGCGGGAGGATGATGAGAAAAAGTCGGGCAGCGGGGTAGCCGAATATCGCGAGTATAAAGGGGATGAAAAGCAGGCCGTCCCATACGGACTGATTTTTGACCAGATTCCAACGGCCCACCCCAACTCCTGCCATGATCGCGGGAATTGTAGCAACTGCGAGTGCGGTAGATCGCCAAATCCACATCTCCTGGTTGGAAGGGAAATCCACGTTCCAAGCCCCACAGTGAATGGCACCAAATATGGCGCCCACGAGACATTCGATGTAGAAAGACTGCATGTACTTGTTTCGGGCCCCTTGAGCTGACCAGAATGACGGCACTGAGATGTACGAAGTCGGATCGTAGGTATTCCCGTAGTTACCATCCAGTGCCCCGCTGAGCCCGTCCGAAGGACTGCCTTGCCAGGGCTTGGTTTCTTCCGCCTGGGGCTTTGCGCCAAGGGGAACGGAGCTCGGGTCGTTCCGATACGGCTCAACCGCAGGCACCTCCTCCGCTGGTCCAACCCGAATCGGCCGCTGGACATCCAGAGGCTTACTCCACCACAGCGCGTAGATGAAGATGTTGACAACAGCAAAAGCAAGGGTCGTGACTTCGAGTTCTGAGATAGGAAGGTGCTGGTGAATGCGCGCCAGGCACTGTGCCGTAAACCAAAGTCCCTGGATGAGAGCCACGCCCTTCGAAAGTGCGTCGCCTTTACTTTTATCCTTGATATCCTCTTCTTCGACGGCCCGGATATCGGCAATGAAATTTAGGTGTTCTTGGAGTTGTTCGTCGGTTACAATCGGATTATGGCGGCCGCGCGACACGAATCCGCCCATGGAAATGAAGAATCCGTGCGTGCGCGAGATGTTGAAATCTATGGTCGATGAAAACCATGCCCGGACTGGTAAGCAGCGGTTACCGACCTCTGGAAAAGGACCGCGCAGCGAGCCACTGTCTGGCGGCGAATCCCACCATGATTTCGGGCGCGATAATCGCAATGAGCATAAGTTTCAGTCTTCGCCAGAACAGAGTGACTTGACTCTGGTTGGGCGGAGGCACGTTTGGGTGTACAGAGACCCAAGTGCACGCAAATATCGTAGCGAGGCATCCCCAAATTATGTCGAATAGCTTTCGACAGTTGTTGATATCGTCGCAGGAGTCTGCTGGAGCTCTGGAGATGAGAGGATCCCCCGTTACAGGGTGGCCGTTTGTGTAAACTGCATGAACAAGAAAGAGGAGGAAGAGCATATCGATATCGTGGGGTGTCTCGTAGCGTGACGGTCGGACAGAAAGCTTGCCCAATGTCAGCGCCTATCCAGAAAGCTGCCAGCGCCTATTCGCCGTTGTGGAGCTGAATTCACAGTAAGAGCAGTGCCGTCCCGCTCGTACCTACGGAAAGTCGTTCACCCAAAGGTAGCCTGGAGAAATACTGGGATCCCGCAAGAAGTCCGCAGAAGAAAATGATATCTGGCCTGCTTGCCGTGCGAGGAGCGCCAAGGCCGTGCATTGGCGCCAGAGACCCCGAAATTTCTCAGCGCACGGACCAATGCCGAAAGCTCGGATCATCCGGGTTGCCGTCCGCTTTCTCCCGCGTCGACTTGGTCGGCATATCCGGCATGGATAAATATTCTCAACCAGTGCATCGCGATGAGGCGACAGGAGCCTGCAGTCTTGTAAGATGTGAAATTCTTATTTCGTCATATACGTGTCTGCTCTGCATTGCATTGTGTGGTATGGGCCTGGCTACAAGAATGGAATGGTTGAAATGTTCCTCAGGCTCTACCGCCACTGGCAGTGACTGTCACCAGTATCAGCGTTTCCGCGCGCGCATCCCGACCCCTATACCGTAGGGACTGATTCCTTGCGCGTTAACTCCATGTCATAGTCAGTATTTGACATTGCGGTGTTAGACTCCCGAAAACGAAGCTGATGACTCTCTACGTCGGGGGTAGCAAAGCCAATGGCTGAGGCGACCGGCCATGAAGCTCTTTTGCGCGTGCGTGCGTTTAAAGTCGCCAAAACGACGTTAGAATACCTTTCAATTTCACCTATTCAGGGACTCCTGCAAACTTTGTTGAGATGAGACGTACATTTTTCCAAGTAGGAACGCACTGGAAGTGACACATGGCTCAGGATTCCGATGCGCAGATTCGAGGCAATCGACTCACGGAATCTCATCCAAGAAGGTCTCGGGATACAGGATGAACAGAATCAACTCCACACCAGCGGTGATGGCGGTAACAGCGCCTGTCTCAACGGTATGATACAAGAGCTTTTTTATGAGGGAGTCGGTCGGTGTCCATGGGGTCACTGAGCGCATTTGCGAAAGCTAGGGCAAATAATCAGGTCGGATATCCCCTAGGCAAATATATACGCCTACAATTACAATCATCGTGACCGCAATGATGATGTCGCATGCAAAGCTTCCGATGAGCCAAATCTGCACAGGACTCGATGAATGGAAGGGCGTTGAAGGCGGGAGTCTGCATCACCTTGACACCAGCTGTCAGCTTCTGCTGTGCGGCGAGGGTGGGTGCGAATGCAAATCGAATGCCGTTCACCATCCCGCTGAGACCTTGCATTAATGCAGTCTGGGCCGCAATGATCAACGGATACATGACCGGTGGACACGAGGTCTTACCACGACTATAATGCCGCAAATAATTCGAACGTATATGCTCTTGCCTCGGAGTGCATGGATGCGCCTTCGACGATATTAATCGCGTCAGTCGGAATCTACCATATATTGTGAAGCCCTACCAAGCGAAATATATTTGAACGATGGCCGCGACTGAAATTTTGGATGAGCTGCAGTGTACGCTGCACCTCTTGATGCTCACCGAGTCCGGCCATGACCGGTAATGTGCAACTCGTCCACGGGAGCCTGACGAACGTGGAGGGGTTCCCCCAGCCGGTTACCAGGATGTCGAAAGCAAAATGGGTCGCGAAGGCAGTTTGAAGCGAGTCGAGAAGAAAAAGCGTGTAGACTAGTAATCCGTCAGCCCTTGCGGTTATGCGGACATGGTCGGAGTCGCACCCAAAGCTTTGATTCCCAGCGATTCCTCAGGGAAAGAGACATGGAAGAGGTCTACTTCAACTGTGAGGGCTTTGCTGAAGTCCGGATGGGCTCACTTACAAACTTGGACGGTGAGCAGTCCAAAGAGCCCCCAATTTAACTGCGTCCCTATGAGCTACTCGGGTGAATCCTTGGGATGTTTTTCATGGAAGGCTGAATCCTACAATTGGACCGGCTCTAAACAACAGGTCAGCGAGCTTTTTGGGAAAAGAGGGAAGGCATCTTACAGAAGATTGACATGCATGAAAAAGGCGAAGGGTGGAGTGGAACGTGGCCGTTACTGAAAAGCGGCACTCTCGGCGATTAGAAGCCCAATGAAAGTAGCGCCGACATACAAGGACCGGGATGCCGAAAGTGACGTTGTCTTCCACCGTCCCTTCTACCGCCTCTGGAGGAATAGAATCCACCCAAAGAATCTAACCGCGGGTTTGTGCAATACCTCGCGGCAGAACTTGTTCACCCACGCCTTGGCGCGGATATTTTCAGTCGTTAAGGCATTTTCTGGCAGCGAAAATGCAACCGGTTTCCCGCACCCTAATATTCTAGAACCGATCTGACCGGAAAGGAAATATGACGGTGAGAAAACTTACGCCAGCCGGGACCTTGGCCGAGAGCGTGTTGGGATCTTTTGGGCGCTTCTTTCCAAGGATCTCTTCCGCTATCGTTCTTCATCGCAAATCTGTAAAATCTAGCCATGTCCCCGCGGCAATTTCTGTTTCTCGGCGCCACCGGTAGGTCACTCAACACATCTGACTGTCGCTTTGAACGTGAACTCAACCTCCGAATGGGATCCAGGTTATCTGGGTGGTACTATTCTGGGAAAGCTTCTCAAGCACCCCAGCACGGCAGATTTCAAAATCTCCGCACTTGTGAGGGATGCCGGAAAGGCCGAGAAGCTGAAAAGGTTCGGTATAACGCCGATCGTCGGCGACAACTCGAACGTGGAACTGCTTCAAGCCCTGGCGAGCGAGGCCGACGTGGTGATTTCCGTTGTGGGTTTTTCGCATCTTCACCGAGGATCCTGAGAACGATTTTTGTTGATGTAGGCTGAGAGCACGAATGTTCCTGCGACTAAAGCGACTCTAGCCGGAGCCAAGATCCGATTCGAGGCGACCACACGGCCTACAATCTATATTCACACAGTCAGTCCCTATCTTTGCTTCAAGTTCATCGCAGACTTTTGACTCCTGGCGTCACAGTCCGGCGCAGGTACCGGCCAACGCAGCTGGGCGTCACCAGAATTCAAATTCCCGTCTTGCAGGAGCTATAGCAGATTGTACTGTCAATGGACTGTATCAAGATTCCCCAACCTACGATGACCTCGACACGGCCCAGATGTCCACAATTGCACCAACACAACTGCACCGCGCTGTTGACCTGGAGCTCCTGCAAGCAGATGACGAAGGCGAGTTGATAGAAATATTACTTCTGACAGCGTCCTTGACGATATTTTTGAGGTTACATCAAGAGCTACATCGTTCTTCCGACAACGGTGTACGGCGTCGCCACGGGTCCCTTCGTCGAGGCGGGAATACAGAAACCACAGACTACCGTGCTGCCCTGGCTCATCAATGCATCGCTCGCTCGCGGGCAGGGTGGGATGGTTGGCGAGGGCCGGAACGTCTGGCAAAACGTCGAGCTGTATGAACGTGCGTTTGGGTTGTCTTCCCTCGAGGTATCGAATTCTTTACCGAAATGACAACTGCGCACAGTTGCGGACCTGTACATCGTCCTCTACGACGCAATCATGGTTAACGAAAACACAGCCCACGGGCGCGCAGGGCTCTACTTCGCGGAGAACGGGGGGCACAAGCTGGTGGAGATCAGTACCATCATCGCGCGCATACTGTTTGAGCAGGGAAAGGGACAAAGTCCTACTCCCACACCGTTCACCGCGGCGGAGCAAGAAAAACATCTCGGTCCGCTGGTCTGTATTCTTCTTCTCCGTTAGCTATTTAAACTGACGGAAAGCATACAGGCAGTGCTGATCGGTTCCAACGCGAAATGCAGTGCGAACAGAGCCCGCGCGCTGGGCTGGAGGCCGATGAAATCGACCAGTGCGCTGATGCAGAATGTGGAAGAGGTCACCGCGAGCCTTGTTGCTGGTGCGAAGGAAGCTTGAACCTCGCTAGTGGTGCAGATCGTTTCACGTACATACTACTCAACTGAGGATGCACTCCACCGCGGAAATCGAACGAGAATCTATAACAGTCAAGCGACGGTAGTTCGACGCAACATGACAGGAGGAACAGCAGTCCAAATCGACCTAGCAATATACATATTGGTCCCCCGAAAATATGGAAGCCGTCACGCAATTAAACGGGAGACCAACAAGGGACATTGTGAACGCTCCTTGAATTTCCCAGCTAAACACGGCCCTGTGAAGACCCTAAGCATACAAATCAAGCGGTTCGCACTTGGAAACTCACACGTTTCGCTCAACAACCTCGTCTTCGGTCTCCTTGAACACAAAATTGGTCAAAAGTATGTAGTTTTAAGGTCTTCATTTCGACGAGGGCGAAACGTTGCCCGGGGCGTATCTGCGATAATATCAGTAGGCTCCGATACCACCGAGTTCATTACTTACTCGAGGCCCCGCGCCAAAAGTCTATATATCCAAGAAATGCAACGAGTGACGTTGAACAGCTTCTGGAAGATGATACAATCGATCAAAGAGACGTGGAGCGAACGTATTTCGCAGTGAACGTACCGGCCATTGCGTCCTATGACATCGAACGTTGTTCGGCCTAACCACCGGTAAACATGCTTGGTGTCCAGAATTTTGGTCAAAGTCAACTGTGGGGATCCGATTCACGATACTAGGCCAGTTATGAAAAGGAACTGCGCTATAAAATGGGCTGCACTCACCACAAAGAAACGCGTTGAACATTCTCAACACCTTCTTTTCATCACCATCTACCCAACCTTCGCTCAACAACATGCGCTTTATCTCGTCCATCTACGTCTTCGTTGCACTCTTATGGGTTACATACGCTGCTCCTGTTCCCGTCCCTCAGGAAAAGGGGTCCACGGAGAACAATGTCCGTATTATCTAGCCCTGGCTTGGAGGACGATACTCACCCACTGAATACAGACCCCTATCATTCACACGGTCGAGGTCACTTCTACGGAAAACGATGCTGGCGGTGACCTGTTCAATCAATTCATCGAGGAAATTGACCTTCTTTCCCTCGTGAGTGTTTGTATGGATTTCGACGACGCGTGATGCTTGGGGTGTTGAAGGATGACGAAGACCTTGAAATGAGAGAGAAGAAAGACCCAACGACCGGAGTTTACTGCGTAATTGCGTGGTCATATCGGCGCACCTTTGTAAATTGCCGAAAAATGCGTTGCTTGGACTTTGTCGATGGAGCTGTGGGACTCAGGATTAGAGGAAGGACCGTCGTATAACCGTCATCGTTTATTGTGAGTCTCATAAGTTCCGCGGCCCGCAGCCTGTACGTCCCAGCCTACGTTGACAGAGGACCAAAGAAATGACCCAAATGCATATTCATATTCCAGTGGTAGTCCTTCAGGCGTAGTCCTTCAGGCGAAGCTTGATTGTTTCGTAAGCTCAGGGAGACTCATCATGAAGCGCCACGCACCATGTTTTTTGACACTAACCGGGGAAATGCTGCCTTATACTGGACATGATCTTCAAAACAAGTGTCAAGTTCCACAACGGTTGACTGCCGTAGAGGAAGATTCGTGAGCAATGCATCGAGCGCGGCATACTGCTCTGGACTGGAGTCATCGAAAGGAAAAGGCGAAATTATGGCAATCTTGTGGACGCAATTCGTTGAAGAGATGGTGCGGAGGGTAGCGAGTATTATCGGTATCGCTCGGTCGACCCTCTGCGCCCTCACAGACACGAGCGCGAGCTGTGGGAAGGAGGAGAGATCGAACGGTGTTGCGACAAGCTTTCGGAAATTTAGGTGAGCGAAGACTGTAAAAAAAAAGTAGAGGCAGGAAACCCACCTCCGCTGTAAATTCAAGCGCTTCAATATTCTTGAATGCTTGCGAGAACTGTGGCCAGCACATGACGTCAGTTTTGTGGAATTTACCAAATGAGAGGGCCTTGAGCGAGGAGAAGTCGAAAGGGGATTTATCGTGTGTCAGCCAGTCCTGGAGACCTGGATCAACATCTTCGATACGGAGCGAAACCAGGGTGATACGTGAGGGAGGGTCGAGAAGGGGAGGGGGAGGGTTGTGGGACCAATCGGAGATAAGGAGCTTCAGATGTTTGATGCTGGGAGAGAAACCATCCCATATCCGCAGGAAGACCGATGGGTCGATGTACCCACAACGTACGTCCACGTAGGTCAGAGTGGGTAACTGTAGTAGCCGTTGTAACGAGTTCGCTAGGGTACTCTGCGAAAGGTCGAATCCTAATCCACCAATACGAACGGTCTCTAGGTGCGAGAACGGAAAGCTGCAGATCCGCGAAAAGGTTTCGCGCGAGAGCGGGTGATTGATGCCAATTTCACGAACATGGCGAATGAGGTGGGTGGACCTGTTCAGAGTGTTTTCCAGGCGCTTCCACATGCGCTCGGTTCCGGATGCATCCAAATAACGTGCCCCGCTTGGTCCCCTGCTTCCGGGGTTCGTGACGATTCTTCTGAACAGTCCGCCGTCTATTCTGCTGAATAGACTTGCGCTTTAGGGGCCATTGCTGCGCATGGCAGAACGAGTCGGGTTTAGTCTCCTTTTTACTTCAATTTGTGAGATCTTGGCAAGAGGTGGGCACAACCAAAAAATTGCTATCATTCTCTTTTCCAATGCTTATGAGTCTAAATAGGTGGTTTTTGGCTGAAAAGGTTTTTTTGAGGTCCTGGTCATTGTAAGGGAGCCGGTTGATTTTCCATTACACTTTGATCTCGAGAATGGCTGATTCAAAAAATTCCGAAAGAATCCTCAATAAATAGCGAAGACCCCCTCATGGGACGTTAGGCCAAGTCCATCGGGCGCGGGGGGGGTCTTCTTCGTGAGATATTGGACTGCCATCATTTCTGATTGAAAAAGGAAAGTTGGCGAATTGATATCCGTTTTCTGAGTAAGTACCTAGGCTGACAGGGAGTGCATGAAAATGGGGGTGGTCTTGTATATCAAATTTTGCATCTTACACGTATTGAGCAAGAAAAACACGAAACTGGTGATTTGGACCGGTGATTGGAAGAGAGGTCAATCTTTGGCTGCCCACCTCTTGGATCTTGGCACCAAGTGTCATCTGGGTTTTATGTATTACTTCTACTGGACTTAGAACATGGTGTTGGAGCTCCATGGAGTTCAAACATGTTGAATTTATTGTATATCCCTTGCAGTGTTGACTTGACCCAATCGGGACATATAGAAACCTGGACAGTGAGACATTACCCCTAACGTATCTCTCACTGTACCAGGTATGAGCTCTACTCGACTTACTTCTCACTATGTAAGCCTAACCTATCTCTCACTGTACCAGATATATATTGTAACTTTGATAAATATAAGGGCATCAGAGATGCCATGAAGTACGTCGGAAGAGTGATCAAATAAGAAGCCGCCAAAGTGAAGAAGTTGAGACAAAATGTGAGAATTGCATGCACCATCATTTTTTATCCAGGACCAAATCGGTCCAGTTTCTCTCCAGGGCTCAAGACTGGCTCACAGATTATTTTTGTTCCCTGCTTACCATATCCAAGGCTCCAGTGGTGTCTCCTGCGTGTTTTGAACTTATCAAGTGTCCTCAGCATTCAGCACTACACAAAATTATCTGGTTGAACAACGGCCCGCAAACTCAAGTCTTTTTCTGAAATAAACAGACCTCTATTTATTAGGCAGCTTCCAGTGTGGTAGAGCCGTAGGGCCGGTTTGTGGAAATTGAACCACATGCTGGTTCCGGCGCCTGCCTGCGTTTTATTTTTATTTTGCTTACATCATTGTTTGCTTTGTAAATACGCGCCCACAGTACCCGAATACATCTCCCTTACCTTCTACGCTCATCCGTGCGAGCCAGTGTGGGCTAGGGCCCAATCACAGTGCTTCCAGTGTTTCAACCAGTGGACTACATTACCTCCAAAGTGATTACCTCGTGCTATAAACCCCGTATCGACCCACATTCACCCCGACTCTCTCTTACGCCACTTTCGACTACCTATCGCTACCCCCTTGGATCTCGCTTTTCGCACTCTGCCGACGCCTTGATTTCCCTTCCAAAATCCTCCAAAATCCAACCTAAACCCGACGGATCGCAGGCCCATCCTAACGAGCCGCAACCCGGGTAAATCCCTCTTCCACACCAGTCAAGCATGGTGCAGATCATTTTTTCTCCAAGCCCACCAACCTAGTTCAAAACTTTCATGACTGTTGTTCTGTGGATGCTCAAATGTGAGGTCACAGATCATTGATTTTACAAGGTTGGTTTCCCCTTTGATACCCACTGAGAATATGCTCATGTATAGAATCACTCGGTATCACAATGGGTGGTCACTAAGCCAAAAATTCACATGCAGCGTCCTGAATATACATACAGAAAGTGAAGCTACAGTAAGTGTAAGTGTGTGTACAGCTTCAGCTAAATATATCGGGGGGGAAGCACCTACCTGACTGTTCAACAACAATCACCAACAATTCATCATACACAAGTGGCGGCCCTGCGAGAGTGCCCAGGCCATCGAGGGGTTCTCAGATAACTATGTTTTGTATTGAAAGATGTCCCTGGCCTTCTATTTCCTGTGGTTACTGACTTCATTTAGGGTCTCGCACCATCCCGCTGCTCCTAACTCAATACTGACTCGGAGAGCATGGCTTGCTCAAAAGACCTCCATTACGCGACTTGGAATTCCTGTGAGAGTTATCCCCGGTGTGCTCAGCTAATGTTGAGTCCTTGCTCCAAATTGGATCTGTCTATATATGTACTCACAATATCTTTTTTGGCATTATAACTTTGAATTCAATGTGTCTAGTCTGCCAGAAATGAGCTATTTGACTGGATTACAGACTGCCTGTGACTCCTCTGTGATCATGAGCTTCTCTTCATTTTTCTTACCTCTAATGCAAAAGTACTTCAAAAATCCTTCACAAGTGGTCTCAAGTTGAAATTTGTATTGAGACCACCAAGAGAAGTAGGTATGGATTTGTGCTACCTAGTTCAGCTGTAGTTGGCCGACCTAGCTACTTGGCCACTCGGGAAATATATGTGGACACCAGGAGACTCACCGGAAAACATGTTGCGGGGGAGGGAATAGAACCTCCAAGGCACCCAACCAATTTTGAAGCGCGGCCGATGGGCTGATCAATTAAGTGTGGGGGATTTGATGTCGGCCGATGTGACAGATGATAGTATCATTTCTCAATGCCGAAATACTGTCCCACGCCTTGCTCCTTCCTTCTCCACCAATTTTTTTTTTCAATCTGCGAGTTTATGAGCTCATCTTGGAGCTCATTCGATGCCTCTCACTCAAGGTGTTTGCTCAAGGTCCATATTTGATGCAGAAACCGCAAATACAATCTCTCAGACTACGAAGAAGTGACTCCATTGCACATCCGCCAGGCCCAGATTGGCTGGTCCTATAACAGTAGTTGCTGAAGGGGAGATTCTCGGGACAGGACAGAGACAGCTAAATAGGTCTGATCTTGAGAGACTATTGCTTTACAATGATCACTGGCCAGCTCACAGCCGTTGAATGCACTGAATCACCATATTTGAGTTGAGTGAAAAATGAGATTTTCTGAATAGTTTATGGCAATCATCCGGGTCGGAATTGGATTCAGGTGTGTTCATCCACCACATCCCCTAAGTATGTATGTGGTGTCTTGTGGACTGAACTGTTGTGGGTTTGTTGGGAGACAAGCAAATGTGTGGACTCGCAGATATTACCTGTTACTTATGTGGTATTGAAAAGGCAAATCATATACAGGATACCCATCCATGTATTGGGTCCCAATCCATCCCCTCAACTCACTGTAACGGATGGATCAGGGTGTAGGACTGCTTAGGTGGCCGATTAGCCGGATAGTACACTCTTCACTGACTTGTTGTAGATTTGGCCGGATTGCAACATCAGACTTACTCTCATCTTTCCATCCAATTTTTTGCCTCAAACTATGAGATACGTGTTAGATCTCTTATGCTTGCTTGTGACTGACTTCTATTTTATAGAATAGGGATTCAACAGTATCGCAAAGACCATCGTTTGGATCTCTAGTGCATCATTTTTATGAACTCCTGCATTCGAATGTGGACTGACTTTCAGTTACTAGATCTGTCTTGCTGATCAACTATTTTGAATATTTAAGTTGTATCTCTGGTGCCTTGACATCAGATTTTATCTTCAACCAATACTAAACTTGATTATTTTCATTTTCAGCTGAATCTGACCTATCATGCTTTGAAAGGCCGGCATTATCACCAATTTGAAATGGTGTGTTATATCACACCCATTTGTCCTTCAGATCTATACTGACCTTGGGTTACTGCCATTCGATTTTAACTCAACAGCTTTGAAACTTTCGAAGGCCGAACTCAGTACTTTGTCTTCAATTCCATTGACTTGATCGTTCTTACCTTTTAAACCAGCTCTGACTCGACTGCCATCCATTCAAATGCTGCAATTATTGTGACCAAAAGCCAGCACTATATGAAATATGAAAGGCCCCTCGTGCATCGCATTCAACCACCTTGACTCGGATCTGTACATGTACTGACTTTGATGTTCCTTGTTAGTTGTTAGATTGGATGCAGTGCTCATTCCAAGACCGCGACTACAAATTATTCCCAGGCCTATGATTAGTTACTGCAGTCACTTACTTAACTATAACCAGTCCACCAAGTGGCTTTATTCCCCTTCGAAGATGGCGACTATCTTCAAATTTTGTTGAGAATCTGAGTGATTCAACCACACAGCTGGAGAACCTTCCAGAATGCTCTGTGCAGACTGTGATTGAACTTTATTGATTTTAGTAGAATATTCTCGAACATCTTGTAGTAGTATAAATACTCCGCAATGAAGCGGCAAAGGGCATCCGTTTGTCAGGCAATGCCCTAGCCTTAGTCAAACTGGAATCTCTCTTGTGTTCTTCGCTCGCTCTAAGCTTAACAGCTTAATTCACTTACGCGCACCCGAAAAATCAACAAATTTAATTAGAGGCTTCTGGTGCGGACACTTTGAGTTCCTACCTACTGACTTCCAGTTAGATTTGACTCGTTATCACGGTACTCTAACACCGAAGGCAGTTACTCAATGTCGCCGGCTCAAGCCTATCATTCTCCAAAGTGAGTCATATCCATTTCATTCAAAGTTGAACTCAAACAATGAGGAAGCATTCTGAGGCGGAAGGGAAGGCCAGCATGTACAAGTTGCTTAGACATATTACTGATATTACTCTCCTTCTAGTTCAATACAGGTATCTTCGAGACTTGAACTTCCGAGATTTCGGCCATCCCGGGCATGGCCCACACCTCTCGACTCACTTCCAGTTTGACTGGAGGTAAGGACGTAGTCCAGAGCATCCCTATAGCTAACAAATTTCTAGGCCTCAACGCTCCTTACCCAAAAATACTCCCCGGCAATTCAATTTAACTGAACTCGGAGATCCACACCGAAGCTTCGCAGCTCGGCCAATTCTCGTCCTTTAACACTCATTCTTTCGTTTACCTCCTCTTATCTACTCCCGGTACTTATCCGGGCAATGACACGGCGATGCAAAGATGTAAAATCCAACAAATTCCGCAGTTTTTGCATGCTGATTGTTTTGCCATCCAGGCCCATATATCGATTCTCGCTCCTGCGAGGCATTATTCAAAGACTCAGCTCGTTATCACATGTGATACAAAGGTACGGACGCCATGATTCAGTCCTTAGCCTCTATTATTGATAAGTTTTCTCAGTCGAAATTTAATAAGATTCTCCTTCAAAACACTAATTTCAACTTGCCCCCGAATTTCCGAACTGCTTATCAGAAACACCTGTCACCGCGTCCGCAATTCATGTATAGTATTGCCCCCGTACTCAGTCTACGCTCTCAAGGTAGTGTCCTGATATTTGGAGATCTGCTTTGAGCACTGCTTTGAGTATTAATCCTCTGTGCTCAGGAATCTCGGAGGCGTGTTTTCGTAACCTTGCGCGCACCTTGGTTTGACCTTGGCAGATTGGTTTTGTTCTGTGCGTGAGGTAATTGTTCATTATTCTGCCACTCAAAAACACTAATTTCAACTTGCCTCTGGCGGTTCTTCATGGACTTCCTCGGAACCACAATCTGCAACGACGTACAACTGTATCGGATCATCCGTCACCGAGTAGTGCTTCTGAGATAGGTTCTGTGTGTGATTTCAAAATTCCGCCAAGAAACTGACCACCCTCCGGCCCGTCGCTTCAAAGAATTCATCTGCACCCCTTCAAACCTCACAGGTGTGCTGTGTTCCATTGCTACGAAAATTCTCCTGCCTTTGTTTGTCTGGGAGTAATTCGGAATGCATCAGTTCCCACTCAAAATGCTCCTTTCGACTGACATCACAAAGTCCTGCTCCCGCAATCGTTCCCGCTTCGAGTCCATGCTTCCGAGGTAAGCTTTCTGCTGGTAATCCTCAAACCTTGGTTTGACCATTCTTCAACCCCTTTGCTTCCAAAAGACATCCATAGCCTGAATCAAGGCTGCCGGATGTCATGTATGCCAGGAACTCGGACAGAACTGTACGCTTGTTTAGCTTCTAATCCAAACCACGGGACTGACTCCTGGCTGAAGGGGTACAAAGAGGTACAATTGATTTAGCTCGTGTCGAGTCCTTCGAAGCTTGGGCCCATTGTACCAGGAGTCAATTCGGGTTCAAAAATGATAAATTGAATAAACACTGAAAAGAAACAACAAATATTTTCTCCTCGATGACAAGAATTACCCAGGTTATTCACCTGCCTCCAAAAATACACGCCAAGCAAATATGCGGCCCGATTATTACACAGAAAGACACCAGAGACCAGAGACCAGTGATTCCTAAGCACTACAAAACCAAGACAGATAAATAAGTAAAATACAGGCAGAGAGGCAGATAAAGGAAAGAAACAGCCCTCTCCAACCTGACCAATAAATAAATAAAATAAAAAACTCGGGGAAGCCTTCAGCGTCGAAGGATGCGCTTGACGGGGCCTGAGAATCGGCTCAGAATCCCACCAGTGCCTGGATGAAGCACGAATCTGATAATTTCATAATTCATAAGTGCGAGAAGGTAGAGATTCATGTCGGCCCGGGGGAAAGACTCGGAGCAATCAGCCGCGAAACGATAGTAAGCGAGTAACAGTCAGGAACGGAAAGAACGTAATCAGTAGAACGAAATAGCGCCAAGAAATAATATCCTTGGCAGAAGAAAACGTCAGCACAAACAGCTAATCGAACCCAATAAGGAAGAAACGTGACCTGGAAATTACCTAAAACAGTAAAAGTTCCAACACGAAGCCTCAACGTCATAACACAAAAATCACCAAGGCAGGCTGTAAAACGATGGTAAGAACGAGTCGAAAATAACAAGTAATTTTAGACTCGTAATGTGACTGGGCGATACACCTCCACGCACGGCAAACCAAAGCACAGGCGCATAGATCCGACATCGAATCTTTGCCCCGTTCGAAGAGGAGATAGATGGTGAGGTCTAGGAGCTCCGGCACATTCAAGGGACGGGGCTTTTGAGAACGAGTGCGTGGCGGCATGAGCAGTCGTGAGTGACACGTGTCTGAACTCTCATGCCATCTGATTGCCGGAGGGTCGGCCTTGAGCCGTGTTGTTGGACTGTGTGTTCTTGGGATTTTCTCTGTTCAAACCAGAGGACCAACAGAAGACCATGAATGTAGACAAAGATCCCGCGTATTAGGTCTGGATCTGCACAGCCTCCTGCGTCTGCGTCTGCACGCCGAAGCCAACTCTGAGCGTACCTAATTATGATTAACGTAGGTGGCTGTATCGAGCGTATGTTCAGATCTCCAAGGATCGACGGAGTAACTAATCAGGTAAATAAAATCTAGGCTCGTAAAGAATTCGCTATTTCCTGTTTCCAATGCCTAGGTAGACGACAGGTGAATCAAACCCTTGTCACAGACCAAGTCAGCATTCCGCTGCCAGGCATGTCAGTGACTCGGCTCTTCAATTCAGCTTGTACGTTTACTGCGCCGCGCGGGAACACCTCTTCCCACATTTCACGCCAAGAGTCGGGTGAATGACAGAACATAAGGCGCCCGGAATCGCCAACACGACCTTCTCTGAACCCTTTCCATTGTTGTCCGACATGGCATCCCAGAATTACAGATCCAGGAAGAGGCGACAGCAAGCCTCCCAGAGCGCGTGCAAGCTGCAGTTGCTGAACTTCAAGAAACAAGTGGAAAACAAGAGATATGTGGATGACGGAGATTTTTCCGTGTAGGGGTGTCAGTGACGACAGAGACGAGAGAAGCGGCACAGATAGTGAAATGTCTGAAGGGTGAATTGCCGGTGCTGCGGGCTCCAAGAAGTTGGAGTCGAATACATCTCCCGCGAGGAACGTAACTGGGAAGGTTTCGGGTGTAGACCGGAACAGCTCGTGACCTATGTGCCAGAAATCTGCGTAAAATCTTAAGGACAGACGTTTATAGAGCTGCAAGGTCCGCGCGTACCCGGGCGAAGGTCGCTGGCTATCAAGTTTTCAATGGGAAATCCGTCCCTGGCAACCTTTCTGATGTCCGTCCCGCCTTCAATTAGTAGACATTAATTCATGTTTGAATATAGGCTATATGAAGCTCACAGCAGCATCCGATATCTAGCAGGATAGCGCCTTCACGTTCTCTTCCCAATTCCAACACCTGCTCATAAGCGGTGAAGGTCGAAATTTTAGGTCTGTAGTGAACGGCACCGTAAATGGAGGTTCGTGATGGGAGATATGAGGAACCTTGTGAACATAAAGAACCGAATACACGTGTGGGCATGGAGCTAAGGCAAAAAATGAAGGAACCCTCGGAAAACAGAGAAAGAAGGAATAGACATACCGCATAAGCCTTCCTTTGAATGGCTACAACATGTTCTTTCAGCAGCTTGGGATCCTCTATGCCGCTCTCGCTCTGGACAAATGACTGGTCCTCCTGGAAGTCGTTTAACGAACGTCCAGCTACATCGGAAGGGGAATCATTTACCGTGTAAAGCCTTTCGTCCAACGGCTTGGGTGCTAATTGAGTCATGACGGGATCTCAGGCCTCAGGGCCTGAGCGGCGATTATAAAGGTCCGTGGTCGGATCTGCGGTAGACCGTCCGCACACGTGCACTTGCTTCTTCCTGCAAAAATAAATCCTTATCAGACGACTACTTAGTGGGATTATATCTGGCCAAGGGTGCATGCCCGCCCCTGGGCGATACCTGATACATTCATCGGAGGCTTGGGTTGATCTCTCACGAGGTGAGTATGAACTCCGCACAGGTCAGCCATTTCTTCTCAAGTTGAACCCTGCCAGGTGCTGTGTCGGAGCAGAATGGATTAAGGGGCAAGGTAGCGATGATGGAAGTAGATCGTCGCCGGAGGAGTCCGTCCCGATGTCGATAAGTATGCGAGCAGGAACGGAAGCTTTACTCAACTTCCGAGCTTGCTTTTCGCCGAATTCTCTCCCCGCGACAAAACCAAGCCGTTTACCCTCTCCCAAACCCTCTGCCTTTCCCTTCTCCAACCCAAGGTATCACCCAGTTCGCCGGTAAATTCAGCAGCCCGCGTGTAAGCGCTCGCATAGTCGTTGGAAGTATCTGACGGGTGCTGGAAGTAGCGGTCCAAGTCGTCCGGAAAAGGTATGAAGAGTGCGCAAAGCTCTCTTTCCTTCAAAACAGTCTTCTTCCCCATGATTCGGTGCGGTATTAAAAGCGAACAGTAGACGGATGAAAGCAAAGTGACGGTGGGTTCAGAAAAACAGCGGTAATCGGCGGTGCGGTACGGAAAAGAAGCTCGGATGACGTGGATGTCGAAAACGCGGAATATCGGGTCGAATGGCGCTTCGGGGTACGAATAGCCCTCCAATCACCAGATATGTCGGTGCAGAATGGATGGCTGATGGGTCGAAGAGCCTGGATCCCGCGGTGTAGCTGCGCAAGGAATCGATAGCGAAGGTCTAAGACAAGCTAGGTGATGATGACTAAAGAAGCTACAGCCAAATATGTGCACACACTGACAGCCTGAGCCCGACCAGATCCTACCGGTAAGTACAGTGCATGTTAGGAGGGAAAAGTACAACCTTATAAGCCTTGACAAGGTAACAATGGGGCGATTTCTGTTGCTGGGGTTCCCATGTTGACGGGTGTCGCCAACCATGGGTGGGTACATCGACATCGACGGTCGACCAGCCTTGACTTTTCCCCTGATTATCAGTGCTTCCAGCTGGAAAGCACCGAGTAGGACGCCTGCCATCCCGTGTATTTCAATTCCATATATAGTTTGGAACGTGTCCCATGCTCCACGGACATTGCCCTGACGCCAGAATCTCGGTTTGTGGGAATTAAGATGGGCCAAATTAACTACCTCTGCGTAAATAGTAGGTCTGGGTCGATGACTTACCACTCAAACTACCCTGCCCTTCCATCTCCTCGCCATGAATTCGGTCAGCAACTCGAACAACAAAGAGAATGTGAAGGAGGACAAGCAATTTTCCGCCACCGTACTAGTGTCCGCGAATGTAGTTGATACTGGGGCAGCCTTGGTGTACGGGGACCACAGCGACCTGGATCCTGTACAAGCCGCCAGAGTTCGGTGAGTGATAAACAATTCACTCTGCGCGCCTCGAAATGAAGATTTGCCTAGGCGGAAGATCGACTGTTATATCCTGCCGTTCATGTGCAGTATGTTTCATTATGCCATGGATTTTTAAAGTTGTTGCAAAGGCCACCTTCCTAGTTGTGTTTTGGTGGGAATGCTGTACCTTGTATTCCGCGGAGATCTAACACAAAGGTACCTAGGATCCAGTTCATGGGTGAGTCGATTCCATTTCAGTTATATCCTAATTACCCCATGTTTAAATTCAGACAAGACCACCTTGGGCAGTGCCGCCATCTTGGGGATCAAGTGAGCCTTCCTTTACGCCCCTGCGCGTCGTACCTGAATGAGTGGTTCAGTGAAGCTACCCATCTTACCGCGACCGAGTATGTTGAGCGGTTCCACCACTATCGATATGTTCACATAACCCCATCCTACAGATACAACTGGTATGTCGCCTTCTTTAATGCTGTACCGCATTCAGGTATCTATAAATGTAGGCTCGGAACAATTTTCTATGTCGGTTATCTCATGTTTCAATTCCCTCAAAATTTGGCCCTCCAACGCTTCCCTGTCGGAAAATGGATGAGGTCCAGTGATGTCCCCATTATATATATTTGTTCGTCGTTGAAGTGCATCATCAGTTTCAACATCTTCTTTTGGGGCGTGGCCCTGTGCTGCCACGCTGCATGCAAGAATTTCGGTGAACTGTTCGCCGTTCGCATGATTCTAGGAATTTGTGAAGGGTAGGATAACTCCACTATCGCTCTCTTCGAACGTTCATATTGCTCGTTAAACAGTTGTATAACGACTGGGTAGCTCTGCACGCCTCCGATACATTTCTGTCGCGGACATTTCTTTTTTGCAGATTCCTAATTGTCTCAACGATGTTCTACACCCGCTCAGAACAAACGCTTCGCGTTGGATATTGGTGTAAGCTCTTATATTTGTTGCATGATTTGTGCTTACTTTCCACCTATCACTTATCAGACATGACCAGCGGGACATGTGGGTGTCTATTTCTCTACTCATCTTCAGTCAATTGACTTCATAAAGCACAAATCATTTCCGGGTTCGTCAGCTTTGGCTGCCTCCACATCCAGACATCGGGTTTCGAGCCTTGGCGATGGCTCATGGTTATTACGGGCAGCTTAACCATCGTTACGGCAATATCCTTCTGGTCGGTCCATTAATCATGCATGTACACGCTGGAGCTCTGGTTGAAAGAAAAAAAAACTGCAGGCTCTTTTTCCCAGATTCGCCAACAACCGCCTGGTTCCTCACGCCACAGGAACGGGCCATTGCCGTCATGCGCCTCAAGGTGAGTTGAATGTTCAATATACCGCTGTGGAGCTCATAGCACAATTTATTGAGGAAAACCAAACCGGTGTCGAAAATAAATCTCTCAAGAAAGAGCAGTTCGCGTCATTCCGTTGTATAGCGTTCCTGGTGTTCATCTCATGTGCCAGGATGATTGAGGCTCTCACTGATCCTAAGACGTGGCTTTTCGTACTGTTCGCAGGTCTGGATAATGTTCCAAAGAGGTGGGTCAAGGTCTCCGGTCTCATCAAAATAAATTCATACTTTGTCTTTCACTAGCCTGTCGTAAGACCCACTCTATCGATATTTTCACCAGCCGCTCATGAGGCTCAGAAACCAGATCTCCATCATTATTTCCTCCTTCGGATTCACTGTCCTGCAGACGACCCTTCTCGGCTGTGTCACCGGTGCAATTGAGACCATGACCATTTGGACAGGTGCAATGATCTCGACGAGGACCGGTAGTCGTGCATGGGTTGCCGTCTTCTATTTAATGCCTAATATCCTCGGTCCGATTCTGCTCACTAATCTTCCATGGGGCAACAAAGTTGGGCTCCTTTTCTCTGTGTGGCTCATGAGTGCGCATCATCCAAATTCCAATCTACCTCGGAAAACAGAACTCACCTGCGCCATAGGTTTTGGGATGGCATCGTTTGGTACGTGTCTTTTTGTTTTTTTTGCTTCCTGTACGGGAGAGTCTCGACGGAAACTAAAATATTAAAGCCATTGCCCTGTCATGGATCTCAGCCATTACTGCTGGTCACACAAAGCGGGTTACCACAAATGCGATCGTTCTGGGAGCTTACGTCTGTATCCTCTTCTTGATTTCCCGGTGCCTTGACACCTCCCATTAGTGCGTAGGGAACGCGCTGGGCCCATTGATGTGGGAGGTGAATTCGAAGTTCAACATTCCCTACTTTTTTGCCAAACTGATTCCTGGCAGGCAAAGTATAAGCCCCGGAATCGCATCCCATGGATAGTGACAGCAGTCTGTTATGCTGCATCCATGCTCATCCTCCTCGTGATTCGCTCTATGTTGATCAGAGAAAACAAACGACGTGATGCAGACTCTCCTGTTGAGGACGGTTATGACAAAATCTTTATTCAGAGACTCGCCGAGGACGGCTCGGGGGATCTGGAGACGGTGAAAGTCGACAAGGTTCGTTCTTCATCACTGTGATTCACGGTACATCCGACGCTTACATTTCGCAGGAACTGTTGGATTTGACCGATGTCCAGAACCGCGATTTCCGTTATGTGTATTAGTCTTCTGATACAATGCGTATCGTGAATCTTTCATTTTACATCCTGTGTTAGGGATTACGCGTCTCCTCAGTTACACGAATTCAATTCCACGAACCTAGATAATATTGGCAGTAGCCTGGATGAGCGCCACCGCCTCTCCACATCGCGGTTTGATGGAGCATTTGAACGGGATCGGAGCCCTAGTTAAAGAGTGGATCCCTATCAGCATCCTGACATAAGCCACAAGAAAGGAAAATAACTTGCGAGAGTAGCCCTGCTGAATACTCGTACGATGGCTCGATTATTTGACCGTTTCCATCCACTGCCGTGGTTATTTCGAAAACGAAAAGCGTGGGCGCGATAGGGATCCACACGGATGACTGTGCCATGTGCCTTCCTGGGGTATATCAATTGTTTTGGAGTTAGACTTCAAACTATTAGGAACATACCTGTGAGCGAAACCGATATCACGCGGGATACGGATGTGTGAGCACGCGCAGTTGTAGCACGTGTTAGAGTAGAGCGAGATTGGTGTTACAGCAATGCAACACACTTAACAGGAAACGATTAGTATTAAGGTTCGGGAACCCTTATATAATCGGTCAACACGGGGGACTTTCACCTAAAGAAGCCGTCAACGAGAGTTCTATCTTCGTATGACGCGAACTTGGGAATCAGCACCAAGTTCTTAGGACCGCTAAATCTATTAATGGCGCAAGCTTATAGCGTTGCGACAGGGATAGATGATAAAAGCAAGTTTAATCGATTTAATGAGCTTATAGCGTCACTAAAGGATCACGCAAAATGTGGGGGTTTCACAGGTAAGTGTATGTAAGATAGGATAGAATGATTTACAGGAGGAGGACAAAGCCTTTTATGTACTGCTACTACAGACTATTCTACAACCTTCCACAATAACCTATTGAGTCATCGATGCAGTGCTCTGACTGGAATTCACCGTGACTCGGAATAGCATGGCCGAGCCTTGCCCGAATGCTGTTCAACCGTGGGAAATAAATATAGAATACGAGGCATGTAGGCTAAAGTGATCGGTAAAAGCCTAGAACCCGAAAGTGCCAATATCCATCACATAGCCCCCCCAGCCTACATGTCTCGGATGAGGAGGTAAGTAACAGACTGGCTGAAGAACAAAATAAATAAACCATATCGGAAAGAAAGGATCAATCACTGCGTTCGATGGAACCGTATTGCACACATCTGATGCTTTCAGTTTGTTTACGAGCCCTGAAGGTAGATGCATCGACTCGATAGCACTACCAGATGAACTTGTTGAAAGGAAATTAACCAATTCCCTGAGGAAGGCAGAACCGTGGGCATTGTTGAGACAGAGGGGATAGTATCGTCCTGAATCCGACGCGAAGTAAATGCCGAACTGAGTTTACCTCTGCCCGACCAGTATCGATGTTTGAATATTGCATGGTTGTAGCCATCCTCGTGGAGCTCGGAGCATGTGAACCTACCGCTGGAATATTGATTGAACCATAAGATCTTTGCGAAGCTGGACAAATCTGAACACTGCTGTCCGTCTGGCCAACAGGACTGCTTACCAGTGTATCTCCGTCGTAGGAATTGCTCGGGGCTTGGGCTTTCGGGATTGCGAGAGCGATGTCGGTGCCTGACGGTTGAGTATCCTCAATACCCCCAATTGCCTTGGTTCCAGAGCTAATGCCCACGAGGGGACCTTCACGGCAGGTTGAAAGATTGTGAAACGTCTCGTGTCCGTGATCGGATAACAGAGCCGTCTCTGTAGTACATTGGCATTCAGCTCGAGATATTCCTCTGAGAGTTGTGGGACGGAAATCGACGGAATGAGTGAATGAAGTTTGCCATTCACTCCGCGGCATGACTCTACGCGGTTTTCGTCGGTAGAAGTCATGGAATTGATCAAGTCGAAGGAGGAAGTGTTCAACTTCAATTCTGAAGCATACCGCAAGAATTTCGAAATCTGTGAGCGTGTAAAAGTCACTCAGTTCATAATTATTGCCCCAGGATGGAATGGTAGGCGGCTTCCGTCCATTCAGACGAAAAGCATCGCTGGCGGCGCGTCTGAGACCCGTAAGGAGGCGAATGTAGCTGCTGTACCGGCGAGATGAGACGCGGAATCCATTTGAACATGATCCAATGCAAGGCCGTGTCTCGACGAGAGTGAGGACATCGTCGAGATGTTGGAGTTCGCAAGAAAACGAGTCATGCAAGACAGAACGCGGTGCACGGCCAGTCTCCAGCAGATGTGATTTGTCGATGGCAGAAAGGCCCTTCTGCATGCAGGAGTTTCGCCGGGAAAGGATCTCAGGCTCGCTGTAGATACTCATATCTGACTTTGCGGTACTCAGGAGGAGTTTCGCCTCATATACTGGTGCATCCGGCGTGAACGAAGCCGAATGCAGCCCGCCAGAGAAAGACATCACAGGTTTCGAGACGTCAATCGAGATCGGACGACTTTGATGATGAAGTTTCCCAGATTGGCGACGAGGAGCAGGGAAAGCACGAGATGGTACCACAGAAGTGACCCGATACAATACTGACGGCGAGGTTGGCATCCAGGACTGATCAGAGGAGGAGCATGATAGCACAGAAGCGCTTGAATGCGACGATACAGGGGCAGTGTTTGACCTGGACAGACCCGACAGAGGACCCGCACAGTACCTGCGAGAACGTGAAGAGAGTCCCGGTTCCGTGAAGGATTTATAACCTCCAGGGTCGAAGGACTTGTGAGAGGAACAAGAACATGATTTTCTCAATTCCTCCATCGAGTTGCCGTATGACGAATGTAGCTCGAAGATGAAAGTAGTGAGGACCTTTTAAGCAAAGAGTTCCCAATGCGTCCACCAATGTGAGCGAAACCGATATCACGCGGGATACGGATGTGTGAGCACGCGCAGTTGTAGCACGTGTTAGAGTAGAGCGAGATTGGTGTTACAGCAATGCAACACACTTAACAGGAAACGATTAGTATTAAGGTTCGGGAACCCTTATATAATCGGTCAACACGGGGGACTTTCACCTAAAGAAGCCGTCAACGAGAGTTCTATCTTCGTATGACGCGAACTTGGGAATCAGCACCAAGTTCTTAGGACCGCTAAATCTATTAATGGCGCAAGCTTATAGCGTTGCGACAGGGATAGATGATAAAAGCAAGTTTAATCGATTTAATGAGCTTATAGCGTCACTAAAGGATCACGCAAAATGTGGGGGTTTCACAGGTAAGTGTATGTAAGATAGGATAGAATGATTTACAGGAGGAGGACAAAGCCTTTTATGTACTGCTACTACAGACTATTCTACAACCTTCCACAATAACCTATTGAGTCATCGATGCAGTGCTCTGACTGGAATTCACCGTGACTCGGAATAGCATGGCCGAGCCTTGCCCGAATGCTGTTCAACCGTGGGAAATAAATATAGAATACGAGGCATGTAGGCTAAAGTGATCGGTAAAAGCCTAGAACCCGAAAGTGCCAATATCCATCACAATACCGCCGACCGAAACCGAAGACAGCTTCTGGATCTCTCACGTCAGGATTAAGCTTACCGTCGAGGAGAAATCGTTCTGGTTTGAAGGAATACGGGTCGGGGTACATGGCCTTCAAATAAAGTGGTAGTAAGATGAGGAGGAGGAATGTTCAATGGGTCAATTGCCTACCTACCTCGTTGTGTAGAATGCCCCTGATAACCATGAGCAAAATATTTCCGACCGAGAATGATCGTGCCCACCAGATGTTGCCCATGACGATGGAACCGGCTGGTAGCCGATAACCTTTATTCTCGTCTTCGATCGCAAGGAAGCGAGGCATGCCTGAATGAACCGGTTTAAATAAATCAACCACAACATGCAATACTAATTCGAGAAAACAAACCGAGTGGCACCACGTTTTCCACCGCAGGACCTCTTTCACAAGAGCACCGACGTACGGCAGCGCATTCTCGTCCGTAAAATCGGGTAAAGTACCTCATCCGATCATGTTGTCAATCTCCGCTTGCGCCTTTTTCTGAGCCGCTGGATTCGTGAGCATGGCAAGGGAAAAGGTTGAAAGCGAGGAGATCGTGATGTCAGCACCAGCACCGTGCATAGTTGCGGAGGTTCCCTTGAGGTATCCTCGTCATAAGATTGGTCGGATGATTCGAGAGCACTGAGCGCCTCGCCCGCAAAGCAAGCGGGGCCCGAACCCAACGCCTGCAAATAAGTTAATCGGTGGTTGATATTCCGGACAGTCCCACATACCATCTGGCGTTTAAGTTCGGAGAAAGGGAGTTCCTGCAGGGAATCCAATAATTCTCTGGCTTCCCGAGCAACTCGTCTGAAGTCCGCCCCCGGGACCCACTCAGGGATTTATTTAAGACTGGGAAAGAATTCCTAGTGGACAGATATCAGCCGTGCATGGAAACGGGAATGTCGCATACAACGAAGTACCGGCGATACCGCCCAGGAATGGCACTGGCTTCGAAAAACGCCTTCGTGGTCACTGGTTTTCGGCCAAGGCGATGTATGGATCATTGACAGGAAGACTTGGGAAGGACATCTATTCCGTAAGCGATGGACAGGATGAGTTCTCCGCCCAGGCTTCCCGACATGACTAGTCTCTGGAGGTGGTCGTCGGTTGACTCGGGATTGAAAGCTGTGCATGTGCGTTTGCCATATTTGGTTCCGGACTGCTTTTCTTTGTCAGGCTTCTTCCTTACGATTCTGGCATCTGCCAGCTCTGAGGGCTGTACGGAACCTCTCAATCGCCGCCTTAGAGTCCGTTCCTGCAATTGGAGTCCTTGGGTCAATTCAGATGAGTACCACCACGCGTTTGAAACGCAGCGAACGCGATGCGAAGTTGACGTGCGAGCCTAAGGTTGTTCGGTGTGTGCCGTCTGCAATACACCAGGATCTCGAGCCGCCGCATCAAGGGAGCCGCCTCACCCAGGGCGGCCTGATATTTCGGAGGAGAGGTACAGCGACCGGTGACTTACGGTGCAGATGCGACTTGCTGACAAGAGGGACGGGGGTCAGTTTACCAACCAATAATCGTTGCGACTCCAGTGTTCAAGACCGGACCAATTTGACGCAAACATCATAATGTACCTAGAAAATCAGTGCGGAAGGAGAGAGTAGGTTATCATTTTCATAGATCAAAGAGTAAATTTATCCAGTAAATGCAACGAAGCGATAAATGCTATCAAGGCCCCTCCATGGTATCAAGCTCCTTTATCTGTCTCAAATTGAAACGAGGCAACCTAGAGCAAAAGAAATTGACGCACCATCTGAGAATTTATATCCGTACTATCCCACTTCACCGATGACGGAAACTCCAAGGACAATCCCTGAGAGCGCAACTTGCGAAGTCGATCCAATGCGCGATCCACTTGCTTGTCCCGAGATGTTCGGGCTCTAGTCCCGTCTCTCCAGTCATTCCATTCCTCTTGGGTGAAACAGATTCTGAACGACTTCAACTTTGCCACCCCGTCCTCACCCTTCAGCCTTGCTGAAAGCATCCGCTCAAGCTGCAGCAGGTCGATGCTTGTTTCGCACTCGTCGATGTGGAGTGATTCGAGCGCCGGTAGGACGGACAGGTCTTCCGCCAGAGTGGTGAAGAGGGTGTTGAAGCCCTCGTAGGTGGAACAGTCGCATGTCATCCTCAGCTCGCGGATGGTGGGCAGGCTCGATATGCATGTGTATATGAGCATATAGTCCGGGTCGTAAATTATGAGCTCAAGTATCCGTGGCGAGCACCCCGACCGCGCAATTAGAGGTCTCAAATATGCAGCGCACTCAGGGGTGAGGTAGAGGTTCTCCAGGGCTGGAACAGCGAGATAAGTGAGGATCTGTCCGCTAGATTCTCCAACAATGAGAAGGCTCTTGAGCTGTCGGAGAACACAGAGGGACGAAAATGGATTAGGCGATTCCTCACTCTCGGAACGATAAAGGAGGTGCTCAAGGTTGGGAGTATGGGGTATGATCCCGAGGCATTGGGCAGCGTGCGAATCCCAAAGGTCGAGCGTCGTCAGCAAGCTCCACGGGAGAGATGTCTGCCAGTCCACTAGTTCGATGTCGCACAGCTCTACCTCTCGAAGCTGGAGAGCGTCAAGCAATCCGGCTATTGCGGCTGAGACGCCTTCTGTGTTTTGGGTACGGAAGCCAATTTTGGTAAGAGCGGAGAATGGGCCACGAATGTCGGCAGGGAAGGAGATAGGTCCGTCCGAAGTGATCTCCAGGGTTCCCCATCGCGTCGAATGCTGGTCGAGGATGCGAATGATACCATCCGACTCTGGAGTCGGTGAAGTAGGTAACTTTATGTGCAAGTCGACAGTGAGACTCCCGACACGCGGCAACCAAAATTGAAGACAGTTGGAAAGGCTATCTGTGGATATCTGAGCGCCACCAAAGTCCAACAGAGTCCAAATTCTGCAGGTAGAGATCGCTGTCGCCCGCCACGCCCTGCAAATGTTCGCTAAGCGCAGTGGACTATTCTTTCGCTCGGTGTGGTCGGGGTAGAGGGATTTTTTGACATATTGGAGGAAGATTTCGGATGTGATGTCGGTGGGAAGTGTAAGAACAGGGTAAACAATGCCTGCGAGATGCTGTAATACACTCTCGCGCTCGGCATGCAGTAGCGCCATCTGGGACTCCAAGACAGTCATCTGGAACTGTATCGCATCCAGTCGCGAGCGCAACGCCGAAGACCTGAATTTCACATTCGAGTTCCCCACCGGAGGTTGGCTGGAGTGGCGGTCATTTGTGCCCATGGTCGTTTTGGTCAAATGGTGAAAACGGCGGAGTTTGAATGGGATCGGGATTCTTCGGCCGGTGGCACGGTAATCCGATTGCACCCGAATTCAATGTTCAACTTCTGTGGGTCATAGGTATGGTCAAGGAACCACATCGACAGGAAAACTTTCATTATTACTACCTAGATATAATTTCAGACTGAAACAACTTGGAAACAACTTCTCAGATTTACATTCCTTAGCTCCATTTTCGTGTCACGCAACACGAGGGGAATACAGATAATCATGGCAAGCGGTAGGGCATTCTCGCAACCCATTTTGGCGCATTTCTATCATAATTGAAAACCAGGTCGAAACAGTCAAAACAATCCCGGCCAAGTAGCACCATTGAGCATACATCGAGGTACGGCAATGCCATTGAAAGCCCAACACTCGACTTGAACATCCTAATATTTCATTGAAGCAGCTTTACCCAAAGATGAAATTGAACCCACAGAGTCGCCAGGCACGGTGTCGTTCGATAAATTATTTGTAAATGGGAATGAATAGGATTATCTGAGAGCGCTATTTTCAAACTGATTTCCCCGCTCATTCAGAAATGGAAATGATGGTACGTATTTCGGACGCGTTATAGGAAATAGAGTTCCTCGAACGGAACAAAAAGCCGCATCCCCGGATACTCACGCATTACGATTACGGCCAAACATATACATTTCATCACTGGGGATGAGCTCCGGTTCCCCCCGCCTTTTTGTTCGCCATACATATCAGGTGGTCAATACGGACGACGGCGGGGGACAGGGTAATACAGAGTATAAGGACTCCTTGCACTCGCACAGCGGCGTGTCGCAACAAATGTTGACATCAAATGCACCACCGCGCGCTTGAAACGCCGTGAAGGGGACGCGAATGTGACCTGCCAGCCCAAGGTTGTTCGGTGTGTGCTTTCTGCGATGAACCAAGATCTCGATACGCGGCAATGAAGGAGCCGCGTCAGCCAGAACCGCTGCAATCCTGCGGATACTGCTTTTGTCCAAATGGTTGGTAGACGACATATTGATCTCCAGGGAGAGAACCTCAAGACGGCGCAACGCACCAAACGTTGCCATCAAAGTCAACAAATTTTCGAGCTATCCTGCAGCGTCGGTGATAACCATGGTCAGATGGGTGAGGGCCGGAAGATCGCGAAAAATGATAGGATTCTTCTTCATGACGTGCTCTGGGGACCAGGGTGAGTCAAAGCGACTTTGTACGCAGAAAGCAACGTACGTGCATGGATCTTCAATCGATTAAGAGTCAATCGCAGGTCAGCAATGAGTGCCATTGCCACGTCGCGTGTCCCGTGTTTACGTGGATTAAAATGCGCTCGACAATCCAGAGTTTCCAGGGCGGTGAGATCGAGGGGAGATGAAGGCTGGCGGAGCCATTTGAGAGGGTCCTCGCCGCGGCGGAGCCATTTGGTAGGGTCACCTGAAGTAGGCCCGTCCCCTTGGTCGGCTGAGAGCTCCAGATACTTTGTAGTTGTATGTTGGGCGGGTAGTCGTGCGGCCTCGTGAGCAGGATGTTTCCTCCCTGAGACAAAAGTATCATGGAGGTACAAAGAGTCGACACGGTGCTCGCGATCAGCGAAGAGCAGGTTGAACTGCTGCACGTCGAAATGCCCGGAAATCAAACCCACCCGGCAAACTGAGGGGAGGCCGATTAATCGCGCACAGGCTGGTAGGGATTGTTTCGACGGTGAGAAACCGCTGAGGAAGACATCCCGTAGTTTGGGGAAGGCATAGTTGCTCAGAACTTCGAGCGAGGTGTCCGTAATATCGATGCGCAGACAGTGAACCAAATGTAATAGGTGCGGCGACTGCACGATGGCAGCGCAAAATTTTACGGATGGATCTAGGTGGGGGTCATCCTGGGGGTCGTGTTCCGACTTTGTGCTGTTTAAGCTGGCCCTGTATGGCACATATACTGTGCAAAAAATATTGACTGACATCTCCACATTGAATACAGGGTTTCTGCTGACAACTTACCATTTTTTCAACATGACTGACATCTCACAGAGGTGAATGACAACCCTTCATGGTTGCATACAAGCTGTTTGAGCTACCACTTACATCACATATATCCACTGGCAATCGTAGGGACTTCGTCAGATTTTGCGGAAGGTGATGAATCTGATCGTATCATTGATGACAACAAATGTGCCGAAATCCTAAAACGGAAACAGTGGTGTTTTCCGAGTTGGCGATCCCAAAAGGTTGTGGTGACTTCCAGAAATCGGAAGAAGGTATGATTGAAGCTGTCTGCCAACTCGTTGCTAGTTAAAGACTAGAATAATGAGACTCAAGATGACCATTTTAAACGGAGGCCACACCATAGGTTTCTTCCTCATTAAAGCCCTTGTAATACCCAAACGGTGCCCATATGAGGGTCTTCATAATTATTTTCAGTATCAAGCCAACCGAAGCGACTCTGAGTCCCCGGGACCCAGAGACTTTCAAATTGTTGCATTTTACCTGTTCTGGACGGAAGCCGATCTGATAGGATCACTGATGCCAATTACTGACGAAGATGCTTGCGGATGTGCAGATGTAAGTAGTGCAACAATGCAAGCAGTTTAAAGAGATGCCAGTAGAGTCTGTAGCTTATGGAAAGCCGGAGAATCACGCTTTTTAGCGAGTGTTCCGCTGATGGATGAGTGATGGCATCGAATACCCCTTTTGGTCATCATGGTTCAAACAATTGTGTCGCTCGCAATGGAGCTAGGAAAGAGTTGGAGAGTACTTAGTGCAACCTAGCAATGCATCCTGAATCCGGAATTATTCAGATGACATGCTTAGAGATTCCATATACACCTATATGGGCGATATACTGTGCAAAAATTCAAGATATTTTGCAGGGTTTTCACTGACAACCCACATCTGATTTTCAGGTTCGGCTGACAAGTCGGAGGCTCTGCTGACATCCATTCAAATTGCTTGCATCGTTGCACCACTTACATCTCCGTAACTGCTTGCATCTTCCTTTGTAATTGGCATCAGTGATCCCGTCAGATTGTTCTCCGCCTATATCAGGGGAAATGCAAAAATTCGAAAATCATTGGGTTCCTCGGACTCAGAGTCGCTTCGGATGGCTTGATACTAAATAGAATCATGAAAACCCTTCATCTGGACGTGGTGGTGGTATTATCAGGGTTACAATGAGCAATCAACCTATATTGTGGCCTCGGTTTGAAATGGTTATCTTGATTCTCATTATCCTCTTCTTTATTTAATGAGGGGCGGACAGACAGCTTCAATCATACCTTCTTCCCATTTCCGGAGGTCAACACAACCTTTCAGCGCAGCCAATTCGGAAAACACTACTGTTTCTGTTTTAGGATTTCGGCACATTTGTTGCCATCAATGATACAATCAGACTTGTCACTTTCTCTAAAATCTCACCAAGTTCCTACAATTGCCAGTGGATATATATGATGTAAGCGGTAACCTGAATAACGTGTATGCGACCATGAATGCTTGTCATTTACTTCTGTGAGATGTCAGTCATGTTGAAAAAATGGCAAGTTGTCAGTGGAAACCCTGTGTTGAATGAGGAGATGTCAGTCAATATTTTTTGCACAGTATATGTGCCATACACCTATTAGTCGTTAGAATACTGTGAATACAAGTTGATCCTGTGCTGCCCAAGTACTGTGAATGATTCGAAAGATGTATCATCGAAAATCATGAATTGGTATAGTTTGGGCTCAAATGTATCAAGAAACCACCACTCTACCACTCATCTACCTACATCTGATCCACCATCAAATTTTTCGTCAGAAAACCAGGCAATATTTCAAACTCGTTACAATCCTCCTCCTCATCCTCCTCCCGAGCTGGTTCGTCCTCGATTAGCATTTGGTCTAGCTGTTCAGATTGTTCCGCATCTGAAAATATAAATCAGCTGAGAGAAGGATTGAATGACAGAAATATCACTTAAGCCATCTCCATTGTTTACACCACCAGTGTTGCAGTTAAGGTTTAAGCCTTAATTAAGGGTATGGCTTAATAACCCCTTAATATTAAGGCCTCAGATGGACCGCCAGAAACTGGAGGGCTTAATTAACCCTAAATTACCCCACATAATTTATGTAATTATGGAACCGACTGCTCACAAAGAAGTTGGAAAATATGTTCAAGGTATCTACTTATTCCATTCTCAAATCACTCGCCGACCCACAGTTTTTGGCAGGTCGGGGAAGGCATCCGCTCAAAAATCTCGGGAACAGGCTAATTCCGAAAAGAGCATCCGTAAAGTTCAGGAACTAATGGAGAAGGTCTTGATGACAGGGTTACTTGCAGCTACGAAAGCAACTAAGCCCTTGATGATGGGACACTCTCTGGGTCCTGAGATGGTTTCAAAATGTAGTTAGCGTGACATACCTTCTCCTGACCGTTTTGGGAAATTTTGATCTTAAGCCGTTATTAACCCCACCCTTATTAAGGGTAATTAAGGCCCTTAAGCCTTAACTTGAAAATCCACCCTTATTAACCCCTTAATCTGCAACACTGTGTAACACCACTCATGTAGTAGGGTCCTGCGGCGGTTAAACGGATGTACCGCACCTGCACAAAGAAACCAGATGGAGCTCGCCGCCTTGAACAATATTCTCCTGCCAATGAATACCCCAAGGTCATCCAGGAGGCCAACATCTTGTTTTGGGCTTCATCTATCTTCGAATTCACCTACTCATTCATTAATCATTTCATCTCTTCGGCCAATGAGAAACCCCCATTCCTCATTCCTCAACTCCGATTCATTCACGCCGGCGTTGCAGTGTCACACGATGAGGTTCAGGCAACACCATTTCCAATGCATCCTCTGTTTGACGCACATATCTGTTGGAGGAGTTGGTTGACACAGAGGAGGAAGACTTTGTGTTAAATTCACTCACAATGCTGATGCAGTTCCACTTCTGCCGCAGAATGATCCACTTTATGAGATTTGCCAATTCCTGTGCTTCACACAGCATGTCCAATACTTCAAGACAGATGGTGCAGTTTTTCTATCCGACTTGCAAGGTATGGTTTGGGTTCTGCCCCCATGATAGAAGTCTAATGGACATCTAGGCAGCTGCACACTTTTGACTGACCCACAAATAGTGACGTCTCCGTGAGATTCATTCATGCTTCCCGCTTCTAGCTCTGATGGTTCTTTCCCAGGGAAATTGCTGAGGGAGAGGATATCTTTGGAGAGGGGAATGTTGCCAAAGTGTTCCTGAAGTTCCCTGAGCAACACCAATGCAATGCCTACTGTGACTGGTTCCAGCTTCTGTCGATGACGGAGGAAGGGGAAGACAAATAGTCCACCTCGTTTACCGTCTCTTTTATGTTCCTATGCCCCATGTAAATTATGCCTATGATTATGCCTATTCTGTGCTGGTTTATCTCGTTGCAACCATTCATGAATATTGTGATTGATGTCTCAACAGCCTCTCGGATTAATAGGAGATTACCGACACATAGATAGGCCCCTTGAAAGTTCCGGGGACCTATCCCGGCTTCGCTGCGAGTGAGACAATTGAATCCGTTCGAACCATGATTACCAAAAAGGAAATCCGATGCCATCACTCATCACATCAGCGGAACACTCGCTAAAAAGCGTGATTCTCCGGCCGAATAACGCAGCGATGCAAAACCTACCACGTGGGTAAGGTTTTGCGGCTTTGATGGGGGGTGGGGTTTCCGCGTGCACAGGGGTAGGTTTTCGGGCACGCACGGATAATTCGGTGCGTACCCTCTCTGAGTCAGCCACGGCCGCACCTCGTTCTCGTCCCACAACGCGACGAAAATTCGGTGCGTCCCGATTAAGATGATCAATTAGCGTCCTAATCGGGACGCACCTCTCTCTTCCTCACCACCACCATCTCCCCGTCTCCGCCCCCCACCCGGCCTCCCTCGCCTCCCTCGCCTCCCACCGCCTTCTCAAGACTCCCCTCAAGTCCCTCCGCGCCTCTCCCACTTCCCGAACCCCCACAAGCGCGCAAAGCGCCAGCGACGGTCTCCGCCTCAAAACGCCTCAGCAATCCGCTCGGGTGCTGCAAAAAGCACCCAAGCCACGCCTCTGGAAAGCGGAGGGTTGGCACGTGCTAACCCTCCGCTTTTGTCTCTGTCCGCCACCACCGCCGACTCGTCTTGAAGCCGCGGAATCGCACTCTGGCGGATTCCGCGGCTCAAGACCTCCTGCTGCCCGGCCACACCGCCCACCGCCGACCGACGTAGGGACGCCCTGTGCGCCACCTGCGTCCACGCCGCCGCCGCTGTCACCCACACCCGCTCGAGCTGCGCAATCGCGGCTCGGCGTTGTTTCCTTCGCGGACGCCCCACCACGCCCCACACCCGCTAGCCACCGCTGCCTCGGGCGCAGGCCGGCTTTGCGCGACACCCCGACCACCGCGCCGCCCCTGGCGCTCGTCGTCGATGTCGGGGCCACGCTCGAGAGCCGCGCAACCGCGGCTCGGGTTCGTACTCGCTCCCGCACCACCCCCACCCCATGCCCGCCTCCGTTTCAAGCGGGGCGGGGTAACCTCTTCGCAACCACCGCCGCGCCGCCGCTGCCGCTTCCTACTCGGGCGGCGGCGCTTTCGTTCTACTACGCCAACCCCCGCCCGCCACCGCTGCCTCCTGCAGCGGGCTGGCTTTGCGACAGCCCCCCGACAACCGCACCGCCTCTGGCACTCGTCGTCGTCGTCGTCGACGTCGGGGGCGTGCACGAGCCGCGGAATCGCGGCCTGGCTTGCCTTTCGCTCGCGCCCGGCCTTTTGTCACTCGCACTTGCTCAGATACACGTTTGGTCTGCGATATATACATTTGTATTCGTTCTTTCGTCGTCGTACAAGTCAATGTAATAGAAAACCTGTCCTCATATACATTATTTTGGTCTTCGCTTCTCGTCGTCCCCCCCTAAGCTTCAATGTAGCGTTCAAATGCCTCAAGCCATGCATTCCTCTGCGTCCAGCTACATATAATTGACTTTAGTGAATCCTTTTGTGAAAAAATAACACGTACCGAATATAGACATCCTTGCGATTTCAAAACGAGCTCCTGGGCGACGTTAGTAGAGACGGTATGGGGTTCGCTAGGACGTACCTTGAACGCAGCGTCGAGCTCGCGAGCCCGTATGAGGCAGATTTGGTGCCGATAAAACCCGCGTCCCAGGACCGTCTCCAGCCATTCATTATTGAACATGACCAAGTTGCGCCAGGTCTTCTTGGCCTTCTGGACGCGGAGACTTGCCAAAGTGGCGTTATACTGAGCCTCCTTGATGCTTTCAAGCCTCGAATATTAGTAAACGAACGCAAAAATGGCAAGGTGACGCACCCTTCAAATTCCACCTTATCCGAAACGAATAGCTGGTGTTCCAGCGCATCCTCCATTACCAAACGACATTTCCCTGCCGCCATCATCGACAACTCGACTTTTTTCAGCTCCTCCTTCACAGATTCTGCAATATTCGTCGGACGACGCTCAATAGCGGTGAAACTCTTTAGAAACTCACAGATCCGAGGGACAACGTTCAAAACAACGGCAATGGCGAAGAATGTTTCGGTGAGCCATTTGGGGCCAAAGGTGGGCTGTGGGAGTTCGAATCTGGGGCGGAAAGAAAACATCTTGAGTGTATGTGGGCTGAAGAGGATGCACAGCTTACCATCGATCGATCGCCCACCTACCAATATGGGACATGTTCTCGCAACAACCTCAACCCCAGCCTATATCGCTGTCGTAGGGCGTTCAGGACCTCTTCATGTCAGTCATGTCGCCCATTCATCCATGAAGGTCAACGGCGTCTTGGTTTCCGCGCAATTATTTGTAAATCTGATATCATAGCATTTAAATAAAATTAACAAGTAATCACGCTGGCTCACTGGTCTTGTCTTCGACGTCTACGCGCTTCTCATTTATCTGCGTTAGAGTATCCCGAAAAGGAAGTAGGTCCATCTTGGCTTCGATCATGATCGACGGTCGCAAATCTTCGTCGGCGTTATGTTTGACGTGTCACATGGTGCACTGAAAATTGCCGCACCGAAGGATCAGTGCCTGATTAAGCACGAGGTCACAGGCACGCACCAAGGAATCGGTGTGTCGCCTAAAAAAATTATTCTGTGTGTGCACCAAGGAATCAGTGCGAGACATACACCGAAAAATGGGTGCTTGGAGAAAGAATTAGAAAATGTCGCTGTGCACCGAAGGATCAGTGCCTGACTAAGCATGAGGTCACAGGCACGCACCAAGGAATCCGTGTGTCGCCGAAAAAAAAAAGATTTCTTTTGTGTGCACCGAGAAATAAGTGCGAGACCTACACCGCAAAATGGGTGCTTGGAGAAAGAATCAAAAAATGTCGCTGTGCACCGAAGGATCAGTGCGTGATCAAGCACGAGGTCACAGGCACGCACCAAGGAATCGGTGTCGCCGAAAAAAAATTAAAGGATTTCTTTGTGTGCACCAACTAATCGGTGTGTCGCCTAAAAAAAATTATTCTGTGTGCACCAAGGAATCAGTGCGAGACATACACCGAAAAATGGGTGCTTGGAGAAAGAATCAGAAAATGTCGCTGTGCACCGAAGGATCAGTGCGAGACCAAAGACCGAATGAGACGTACACACCAGGGAATCGGTGTGTCGCCTAAAAAAATTATTCTGTGTGTGCACCAAGGAATCAGTGCGAGACATACACCGAAAAATGGGTGCTTGGAGAAAGAATTAGAAAATGTCGCTGTGCACCGAAGGATCAGTGCCTGACTAAGCATGAGGTCACAGGCACGCACCAAGGAATCGGCGTGTCGCTAAAAAAAATTAAAGGATTTCTTTGTGTGCACCAACTAATCAGTGCGAGACCTACACCAAAAAATGGGTGCTTGGAGAAAGAATCAAAAAATGTCGCTGTGCACCGAAGGATCAGTGCGTGATTAAGCACGAGGTCACAGGCACGCACCAAGGAATCGGTGTGTCGCCTAAAAAAAATTATTCTGTGTGCACCAAGGAATCAGTGCGAGACATACACCGAAAAATGGGTGCTTGGAGAAAGAATCAGAAAATGTCGCTGTGCACCGAAGGATCAGTGCGAGACCAAAGACCGAGTGAGACGTACACACCGAGGAATCAGCGTGTCGCTAAAAAAAATTAAAGGATTTCTTTGTGTGCACCAACTAATCAGTGCGAGACCTACACCGAAAAATGGGTGTTTGGAGAATGAATTAAAAAAATGTCGCTGTGAAAAAGATATTGCGCTGTGCCCCGGCTCCCGCACCAGTCGGGCAGTTCCAGGGCCGTGCCTTGTGGGTCCAATGAATAGCCTGCGCACGGACGAATCAGTCCGCTACGAAGCACAGAGGAAGGGTATGTAACGCACTCAAGCGTGGGTGCGTCGCCTGTCAACACAACAAGTCGCAACAACCTCCCAACCAAACAAACGCCCCCACAGCCTTTCCTGGCACTGAATCCTTGGTGTGGGGGGTCCGGTGCCTCGCCGCACCAGAATCTTGGTGCGTCGCACCCGTCGTTGTCTCTTCCTATATGCCCCCCTCGACACCTACGCTGGACCGCCTATGCCATGACGAAGCCACACGCACTGAAGCGTACAGGATCCTCCTCGTTGCTCGTAGCCTCACGGGCCCCGGCTCCGGCTTTGATTTAGGGGGCATTAGCAGCGGCCTGGATGCCATCTGTGCATATTTAGCGTCGTGCAAGTACATCTTTTTCATGCTTATCCCTCAATCTCAACTGATTCTTCCTTACAAAGCCTCAAAAATACCAGCGTAACCATTGAAGCGGCACAAGTCGCATCGCGCCAGTCTTTGCCAAATTTTAAACATCTTCGCAACAAGGTCGCTGGGGCGCTCCAAGCGCACCACGCTGCACATCGCGCCCGCAAGTCCAACCTCTTACATCCCAGTAACCCCCCTGCATCTTCTCCGGCGGGTTCCAAAGCCAACCCACGGCTACTCACGCCACCACTCCTATCGCGCGCCCCAGCTCCTCGTCATCACACCACATCCGTTCAGCCTGTTCGATCTAAGCAGCGCCGATTCCGGCCCGTCTTTCGTGACCAGCAACAATGGGAAATGCGCGATCCTCGCGCCGCCATCCAGACGGCCGTTGGGGAGGAGAATCTCCAGCACATGATTTGAATGTATGGTCTCCCTTTCCAGGACTTTCGAGAGGACGTGAAAGCCATTTCTTAATACTTTTCTACGGTTTCCTGTATACCATTTTTACCATATGAATCATAATTTTTATCTGTAGTCCTTGTATCTTTTGCAAAGAACAACAAGTAGTCAAGTGAGAGGCACAGGCGACAAGCAAAAATACGACGTGTATACAACATAAATACCACAATGATTTTTAAAGCTGTTGAGAGACGTCCGAGGCTCCACTCACGGAGACGCCATTCTCGTACGCGTCGCTGTCCTCTTCATCCTCATCGTCGTCCTCCTCATCCTCATCCTCTGGGTCGTCCGTGTCCTCCTCCTCACTTGCCGGCGAATCAAAGTCCTCTTTCTCATCCTTGTGTGGACATTCTTCACCTCGCTCGTGCACCAGTAGTCTCTTCCCCTCCGCAAACTGCTGCTGCAAGCGCTCCTCGATCACCATGTGGGAAAGCTTTCCGAACGGGCATACCCAAGGCGAGTCGGAGCCTGGATGACGCAGGAAATCCATCGTCTTCAAATTGCGCGCGAATTGATATTCGAGCATGTCCACCAGCGCATTCAGCCAGGCGAAGTCGTGCAGCATTCGAAAATTTGGAGCATCCGCTGGCACGCCGCGGGCTCCCTCAATCTTCAGAAAATTCACCGTCACAGCGACATCTGTTAATGACCTGAGGAAATCTTCGGTCATGATCCCACCATTGTCCGTACGGTGTTCCCTGACCCAGAAGGTTTTCAGAGTCGGGATCTGGGTGAGAAGGAGAATGGCCCCAGCGCTCGAGATTCCGGTTGTCAAGTCCAGTTTCAAAGACACGAGCGCGCATCGACTCCGCTGAAGCAAAGCTGTGATCGACGTGACGACATCGGGGCCAACAGGGGCGATGTCAAAGCCAGTCCCCTCAAGGTCGAGATCCACCAAGCTAGGGAGAACCAGAGGCCGTAGGCGGTCGTAAGGCTCCAGAGAATGAGGCGAAATGTTGTTGGGCTGGCGCTCCAGCATCCACTGCATTGACGTAAGTGCCGGCAGTGTGGCACTGTCCCTTTCCTCCCCGGTCAACCAGCAGTTACGCCAAACCATTTCCTTCACGTTGCTCAGTCTGCGCAGGTGGTCCAAAGGCAGCCGGCCCGTACAACGCGTCCTGCTTTCCTTATACCGCGTGAGGCCTCCCCAGTTGATAATCAAGGTTTCCTCCGGCCGGAATAACCCTCGAAGGTCGACTTCTGTGAGGGGTGTGTTCTCAAACCAAGTTATCTTGTCCCTTGGCTCCACCGTCGAACCTCTCCACAGCGCGTTCTCTGGCATAACCCTCCAACTCCCTCGGAAGTCCGCGCCTTCCAGTGTCAACGTCCGTAACTTCGACGCGCGATTCCGGATCCCCGCCAGCACAGGAACCCATGAATGCGCCGGCCATTGGTTCTCAACGGCCTCCGCGAGGTGTTCGATGCTACAGTTTTCCACCAGCCACTGAAACACCACGGGCCAATGAAACAGCCAGTTTTGACCTTTCCTCTGGCTATTCCAGTCTCAAACATAGGTCATATTCAAGTACAATAAACATTAACACTATTCCCAAAGATCCATACTGGTAACTGCACAGGAAGGGAAGAAATAGGCAAGGATCATTTCCGGATTTGGCAGGGAAGGTGTTCCATCACTCACTGAAAGAGTCAAGTTTTGACTTTTGTGAACTCATTGCTGCCTCGTTCGAGCTGAAAATTTAGGAGAACCACCTGACATTATATACAATGAACTTGGCCTCTTTCGTTTTTACATAGTGGATGTAAATTCAGAGATATCAAGCTGCAACAGTTTACTGTTTCAGTGGCTGGTGGAAAACTGTAGTTATCTCCAGGCTTCCCCAGCGATTCGACTCGTTGACCACCGCCTCTATCATGCCAGCTGGCAGCGTGCGGTTTGCGGCCAGGGTTACGTCTAGCGGCAGCCCACGCGCTCTTTCCAGACGCGTTGCCAACCCTGCCAGCCACAGCGCGTCAACCGACGCTGCACCTGACCTCCACCAAATTTCTTCATCTGTGCGGCGATTCTTGACGTAGTGAGTCCAACCGTCGCTGTTTCCCCACCCGGAGGTGGGAAACACGATGTCCGTCCAGAAGTTGGGATTATCTTGGACGCAGTTCCGCCATGCACGACACACCTTCATCACAATGAAAAGCCTTTGAAACCGCCACATGGCCTCCGCTTCCTTGCTGCGATCCCGTATTGCGTCCAGCAGGATCATGCTCAGGATCTCCTCGGGTAGGCTTTTAATGGGGGCCACGATTGCCCGATGGTCGCGAAGGATTTCATCGGCCAGGAAGGAGTCTATCTGCGCGGTGATAAGTCGTGCCCGCAAGTTCTCCACCTCCTCACGCAGCAGAGCGCTAGTGGCCTCCGCCTCCGACAACCAGCCCCCCTTAATCCATCTTTGAGTGGGTTCTTGCGATGGGATGTTCATCGCGTAGAACATCTCTCGCCGCTCTTCCATCACCTGAGGATCCACCTCCTCTACGATCATTACGCCGGGCAGCTCGCTCGCCCGCCCCTGCGCTCGCGATGGCGCGAGCATTGTCGAGACGTAGTGTGCCCCAAGCAGCCCGCTGTGCCAGTCAGTCATTGTTCTGCTCCAAGCACCCATCTCAGCCACTCACAACATATATGCACGGCGGTCCTCAATTGTCTCGTTCCGAGCCTCTCTTCGAGCACCGTCGTTGTTCTCTAGGTCACCGAACAGCTGGTAGTAGGTGTCGGGCGAACGCTCCCCCATCCACCAGGTCGCCAAAGGCATGATAGTAGGAAGCAAACTGAAGGTCACGCCTTCCTGCACAGTTACCGTCAGTTCTATCCCCCTTCACGCGGTAGAATAGCATTCACGCGGTAGAATAGCAGCAGTTGTAATAAATTTTAAATATTTCAAAGTATTCACGTCCCATACAAGCTAAAAACGGCAAAGTACAGAGATTCATCTACTGATCTGTATTCGTCGCCTTGCGACGCTTCATGCTCCGTACCACCTCCTTGATTTCTTTGAGGTCCTCCTCGTCCGTCTCCTTCTGATTCAGCATCAAGAGCCGTACACTGCCGAACTCGTCCACACGCCCGCACCCGAGCGCCGCCAAATGATACTCATCGATGAGACACTGCATTCGCGCCTTCACGAGGCGAAAATTGTACTCGGGCATGGTCAATCCGTCCTGGTAAATGACGTCCAGCGTGACCCCGGAGCGTTTGAGCATGGCCACCAGGAATGCGCGGTGGCGCGGGGGTAAACGCTCGGAGCCTAGCCCTAGATACGCCATGTTAATTGACTGCTGATAAATTCACACATCGTACATACCTTCAGTGATATCCTTCATGAACCCGGGATCGGCGCGCTGCAAGCTGCCGTCGTCCGCGCGGAAGGCGCTGCCATATACCGACTTGACAAGTTGCGGGTTTTGCTTCCATACATGATACTCGATCGCCGTTTCTTCGCTTTCGCAGCCACAGCTGAAGATCTCGACGATCTGGTCGGAGTTGTCGACAGCACCGGGGTTGTCGTTCTGCTCGTCGTCGTCGACCACGGCCCGGCCCATTGGCGCCAACTGGTAGGGAGCGGGGTGGCCATTGATTTTGTAGGGAAGGTTCGGGTCTCCATCGACCAGCTTCGACTTGGGGCCGCCAAGAAGGTGGTGGTAGCCGCAACTGCGACAGGAGACAAAGTGAAAGAAAGTCAGTATTCATGAGGCTGCCTTGCACAGAGACACGAACACATAATTGTTGGCCCCACTCGTCCGATGGATCTCTTGGAATATCTGGATGCTGAGGTGCCCCGCCTCAGGGCAGAACTCTTGAATATCCCTCATGTAACTTGCGAGTCCCCTGTGGTCGCGCATACGCCCGCATTTACCTTGTTTCCTCTTCTGCGCCGCCACTAGCTCAGCGAGGGCCGTTGAACCCTTCGCTGGAACCAGAGTCAGCAACGTAGTAGCTGCAGTCGCGGCGGTACGTACCCTGCTGGCCCGTTCTCTGAGCTTCCCCCATAGCCTTCCAATTTTTGACCGTGTCTGCAAACATACCGAGTCAATGGCTGCGTCAAAAAAAATATAAAGAAGCTCGAGCTCGTATGCCCTCCTGTTTTGGGCGGCTCAGCCTGAGGCGGAACCTCCTCCTTCGGCCCTGTGAGACGCGCTGGGGCGGGGGCCGATGCTTTGTTGCCCTTTGACTTCCTGTTTTTGCGCTTGCCATCAGCGGGTGGTGGCGGCGGCAGCGCAGCCAGAGATGGAATGGTCGAGGTGAAACCTTCCAGTGTCGTCGCCTGGGCGATTTTGAGCAGAGTACCGTCCTCAAGTTTCATCGCAACTGTCCCGTTGTAGAGCTATTAGTAACATGTTCGTCATCTCCTCTATGTGCAGGCTCACCGGACAATGGAACAGAACCGGGTAGCAGCGGAGAGGGCATGTCCGCGGAAGAAGTGGTCGCCTGTGCGGGCTCCATCTTGACATCATCGGCGACGGCGCCTTCCATACCGCTGCCGCGCTGTCCGGTCGCGACGATGCCCTCCATCTGACCAGCGTCGGTGTTGAGCAGTCTGGGAATCACTAATGTCCCGTCAGAAAGTATTGACTGAACGGCATGTTGTCCGTACCTGCTGGATTGCCCGAGTCGATGACGGCCTGCAAGACCCCGACCGCCGTGGTGACGAGTGCATTGCCCATCGGAAGATCCCTTGGCACCTCGCCGCCGACACCTTTCATTGTTAGTAAGCAGGAGCGTCTCACAATCCAAAAACTCAATTACGCACCTGCGATGGGGCCAAGCGGCGGCGTGGCCAGCATGTTGTGCTCTGGTGGCTGCGACCCTTGAGCCCAAACACGGTCAATGAACAAAACATTCCAAACGACAGGCTTACTTACCTGCTTCGTCGAGAGGTGAGTCGAGATCCACATAGCCACCGCCGTCGAGGTCCTGGAAAGGACCATCCTCCGATTGTCGATCGATCATGTCTGTGTCCTCCGACCCTTCCTTCACTGCATCAGCCCTGGTCACATCGCTGGCCTCAATCTGGGCCCGGCTGTAAACTAGGTGGCCAGGCCACGAAGAACGCCCCGTAAACAGCCTTGCAGGGGGCTCCCAACGCGCAGAGCTCTTGGCCGCATGCTGACCGAGCAGACCGAAGCGCGTCGAGTCGGGACGACCTAAGTTTCCGAAGAGATTAGCGGAGCCTGCGGCGTCTCTCTCTGGCGTGGAGGTAGAAACCACTAGATCTCAATGAGCTTTTTGCACACCGAACACCAGACAAAAAGGTACTAACCTTCAGGAGCCGCGCCTGTGTCGGTGGCCACAGTCGTGTCGGCAACGACAACAGATTCTTCGGTGGCGACGACGGGGGCCACAGTGGTGTCGGGGGTGACAACGGATGCTGCCCGGGCTTCAGTGGGACCCGCGCCTGCCTCGTCTTCACCAGCGGTGGTGTCGACAGTGTCTTCTTCGGTGATCCCTGCACTTGCATCAGCGCGCAGCAAGAATCATCGCCAAGGAAGATAACTTACCGTTGATGAAAGCGGCATCCTCCGCTTCCTTTAGAGCAAGCCGGGTCTTATCTACCGCCGCTCTGAGGTCCCACAATTCAGTGTCCCTGGCCTTGATGGCCTGCCTAAGTAAACGCCCACTAGCCGCTGCAGTCGTCCAGAACCTTTTGCGGGTAAGCAGAATCTCTGATGCCTTCGCGTGAGCGGCCCTCGCAGAGCGCAGAGTGTCCAGGAAGGTGTCCCGTGTGTCATCGATCTCGGACAGGACTGACGACTGAGACGAGGCAGGGGATGCGGGACGCGCGGCCATCTATGAATCGATGTGAATGAGAGATCCCCGCCGCGGTGAGACGAGGCCAACGTACAGAGATACGACCAGAATGCACGAAGATTGGTGCGAGGCACACCAAAAAAAAACTAACAAGGGTGCAGAGAAATTGGTGCGGGACACCCCCAACGAAAACGACCCACCTTAAATATTTGGGTCGAGCACGGTATTACTTGTACCCGGCGCACATGCTCGGCATCAGCACATGGTAGCAGATGCTCCGTCGGGTCACCTACAGCTGATAGACCAGGGCTTTCGTGACGCGGACATTTGTCGTCGCGAGCCGCAGCACCAGACCTTGCTCAACCTTCAAGATTCAGTCGCCCTCGAATAACACGGCGCGCAGGCTGTCCACCATGCGAGCCTGGCGGACGAGAGACACAGGCTGCCTTTGCAAGATGGCAGATGACGACTGTCGCAGAGGAAGACAAGACACATATTGATGTCGGCGTTATCAAACCTAAACAGATCGAAATTTCCGCTTTTGGATGGCGACCAGCAATGCTTTGCCACCCCCACGCCCCTGCCGCCACCATCGCAGCCACCAAAATTACTGACCGGAAAACCAAAGCATAGAATGAGATGAAAATAGTAGGATGAGGAAGTAAATACAACAGCAGCCGGAAGTAAAAGATCTCGACTCGTATCAGATGATGGATAAAACATAAAAATTTCATGTGGAGGATGATCGACACGCCAAGTCAAACTCTTTCTGCACTGCGTCCCTGTCCCATAGAACGCCCCTACGCCACGCCTGTAGAACCCGCGCATCCTGCCAGAATTTGCCATCGTCCACGACGTCCCCAGCTTGGGACCAGCGAAGCCGTTCCTCTGTTGTGGGCGCAGAGAGTAAACCTGAGTTGATGGTCGCTAAGTAGATTTGCACTGCCTGGGATCGGCTGAACACCAGGCCGCCCTCTTGGTAATCACACCATTGTTTCATAGTGAGGGGCGTGATCCCTGGAGGCAAAAAAATGTGGATCGATCTGGGCTGACGCTGCTCGAATCACTTCAGGTTACCCTTCTGGGCACCCATTAGGGGTGATTTTTTATTAGAAAGTAACTACCCCTAGAGGTACTTTTTTTGGGTGGGTGTCCCAGGGACAGTGGGACGTCCCACAGTATATGGGAATGATGGCACGGGCGTGCCCACCGCCTTGGCGGACCATAAAAGTGGGACGTCCCAGCGCGCCGCAGGCGGAGAAAAATTTCTGGGATATCCCACTTGCGTCACGTCACACCAGTCCCAAAATGCGCATTTTTGGGGCACCGGCCCACCCCTTGCCTGGGGTGCCGGTGATCCAAAGAGTGTATGACTTTGGCTATCTTTCAAGGTAGTAAGCCACGCAAAGTGCAGCAATTTCTTTTTCCAATATTCGCGCACGATTTTTTGAAAAAAAAAAACTGCACCGTCACCACTGGCTCACCCCTTGCCTGGGCTGCCCCCAGCGACCTGGTCCTTCCCGGTATCAGCCCCAGAAAGTGCAGCAATTTTTTTTTTCACGATTTTCTGGGAAAAAAACTGCCTCTGCACAAAGCCTCATCCCACCTGCACCATCACCATCACCTGCACCTGGGCTGCATGGTATCCCACTGCATCCCAGTCTGTAGTTTGCAGATTACAATTGTGTCAAACCAAAGCTATATATTACAATCACAGACCACAATCTTTTTCGCAATACTTTTTCTCATGCTGGCAAAAAAATGCCTTGCGCAGTGCACCTGATACCTATTTAAATTTAAATATTGTCAGGTCCCCGAACTTCCTGTTGTATATTCCTTGCAAACTCTCACATGTCTCAACTTCAAAATTCAACCTCTGTATGTCTCATTCAAGTTAAAAAATTATGCAGTCACTTTAAATATATACACGTGGGACCTCGAATAGTGTGGGACATCCCATATCTGTGGGCTGTCCCACTTTGAATGGATTTGGGCGTGGGACGTCCCACTTTTCCTCTCATCTCCGTGGGCTGTCCCACTTTGAATGGATTTGGGCGTGGGACGTCCCACATTTCCTCTCATCTCCGTGGGCTGTCCCACTTTGAATGGATTTGGGCGTGGGACGTCCCACATTTCCTCTCATGTCCGTGGGCTGTCCCACATGCAATCTAATTCACCTGTTAGGTGTAGTTAAATGGATATATGCGGTATATGACATACCTCAGACCATCCCTATTTGTTTCCAACCTTTCTCTTATTTTTTTCCTCCTGCTTTTCGACTAACTCATTCAAAATCTCCTTATTGGGACGATATCGGTTGTTTGTCGCTGCTTGGTTCCCACCCACTTTTCACTGCCCAAGTCCAAACTCAGTCTCTATTTCACCTGTTAGTGTAGTTAAATGGATATGTACAGTATATGACATACCTCACACCATCCTGATATGTTTCCAACCCTTCTTTTATTTTATTTTTCCTCCTGCTTTTCGACTAACTCAAACAAAATCTCCTTATTGGGCCGATATCGGTTGTTTGTCGCTGCTTGGGTTCCCACCACACTTTTCACCGGTCAAGTACAAATTCAGTCGTAACGCGAAAAGAAAATGCATGATTCATAAGTCACAATGATACATGAAGCTCAAACTAGCTAGTAACCACCAAGGTTGTATCGACATATTTCATCCTCGTAAATAGCAAGATCTTTCGCTGTCTCCATATTAGGAACGTAGCCGGGCCTTAGAAGCTTCCAGGTGTCGTCCTTTTCCACCATCAGCCATTTCAGTTCAGGGGCGCAATCCGCCACATGCGCTGGCTTGAAACCCTTGACGTGGAAAATCCGGCTGGCGAGCTCCCCATCGCTATTCCGCGTGGCAAAACGGCAACGCCACGTCGCCACAGTATCCGCCTCCACCTCCGCCTTGACCCTCTTTGCCGGCTGCTCCTCCACCTCAAAATCGCGCTCCCTGCGGCGTCGTGGAGCATGATCAACAGGTGGGGGTGGCGGCCGCCGCGCCAGAGATGCAGCGCGATCGAACTCCGGCGCTGCCGTCCGTGACGAGCTAGCACGTTGAGCAGGAGGAGAAGGCAGGTGGCGTTCTGCCATCGGCTTCGACGGCCCGGCCCCACGGCCGAGTGCGCCGTAATTCTTCCTGGATGTGCCAGCTCCCGCCCAACTGTCGCTGCTGGTGTAGGGTTGGTCGTAGCGCTCGGCGTAGCGCCCGGGAGCAGGTTGGTCGTGGCGCTCGGCGTAGCGCGACGGAGCAGGGTGGTCGTAGCCGTCGGTGAAGCGCGAGGGAGCAGGGTGGTCGTCGTGGTCGGTGTAGCGCGAGGGAGCACGGCGGTCGTCACGGTAGCGCGCAGCAGGGTGGTGGTGTTCGTCGTGGTCATTGTAGCGTGAGGGAGCAGGGGGCTGGGCGCGGTCAGTGTATCGCGAGGGGGGCGGCAGTTGGTGATCGCGGTGGCGCGAGGGCAGGGGCAGCTCATGTCCCACTCGGGGGGCCGGGGCTTTCTGCACGGGGTCTTCGTACATGCGGCGCGAAGGAGGTGCGTCGAAGTCCTGGTCGGAGGCGCGCGAGTGGCTGCGGCGATCCACACGATTGAAGTCCTGGCTGTCGGTGGCACGCGAATCAAAGGCGTCTTGACGAGCATAGCGAGGGCTTGGTGAACGGCCGCGTCCCCCACCGCGAGAAGTCCCGGATGGTCCCCGGGTCTGTTTCGCCTTCTGGCGTTGTTTCGCCTCGCGTTCTTGTTTTGCCTCCGCCTTTACCACGGCTGTGTTGTAAGCGTTGCTCTCAGCGACGGTGCGCAGGCACGCGTCGTCGGTATCGCTGACCACGAGGGGGACCTCTCGTTGATCTTCTAGCGACAATTCCTTCTCCTCTGCTCAGGTAGTCAGTAAAGGGGGAAAAAATAAAGACGTTTGATTACACACCTTCGGTCCAAGGCACTATTGCCATTACCCCCTCAACGTCCTCTCCTCGCTCTGCACTAACCATGGCGGGCAAAAATTGGTCGAAGTGCTTCATCTGCAGTTTCTTTGCCGAAAATTTACCGCCACCGATGATCTTCCCGTCTTTCGCGAGCACCTTGGGCCAGTTCACGAGGCGGAGCTTGTTTTGCCAGGCGGTGTCTAAAAACTTGTCGCCCCACTGCATTGCGTGCTTGACTGACTTCGCCTTCTCCGTTGACATTGTACCCATCACAATCTGAATTGACACTGGCGAGCGATATTCGTTAGGATTCCGCTGACCAAGGTGTGCGTGCGGGACTTACCCATCTGGTTCACTAAGATCCTGCCGAAAAGCTTGCGCGCGTTGTCACGCGCAGCCTCGGTATCTTTGCTCTCAAGCTCGCTGGGTAGCAACTGCGCGCCGAAGACTTTGGCGCCGCGGAGTTTGCCTTCTTCGACCCTGAAATACATGGTACGTCAGTCTCGCGCTGTGCTCGCCTCATGAAAAGGACGTACCCGAATATATGCTCCATGTCCTTCATTTGTCGATTGAGGTCGAGCATTTGATTCGTCTTGACGTTCTTGAACACTTCGCCCGCACCAAACGCCATGGAGGCATGACTGTCCGTGTCGATGACATACCCCCAGACATGGATACCGGGGATCTGCGTTGCATTTGACGAGACTGGTGAATATAACTTATAATGAGCCATTGCCACCGCACACGAAAATAAGACTCACGATTTGGAGAATGGGTTTAATTCCCTTGTGCACCTGCGCTCTGAGCTTGCCACTCCCCCGCCAGTTGTTGACGGCATTGCTCATCGTCTCCTGGTGCCATGTGCGGAGCCACGGCAAGTGAGCCCAAACTGCGGCGGCGTCGGAGCGGTCCTCAGCGGGGAGTTCTGTCAGCTTTTCGAGGTACCGCGTGCGGCACAGGCGATTGTACTCGGCCGGTGTCACTGGGAATAAATCAGTTTTTTGAGCGCACCGGATAACGCGAAACGACTTACTGGGTTCCTCTTCACCTTTCAGGTATTTTTCCGCGTGGTACATTTGCCACACATTGTAAGGCGTCTCTGCCCGCGAGAGTTTGACGATGCTGCCGACGAGCTGGTGCAGTGTCGTTGGCGACTTGTCGCATTGGCGCGCGAGGTCCTCGATCGTCTCCTCGAAGGCGGCGTAAGCTGCGTGGACCGCATCCTCAATCTCCTTGGGCACTGGACCGGCCTTGTATCCCATCGCAGCGTCGTCCATCTCATCCTCGTCGTCGCTGCTGGCATCGTCCTTCCTCTCCTTCTCCTTCTCCTTCTCCTTCCTACCCTTCCCCTTCCCCTTCCCTTCGACTTCGACTTCGACTTGGCCTTGGTGGCGGCCTTCTTCTTCTTGCGCCGTCTCTCGTTCTCGTCCTCGCTGCCCACCCCGTTCGCCTCCGCCTCCTCCATGAGGTCTCTGAGATCCTCCTGCTCGTCTTCTTCCTCCGGATTCGCGGTGGGATATCCACGCGCGGCAAGCTTCTCCTGCACACGCTGGGCTTGTGCCTGCTGTTCCCCGTAATCATCCTCGGCCCCGCTAGCCAGCGAATAATGGGAGGCTGGTGGAGGGGAGCTGGCGCCTTGGTGAACGCGAGGAGACAAGAGAAGGGAATCGGTGGAAGGGGAGCGGCTGGAGAGCGAGCGCCTGGGGGAGCGCGTGGGGGAGCGGGAGTGCCTCCTACGACCGCGCTGGACGGGACTCGGGGTAGGAAGATCGTAGGCATGCACATCGTAGCATGCACTATGTCATCATCGTCTTCTTCGTCTTCATCGTCGTACAAGAAGCCCGCGCAGTCGTCGAATTGGTGGGTTGCCTCTTCCTCACGTTGTGCTCCCCCTGGACCCCGGTAGCGGCGACCGCTGAGATTGAAGGTGTCGGCGGGATCTGCGTCCTTAGCAGGAGCGGCAGATTCCTTTTTGGGCAGAGGGCGCGGGACAGGGTGCGTGGGTGGCGGGACGTAAACTCCTAGGAAAGTTGATGCGGCCTTTGAGACGGGCGGCGGCGGCGGGACTTCCTCCTAAAATGCGTGTGTAAGTCAAATTAACTGAACGAGAAGAATTCGGGTCTTCACATACCGCAGTGGTGGGAACTCCCTGCGAATCCACGAGTTCTGGGGAAGGGACTGTGTTCTAAGGTGTGTGTTAGTAGCGCGCATTTCCAGCATTACACTTGAACGCACCGGAGCGGCCGTGGCCTCTTGCGCATCGGGATTCTGGGCTGCTGGTGTCTTCTTCTTTTTCTTGCCACTGCGTGATTTGATCACTTCTGGCGGTGGGGTTGGGGCCGGTCCATGCGAACGAGTAAAGCGTGTCATGGTGGATTTGGGAAGGGGGCGGGAGTTGGATATTTTAGATGGGTGCAGATGGGCGCGTAGTCGGGAGATAAGAGACCAAATACGCTGGGTACAGTATAAATGATATGCCACTGCGTCCGACAAAGTGTACGCACATTGTTCCAAATTTCTGGGCGTCCGGGCCACCTCGCTTGAGAGCCACAGGTCTTCCGCACCTGGCGAAGCGAGTGAACAATGGTGGGATGCGCTATTGGCGCGTCGTAGGGCCACCTCGCTTGGGAGCCACAGGTCTTCCGCACCTGGCGAAGCGAGTGAACAATGGTGGGATGCGCTATTGGCGCGTCGTAGGGCCACCTCGCTTGAGAGCCACAGGTCTTCCGCACCTGGCAAAGCGAGTGAACAATGTGAGATGCGCGTTTGGCGCGTCGTATAAAGCTGGCGCACCTGAGACGGTGTTTCTCCCGCACGCCGAAACTCCCCCCCAACCCTCGCGCTCGCTCTTATATCCCCCCGCCCCACGCGCCGCCTGCAAAGAATCCTACGCCGCACTTAGCTTGATTTTTTTTGAGCAACCTCGATGTCACCTACCTTCCACGCAGAGATGGTGCGTGCACACTATCCGCCCGCACTTCCCCCCCAGCAGGGCGCAAGATTCTACCGCGCGATTGAGTTCTAAGACTACACACTCCAATTAACTTGAAATATTTTGGCAAAGTGCTGGTGCCACCTACCTGGGAGACGTCCTGCGAGTTCATGACCACCCAAACCGCCGCCAAGCGTCCGCCCTATCCCGCCGTCCCAGGCCGCAAGCGTGCCCACAAGTCGCAAGTTCTGGGGCGCATTTCGCTTAACTTCAAAATATTGCAAAGTCACTGCGACGTACCTGGTATTCCTCCCGCTGACTGGCAGCAGGGCTGCAAGCGCCTCAGCTGCGTGAAATCTACAAGCCGTGTAAGCCCCGCGACAGCGCTTTGGACTGACCGCACTGACCCCTACTGGCTTGTATTTCTTTGGGTTGATGCGCTCTTTGATGCGCCTGGCTTTCTCGCGTCGCTGGTCGTTCTGCGCGCGTCGAACTCGTGTATTTCGTCTGTATTTACTATAATGTAGTCGGCCCCACCCTTCCCTTCACCGACGACGCGCCCTCGACGCCGCCGGGGCACTCGCCCTCAAGAGCACCATAGGACATGGTGGTCAAGAGCAAGTGCCAAAGGATTCAAACTCCGATCATCGGCCGATCATGCAGGGAAGAACTCGGCATGGCATCATGCCGAGTTTTTGCCATCAGTTGGCCAACAAGCTGACGAATCCTGCAGCACAGCCACCTTTTAGCTTTTGCTTCCCATGTCCATCAAGCGCATACCCGGTGAGTACCGCCCCGCCTCCCGCCCGCCTCCCATAGTGTAGATAGCCAGTAGATAGTATCGAAATAAATGCCGTGAGCTCGTCGAGTGTGAACGCGCCGTACAAAGCGCCAGAAGTGCGCTGTAGTGCCGCCCAAAAAAAAAACGAATAATACCTACGATACATGCCGAAGTGCTCGTCGCGCGCAGTGCTGACGACGTTACAGACCCCGCACACGCCATGCCCGCCCATGGCCCGCCCGCCGTCCGTCAGTACATCGATGACCGTGCTCAAGACACCGATGCCGACAGTGAGTGATGCGCGCCGACGTGATTATTGGCGCTGCGGCTAATTTTGATGCGCCAGTGTCTGACGATGACGAGCGGGCGGACCCAGACTCCGCAGAGGGCCTCATCCAGGCCTTGGATGCCCAAGACTTCGATATGGCGGGCCTGCAAGTCGGCCACGAAGCGCGCCTGCGCGCCGACGCTCCTTACCGAATGCTGCACCAGTTTCTCGGCGCCGCCACGCCCTCCCACATCCCTCAAGACGATAACGCCAGCATGTACGGGTCGCGCCCGACCAGCCCCATGCCCAATCCCACCAGTGCCCCGCTCTGGAGCGATTTCGGCCATGCTACGCCCGCCCGCATTCCAGACGACGGAAACGCGTACCCATCGCGTGCTACAAGTCCCCTGGTGGGGACCCAATTCCTCCTGCCTGCAGCTCGCGAGCGCGCCGTGGTACGTGTGCTTGGCATTTGATTTTTTCCATGTACTAATCTTGTCTCCAGCCCGCTGTCCCGCCTTACTCCGCCGCTGCTGGTCCATCATCGACCTCCCCGCTCTTCCTCCCTGGCTCGCGCGACCCCACGCCATTTATCGCCCGAGAACCTCGCGAGTGGACGCCCTGGGTGGCTCCTCAATACGTCCCCGGGGAGAAATTCAAAGCTGTAAGACTTATTTCACTCTCACAGCTCCGTACATGCACTCATAACCGTTGCTACAGCCTGCAGCACCATCTACCACCTCAGAAGAAGAAGAACCTATCCCCGTCGCAGTAGAACAGGCCAAGCGCAAGCGCGCCGAGTCGGATTCTGGGGAGCAAGGAACAGAAGACGAGGAAGACGAGCAAGAGGAAGAGGACGACGAGGATCTTGCCCTGTTCCGCGGCAACCTTACACACCCCGCCTGCTTCTTGGATGTGGCGGCAGAGGATTCAGATTCGGACGGCGGCTCTGAGGCTGAGGACTCTGAGGATTCAGAGGATCTGGGTATGTTTTTTTTTCATTGCACCAGGTCATGTATTTTATCGTTACTTAGGTTTTATCGACGATGCTGAGCAAGACGACGTCGCTCCCCCCCCTTCATCAATTTGGTCCCACCCGTACCCACCGCCCAGGACGAGTCGGACGACTCGGACGATCCCGACCCAGAAACAATGGCGGCGCGGTACGAACGACTCGGAGGTGGTTATGCAGCGGCTGCACACGCCGAGGAGGGGTCCAGTCTGCCGCTGGAACAACATACCGATGAGACTGAGGCGCAGAAAGAGGAAAGAGAGGAAAGGGAGCGGGTCGAAAGAAAGCGCAAGTTTATGGTATGGAGACGGTGTCGGCCATATCCATACCATAAACCCGCCATCTACCAGGAAATCGCCGACACAGACAAGACGCTCATGCGCCGTCCGACACCACCTCCAATCGACCCCACAGTCGACCTTCCTCGCCCTCCCGAATTCACATCGACCGTGAAACAGGGGGACTGGATCGCGCATAGGAGGGGTTTGGCCTGGGTGGTCACCCCCGACGTTCTGCTTTTTGCTCCTTCCCCAAACCAGAAAGAGAAAAAGAAGAAGAACAAGAAGCGGTCGAAAAAATTCAAATCGCACGAATTTGTGTCAGACCAGGACGATGAAGATGAGGAGACGCACAAACCCTGGAGCCCCTACGCCCCCATGCAACAACCAGTCGCAAGTGCTCCCCCGCCGCAAAAAAAACTTCTCGCCGATGCTCCCCCCAATTTGAGATTACTCAAACAACCTCTCATTCGCACCAAATATCCTCCCCTGTGCCCAACTATCGACCAGCTCCTCCCGTTCCACCGCATTCGACTCCATCCAGCATTCCTGGACGTGCCGTATGAATTTGAGGGTACCGACACCGCGTTGGCAGAGGGGGACCTGGTGGTCGTTAAAAAAGACGAACTTCCCCGATGGACCGGCATGATCCTCATGATGCGCGACGTCAAGGAGCGCGGCCGCCTCGTCCTCGTCAGTCAGCGGACGGTGTTCAGCATCGAGGATACACCTGAGGCTATGTCCCCTGCACAAATGATCAAGCGCAAAGGACGCGTTGTCACCTACCACGAGTTGGTCCGGCACCCCCTCGATCCGTCACCCGATTTGCAGATCGGGGACCGTGTAAAAGTTATCGCGGGCCAGAAATACAGGGGTTTAGTTGGTCGGGTCGTTTTACTGAGCAGGCGCGTTTCCGTGCGGTATTCGGCGAAAAAGGACTACGACATCATCGACGTCCCATACGACCATTTGCATCGTCTCTTTCGCCTAAGTGACGAGGTGGAGATAGTTCGGGGAGAGTTGGTGGTTGACGTCGACGGGCTTCGTGAGCCTGTTCCTGCTTTGGTGGTAGGGCTATTCTGGGGAGGGAGCGTGTTGGACGTCCTGGTCAATGTAAGTCTGTAAAATCAAATTCTTTTAGACCCAACTTATTCGTTTTTGTTTTGTTTTAGAAACCATTGAAGGAAGCCAAAGAAGTGCGGGAGTTGGGGACATTCCGGTCCAAGAATCAACAATTGGTAAGTGTGTGCTCTCTATCAATACAGGTCCTTATTTTTGTTTTAGGTTCGCGTCAGAAGCAAGGATGTGCGTCTGAAGCTCCGGGGCGAAACCCGCTATGTGGCGTCCTCGAGCAATATGACCACAGACGCTGATGCACAAACTCTGATGAAACTTCCCCAGGACGCCGACACGGACAAAGACGGCAAGAAAGGAATGAGGCGCGCCCAGAAGCGCGCTACGTGTAGATTGCGAGTAGCGGCAGCTTTACTGGCGCAGGGGATGACACCCGCCGATTTGGACAAGCTCATTGAAGCCGCGTTGGACAAAGACGAGCGCCGCCAGCAGCAGCACCGCGACCGCGTCAACGGGTTGATGTATACCGGTACGCCATGGAGAAACCGCGAAATTCTCATCGTGCGCGGTGACTGCCGGGGGCAGCACGCGGTGGTGGTTGATTACCATGATACCGCGGAGCGAAGGACGCAGCAGGCCGAAGCACTTGCAAACGTCCATAGCAGGTCGGAGGTGCCTGACCTCGACGGGGCGGGCATTATGCTCACCGTCCACCCTGACATGTCCAATACGCGATTCCAGGTCAAAATTGAGGATTGCGTAGATCGCCTGTAAGTCTCAATATCGGTCTTTTTAGCGCGTTCACTTATCCCTTGCAGTACTCTTGTCCCACTCGTTCGTGCGGCGGCCATGACCCGGAACTCCTGGCGGCTTACGCGACTTATCGAGATCCTCCAGCACCCCCGCCCCCGCCACGCTTTGCGACACCCCCACCGCCGCCGGGAGCACAATCTGAAGAACTTTGGACCGGACCACCAGAACCCTCTCTGTCTGTCCCCTGGGCAACGGAACTTGCGAGTACGTGGCTAATTTATTATCTGACTGCGGTGAAGAACTAATCAACCTCCAGCGGAGGACAACTCCAACTGGCTGTGTATTGCAGGCCTGGTGGGGAAACGCGTGGAAGTCCGTATCACAGGACTGAAAACGCCGACGGCTAAAAAATTGCAGACGGCAGCCAGATACTACGATCTGGAGGGCAGAGTGGGCGACGTCCTTCCGGAATTCGCGATCACCAAGGGCAGCTTGAGCAGTCAGAAGGTGCATGTGTACCTGACGGATAAATGGGCCACGCTCGCGGCGATGTGCCTCAAGCCAATGCGGGAGAGTCCCCATGGAAGGTCGCTCTGCACGTATAAAGAGCGGGTGGTCATCATCGGACCGAACATCGACGGCGCTCATGTTGGCCTAGGCCAGTACGCGCAGACGATGCCAAACACTTGGCATGGTAAGGGCCCTGATGTCGTCCAGGTTCAGTTCGCGCTGGGCGTCGACTTGCCGTACACGCTGTTCCATTTGTCGTCGTTGTGTCGTTCCACAAACTTGGAGCGGGCCGTTGGAGATAAAACATTTCCTGTCACCGAGTTTGAAGAGCAAAATGTATAATACGCCATGTACTTCCAATACTTGTAATATACCGCCGTTAAACGTCGCCGCGCGAAAGCGCCAGGCATGTGATGTGAGCTGGATACTGGGACCGGTGAGTTTTGGTTTTATTTGTATTTCGTCGCGACGCGTTTTTGTTCTGGAAAAGCGCGACGGGACGCGTTTTCTGGTTCATGAAGGTGCCATGCCACCTTTAGTAGGTGTGTCCGACGCTGGAACTACCCAACCGGCGTGGCATGGCGCTCGGGGATCCATTGACTACAGAGATGCGGACTTAGCCAAATTTTGGACCTGAGCCAGATTAGATATGATTAGATAAACTGATAAGATATCATCAGGTGTGATCCCTCCCAAAGTAGAAACAAAAGCTCCTGTGAGTGGCAAAATTTTGTGATCAGTTCGTTTCTAACTTCCCCCCACCTCCGCTATGCCGTCTTTTCGACTCAACAAGACCGAACGCCATCGCGCGCAAGACCGTAATTTCCATGCACCTGAACCCGGTCCCTCGAGAACCAACCCGCGCACCCAACTCCCACCGCACATCAGCAGTCGGCCAGATATCTACATGGCCGACGGGACAACGCTCATCCAGCGGCCTATGCCCGCTCTCTTCTCTCGAACCGACAATCGGCGAACTGGACAGCAGCCAGAAGCAGATCGAGATGACGCCGAAATCACGGAAGCACACTCAGCCACTCCCCCACCCGATGACAACACCCAGCATCACCGCAAACGAATAGTTCAGTGGAAGCGCTGGCAGCAGGACGTCCTCCCAAAACTTCTTCCCCACTTTACACGCACTCTGTACGACACCAAATCCCTGCGAGAGTGTGATCACCTGAAATTACGCGCCACCAACTGCGCCTGTGTCGGGAGGACCCTAAAAATTGCAATTGTACATTTTACATGTATGTAACGTCCTGCTACGCGTTTTGGTGGCTAATCTCTTGAACGCAGCTATTGACGATGTCGAAATCAAAGTCTGCGATTGCCATTCAGCGGCGGAGCAGCTCATGCAGATTGCCGCCTTTCCGTGCGCTCCACTAGCGCCCACCTTGGCAGTCGATTTGCGGGTCCTGGAATTCACCATGAACCTGTTCCTTCAGGTGGCACCGAATAACACGGCGTTCGCGTTAGCCTTGGAGCGGGTGCTGGCGAACATGGGTTATCAGTTAGATCACCGGGTAAGTCTGTCGTCGGGCTCTACCTTGCACAGCGGGCTAAAAATGCTCCTCAGAACTCTTTACGAATACGATTCGGAAACTGCCTGATGTGGTACACCCATCTCCGGAACCTCCACAAGGCGGGCTATCACCAGATAGTGGAGACGGCGCGTTTGCGCCATTTGGCCGAGGCGGCGCCGGAGGCATCCCAGTCCGACGAAGATCCAGCCACTCCGACGCCCGTGGTCGCGCAAACACCATCCGTGGCAATTCCGACAACTCCGGAGACTGTTCCCGAGTCTTCCCCGGCTCCGCGCGGGCGCCAACCGCATCGCACAAAGAAGGGACATCGTCCTTCTTCGTCCACGACACCTACACCAGGTGCTGGCACCAAACGCCCAAGGGATCCCACACCTGAGCCACCACCACTGCCCTTCCCGGAACCACCACCTCGCACGCGGCCGAGCGAGTATCTGCGCCGGTGGTGTCCCCTTTGTTTTGGGCACCTGAAGCACGACAAGTCGTTAGTGTGCGTGTTTTTGTTTTGTTTTTCATTCTCCTGCCCCGCTAAGTTATTGTTTACAGCGCCGACGTCCTGGTGTGCATCGATGCCTGCTTTACGCAGAAGGGCAACAAGGCCGCGCGAGATCCACCCAAGACCCATCCAAACACCCACTTCGTACCAGAGGCGCTCGCCGCGCAAACCGAGGCTTACGTCGACGGTGTCCGCGCGAACGCGGCCTCGGGTCGGGGCAAGCGGCAGAGAGCGACTGTCCAGGAGGTTGATGACGAGGATGGGTATGAGGACCCCGGTCTGCCACTGCCGCGCTCGGTGCTGGACGGATGTGAGGCGTCCTTCAAAGCTGCGGATGAAAAGCGCGAGAAGGCCAGCACGCAGTATTTTCAAGACACAGCGGTGATGGCCCTTCTTTGTCGGCATGACCGGGTCCTCTGGCTGGTCAATATGCACTCCGCAGGCGAAAAGCAATTCAACGTCGTCCTCTTGATGGAAATGCTTTTCCAGCACCTTCCTATCGACATCGCTGTGGGTCTCCTGTACGACGTAGCGTGCACTATGGAACGCAGTTGCCGCAAGTGGGGATTCCTCGACCGATACATCGACCGGATCGCATTTGCGGTTGCGGTGTTCCACGCGTTCGGGCACGAGTGGCCGTGCCAGCTGTACTTCCATCCACGCAAAAGAGTAGGCTTCGGCTTAACAGATGGAGAGGGTTGCGAACGCTTCTGGCATTCAATCAGCCACTTAATTGCGAACCTCCGCATTTGCGGGGTAAGTCACTTAATATTTGAGTGGCATGAACGGAACGAGGCTTTCTATTTTTTTTCAGTACCATAATCGTCTATATACGCTGGATGCCCAGATTGAGCACGCCGACGAGGCCAGCATGATGCGCCTAGGGGAAAGGATACGGCGGCGTCATTTCCAAACCGCCAAGAAAAGAGCTGCGGCGAACGCGGCCCTTCAGGAAGCCGGGAAGCCCTTGACGGTGCTACGGGAACAGTGGGCGCTGCAGGTCGTAGCCCAAACTAAACCTCTTCCACGTACGTCGTTGTACTCTGCTCGTTTTCACTAACTGATTCGAATGTCCAGGTCGCTCGAAAAATCGAGGTGAACGCGCAGTCAACGCGGTTATACTGCTGCGCGCAGCCATCAAGACGCGGCAGAAACTAGTGTCCGAACTGCGCCAGCAGTATTTGGACTCGGTGGATGATGAAGACGAGGGCGCGGGCTCGCTGGAGATGAAGTTTCGGGCAGCGAAGGGCGAGCTGGAATTGGCGGAAGCAAAGTTGAGGAGGAAGGAGGCTGAGTTGGGAGTGGTCGGTGCTAAGGCGCTGAAGAAGCTGTCGATGAGCGAGTACATCCGCTTCAAGATGAATGCGTACGCGCTGAAACGTCGGCTGCGGGACCGTTTGCGCTGTCGCAAATTCGAGATGGACAAGGTGGAGCGATCTTTCCGGAGGTTGGTTAACGGTGAGCAGTACATTATCTACAAGCTCAAGGTGGCATTAATTTGGACTGTAGATCAGAAGCTATACTCGCATACGGAGTCCGCCGTCAAAAGGCGCGAACCGGAGCAACGGCTCCGGTCCCGATTCCAGCGGGACAGCTCTGGAAGCTCGACGTAGACGATGAAATTTGGCAGGATGTGGGGCTCGACGAGGATGACGAGGACACCGTGGCAGAGCCACCCCAGTGGATGGCCGACGAGGCGGTTCGCTCGGGCATCAAAGCGATGCTGGAGTTGGATCGGTGCGAGGAGGAGGATATCCGCCTTCGCAAGGAGGCATGCAGCTTACAGTGTTGGTTCGCAGAGCAGTGGGATGTGGTGGAGCTGGCGCTGGAGCATTCCGGTACGCGTTGACGACTCGCTGGTTTGCAGGGACTCACCGCTTTTTTTCTTCTTAGAGTCGGCGCCAGACAAATACCAGCTGGAACTGGTTCGCAACGATTTGGTGAAGCTGTGCACAATCTGCCAAAAGTGTCTCCCCGACCTCGGTATCGACGCCACGACCTTGCCAGCGTGGGGACCTTCTGCGGGGCAGCTGGCCAGATGCATAGTCGATGCGCATCTCCCGGCGCGGGGGGAGAACAGACATTACGGACGGCAAACTCAGAGTTGGTGGGATGACGAAGAGGATGAGGATGAGATGACAGAGGAGTCGGGTGGCGAGGACTTCGTGACACTAGATGCCTTGGCAACGGCGGACGCGTATAGGAATGGGGACGATGAGGAGGAGAAATTTGTTACTTCTTATTTTGGGGGGCGATAATAAACATGTAGTAAGTAAAACACATAACTGGCACGAAACTACTACCAGGTGGCATCCCAAGGCGCGTGAGCACGTGACGGGGAATTCGGGCCACAAGGACAGCGGGGAAACGCACAATGCAATGAGGGCGAACAATGCAAGTGTGCGGGCGCGAAGCGCGTCCCGATTAGGATGGAGTGGTGGGTGGCATTGGATAGGGTGGCTCCCAGCGCTATATAAAGGTGCGCAATAATATTTCAAACACCGCTAAAGCTTCACTGATTATTGCTTGCCACTATGCCTGCCACCCGTACCGACAAACGCAAGATGCTTCGGCGCCTGTCCTCCCCGCTGCTGCCCGACACCATCCTCCCGTCCATAAATTCAGTGGAAGCCGAGCACAACAAGGCCGTCCGTCTGAGCGGAGAGGAGGAAGAACGGGCAACACTCAACGATGAGCTAAGTATGGTTCAGGTCTTGAAAGGTGCGTTGTTATACGTCAGCATTCAGCTTCGTCGGCTAACTCGCAGTATTTTCAGACGAAAATCCCGGGGACCAGCTTCTCGAACAAGAGTTCAAATTCAAACGTACGTGTTACAGCTCTTATGTTTCTGGCTGAGCTTTCGAACGTGCAGTAAAGTCGAAGACTACGAAGAACGTTTTGGTCGGTTCATACCCGATAGCGAGAACGCGGAGTGGCATCGACAGAAGGATGCTGAGCTGAGCAAGTTGGTCGGGATGCGGCACGACGTTGGTGAGTCCCTTGAGTCCCTTCTTGTGTTCGAGCCTCAATATGCTGCCAGCCTACGCGGAAATTGCATTGAACAACGCGGCCCTGCGAGACTATTTCAATGCTGGTACGTGCTTAACCTGCTGCCTGTGGGGGATTTCTTGACGCGTTCGCGGTCCAGTGGACGAGTTCGAGGCAGTGTTCGGCATTCGGTTCGAACCCAACGACGGATTGGCGCGGAAATTTACCATGAAACGCCGGGCGATGGATATGTACGACGACCTCATGGACAGGGCGGACGGGGATTTCGTTCGTGCAGCCAAGGGGGCCTCCCGCCCTTTCTCCTTCAGTGTCAGCAATCCATTCAGCCCGGACGACGAGCGACACATGGACTTTCATTTCCATCGTGAGTACACTATTCTACTTTGAGGCTTCTCGTCGTTTACATTTTTTCATGCGGTGCAACGCCGGAATCACGAGTTCCAGAACGGCCGTTCAGTGCCGCCACGGACTGGGACGGCGTGGAGATTCGTTTTCGCGATTCCATCTGGCATGAACGATGTATTCGACATCATCAATCATTATTGCCTTCGTGAGTCAACAATTATTTGACCGCGTTATGATCTCATTGGGTGTTCGGCTAGGTCGCGTTTTGCGGGAGGAGATACGCCAGGAGTTTCTCAAGGCATCTCAGCCGAGCGAGGCTTCCGAAAGCGGCTCCGCGCGCCATTCCCGCTGATGTGTTTTACGGGCACTAACGCTTCATAAATATTTTCCTCATGTATTAAGAGTGGCTTGTATCACTATGTCTGTAACGCTGGTTAGGATTGCATGTCGTTTCGTGTGCGTTGAACTGTTAGTGAACGTTTGACTTCAGTGAGTGTGGACTTCGGTTCAATTTCCGCGATCGGCAGCTTCTTTTAATTTCCGTGATCGGCGGCTTCTTTGATGGGATTTGTGATCGGTTCTGGGAAGGTTCGCGACGCTTGTAGTTCTTTACTTGCGCGCTGCTTGAAACAAGAGTGCAGACCGCTAAGAATGTTGACCGCTAGTTACATTACGTGTTGCTCAAAAGTAAAGATTTTGAATGTTAAAATTGGATGGGACTTGCCACTTCATGTGAAAAACTGTGGGACATCCCATTCCATATTAAAAATGTGTGGGACGTCCCATTTGGCGTGAAAACTCCGTGGGACGTCCCATTTGGCGTGAAAAATCCATGGGACGTCCCACTTCATGTGAAAAACTCGTGGGACATCCCATTCCATATTAAAAATGTGTGGGACGTCCCATTTGGCGTGAAAACTCCGTGGGACGTCCCATTTGGCGTGAAAAAGCCATGGGACGTCCCACTTCATGTGAAAAACTCGTGGGACGTCCCACTTCATGTGAAAAATCAGTGGGACGTCCCATTTCATGTGAAAAATCAGTGGGACGTCCCACTTGGTCTCAAAAAACTATGGGATGTCCCACTTAACGTTTAAAACTGTGGGACGTGATGCGGAAAAGTCATAGGCAGAAACAGCAAAAAGAGACTGAATAGAGCTATGCATGCCGTGGCTGAATGGATTATTTCAGATTTATTTGGAAGCTGGGCAGTGGGTAGGATGTCAGTAGGAACATATCGTGTGGAACATGAAGGCCATGCTGAGGCATGCCTGAAAGAACTTTTCGGAGAGAAGGAGCCTTGGATAGTATGATGTTATTTCAAAGCGATGGAAATGGAAATGGTGACACATATGATAAGCACAGTATTCCACCCGCACGCCAGACAAATCAGACAAATGGTAAGCCGGTGCAGCTTTTTTTTCGGAAAATTGTACCCAATATTGAAAAAAAAAATTGCCATGCTTTGCAGAACTTACTACCTAGAAAACCCAAGTTGCTAGCTCTTGGAACCACTGGCAGCCCAGGCATCGGAAAATTGTGCGCAAATATTGAAAACAGAAATTGCTGCACTTTGCGTGGCTTACTACCTTGAAAGATAGCCCAAGTCATACGCTCTTTGGATCACCTGCACTCCAGGCAAGGGGTGAGCCGGTGCAGTTTTTTTTTCAAAAAATCGTGCGCGAATATTGGAAAAAAAAATTGCTGCACTTTGCGTGGCTTACTACCTTGAAAGATAGCCAAAGTCATACACTCTTTGGATCACCTGCACCCCAGGCAAGGGGTGAGCCAGTACCCCAAAAATGCGCATTTTGGGACTGGTGTGACGTGACGCAAGTGGGATATCCCAGAAATTTTTCTCCGCCTGCGGCGCGCTGGAACGTCCCACTTTTATGGTTTGCCAAGGCGGTGGCCCTGCCCGTGCCATCATTCCCATATACTGTGGGACGTCCCACTGTCCCTGGGACACCCACCCAAAAAAAGTACCTCTAGGGGTAGTTACTTTCTAATAAAAAATCACCCCTAATGGGTGCCCAGAAGGGTAACCTGAAGTGCTCGAATTTCACGGTTGAGGTTAAAATTACTCGTTGGACTGGAATGAATGGGCGGTCAGTACAGTAAAAGAAAGCGCCTAAGCACTAACAGTTGAGCGCTCGAGTGATGAGAATTTGTGCAACCTGTGCGACGTTCGCAGGCTTGATCGCGTAGTGCTCTAAAATATTAGTCAGTCATGGCCTATACGGAATCAACGATGACAGTACTCCAGCGAGCTTAGGTGGTCGGACTCGGCGTGCACGCTTTGTTGTGTACGGGGTAGACATATCGTGCCCCGCGCCACCTCGGCCTCCTGCTTACTAGCCACATAATAAGTAGTTCCAATGAATTGAAGGGATACTGCAACGCACTCGAGTTCACTCAGCTGCCTCGCCTTTTCAAGAATGCCGGAGTCGCCTGAGCTGCAGGACAGCGCGTTGCCGTTCTTCGCCTCGAGCTTGCTGCATTAGAACGTCAGTAGGAGTCTTGTGAATGCAAAATGGAAACGCACTCGAGTTCAATCAGTTGCCTTGCTTTCTCCAATATACCAGAGTCGCCAGAGCGGCATGACGTCGCTCGCTGCCCCGTGGTCCCGCGCGGCCGCACGGCCACGGCGGCAAATGTGATGAGAGTGTGGCTGGCCTGGCGCTCCCGAGAGGTCCACGAGGCGTGCGAGCCGACACCCAAACTGCCAAACACATCCGAGTCGGGCTCGCGCGGCGGTCGTCGATCTGACTCGACCTCCTGGTTCTCAGCGTGGGGCGCGTCGAGCGTGTACTGCGAGAAGTTGAAGGAAAAGTCGGAGTCATCCTCTGCGGCGGGACTTGCCGCCGCGTCGTCCAGCGTCTCTGTCTCCAGAAGCGGACTGGAGCTGCGGCATGAAGGTTTAGGATGGTCCCAACGGCGACGCGCGTGTTTCTGGCGCTCGCTGTGGGCGTGAAGAATCAGGATTGATCCATAACAAAATAGGCTGAGTGTGTTCATACCGTGTTGCGGCGACCTGGAGGCGCCGCTGCTCCCGAATAGCGGGGTTCCTGGGTACATTGAGTGGTATATACTATACATAGCGGCGGCGCACTGTAGACACACCTGCCATAATATTCCCGCTGTGCTTTGCGATGGCTGGCTGCCTTGGCCTCTTTGGACCCCCTGCGATGGTGAGCGTCAAGTGGAAGCCCAGGCGAGTTTATCAAGGGAGGCGTACCCGGGGACGTACTCGTCGTCGAGTTGTTTCTGTCGACCGCGACGTCGGGACTTTGTTTTGACCATGAATGGAAGCACTGTGTAAAGTTGTTTTGGGTTAAGTAAGAAGCTCTCAAAGCGCAGCTCCATTACTGACTGAATGAAAGCTCTGTCGACCCGCTATTTGAATCAATTGGCTACACGGTGCGAGTAGGAAGGGATGAAAATTGAGCTTGCAGATGTCAAGAAAGACAAGTTATTGGTGATTTCGAATGTTCCTGATATTTCGTCTTCTCCATTCGCTTGCTTCAAGCACGTAGAAACCTAACAGTGATAAATCTATAGTAGAATATCAGGTGGCGGGGTGTCTTGGACGGGAAGCCAGGGTATGAGCTCGCCGCCGAACCTGTTCCTGATTTTGAAGTCGGTCCTTTTGGCTTGCGCTTCCGCTCGGGCGTTCGCTCGCATTTTGAGACTGGTTTAACGTGTCGCCGAGGGCGCCGCCATCGGAGGAGGGCGTACAGAAGTAAGAAAGAGGTGTTCTTGATAATGTGTACGCAGTGTATTGCGAAAGGCCTGCCAACGGGATGTCGATGTCAAAATATCTTGTGGCTGCTCTACCACGTCCCAATGGCTCTGCGGTTAGAACGCTTTAAGTGCCACATTATTGAATTGCAACAGTACTGGTGGCGCCAGTTCAAACCTAGTGTCGGGACGTTTTTGCACTTTTAGTTATCTTTTTCGTTCCTCTCACTTGCTGACTCTTCCTTACCTATACTTACTTACGGTCGGCTGGAGAAAATGGCCTTTGCACTCAAATGGGTGCGCGGGGGTTTTTTTGGGAGAGGAAACCGGACAAGATGCCGTGCACAAGATGTATTAGAAGTGTAGCGGTGACAAATATGACGAAGTAATGAATGCGTGTGGAGAACTACGTATGTAACATTAACCACACGTTTGTGTATAGAGTGCACGTCGGTGGACCGAGGAATTACGGGTTGACGGAGATGTCAGTGTCCTGGGAGGTACCAGCAATCTTGGCTCGGAGGCGCGCAATGATCTGCGCCTGAAGGTCGACGGTCTTCTCCGCGGACGCTGCCCTAACGAGCGCAGCCTCCGATGCGCGCGCTAGCTCCAGCTTGTCAGCCTCCGTCTGCATAAGGTCCTTAGTAAGTGAAAGCGCCTCCGTGCCGCGAGCACGTTTGATCGCGCCGGCGGACTTGATGAAGTCGTTGACGAGGCGGGTCGCATCAGCCGCAGCCTCAGAACGAAAGCTGTTGCTGACAAATGTGACAACACCCGAGTCTACACCACGACTAGTGCCGCCAATGGCAATATACGCGCCAGTTTCAGCAACCAGCCGTTCGAGCTGAAGGACAAGGTAAGACTATGACAAGGAAAGGGTAGCTATGTACTCACTCGATCGACGATGGTGGGGAAAGTGATCCGGAAGTGGCGGGACGGGTTCGCAACTTGCGTTTTTGGCAGCGCCTTCCTTCTGAAGATTTCTAAGAGGCAGTCAGGATTTGAGGATGTGAGCATGACGAGAAAACACTCACGGTACGCGTTGCGACCTTTAAGAGCGCCAAGGACGAAGCCATGGGTCGCGTTGGTAGCACTTACTCGGACGGCGCGCTTCTTGAGCGCTTTGGTGACGAGTGCCTGTGTGGTGGCCCTTTTCTTTGGCTTGGGCGTGGGAGTGGATGGTGTTCTGCGGCTGTTGGGGCTCTTAGCCGGGGAGGAGGGAGGGCTCTTGTCCGTCTCGGGGTCGCTGTCGCTGCTGTTATCGCCTGACGTCGGCGTTGTTGTTGGCTGGCTCATCCAGATCATCTGAGGCGCGGTTGGCGATCGGCGTCGAAGGCTGAGACAGCGTGAGGAGGTCGGAACCCATCGCAAGAAGGGTGGGATCGATGACCGAAGCACCCTGAGGGGGCGTGAGTATGTTTATGGGGGCAGGAGTGGGGACCTACTTGCGCGCTATCCTGGGGTACCATCGAGGGCTGCGTCGCGTTTTCCTGCGGCGAGATCTGCAGGCTGCATCATCTGCATCATCTGCATCATCTGCATCTATAAAGGCAAATGAGCGACAGAGGGGGCACTCAGGCTATATGCGAATACCTGAGCATTCTCCTGGGGCGTCATCTGGGTCTTAGGTGAGCGAGCTACAGGCGCAGTAAAGGGGATTCAATACGTGGATCTGACCCCCATACGCAGGCGGATTTCCTTGAGGTGCGCCCTGCTGGTTGGGAGGGCCTGCCCATCCGTTGGGAACAAGCGTATAGCCTGGCGGAGGCTGGGCCTGCTGCTGATAGTACGGGCCCTGCTGCACGAATTGAAACCCGGGAGGGGGTTGCGACGAGAAAGGCTGAGTCAAAGAGATGAGACTGAGTGCGAACAAAGAGAATGTGGACATGCCTGGGTCGCTGCGGGCGCGATACCAAGATCCTGCAGGATGGCGGGAGGGGGAGCTCTGGAGGGTTTTTTTTTGGGACTGCGGGGCTTGCTCACAACCTGCTGTTGCTGGGACAATCGGTAACGCGTCAATCGAAGAAGAGCGGCGACTTACAGTCGCTAAAAACTTCTTGCCGCCCGCGGTGTGCATGCACTGAGCAGTGCTTGGACCCCCAGGACATGTAGCGCAAACTGCCTTGGGGATTTTGACGGTGGCGGCGCCTGGAGCCTTACGCCTGGACGACGCTCGCACGGGGACGGTGGACGCCGACATGGTGGGACTGGAGAAAAAGGAGTGGAATGCCACGTCGCCGGCACGTGTCGCGTTTTGAGAGCCAGCGACGCGCCATTTTCTGAGTGCGGAGAACGCTGATTTATCGGTGCACGGCGCAGCCAGAAAAGATTAGGGAGAGAGTTGTGTATACAGGTGTATACACGCTGGCGACAAACATGCAACAACAACTCCGCACCTGCTGCGAGCTCACACCGATTTTTAGGTGCGAACCAAAAATCGGTGGCGTGATGCCCAGTCCACGCACTGATTTCGAGGTGCGCACAACTATCGAGCGGCACTCATGCAGCGCTTGCGCAAGTCGCGACGTATCAAGGTCCGTTTCTTGTATCTATACGAAACGACGTTCGACTTATGGCCACTAGATCGCGCTCTGCTACGGAGACAGGCAGCACAGCCGCGACCCGGAGGATTACTGGGGACTGGGGAGCGCGGAACGTACGAAAAGGTAAGACTCACCCTTGGTTTCGAATTCAGAGGCTCATGTTGGTCCAGGGAAGGTGCGTGTGACCGAGATGTGTATGGGAGGACGGCGCTCACGACGGCCCTGATTGCACAGTGGTGCACTCTCTTTCTTTAGGGTTGCCTGGTTGGTTCCGTCACACCGACTGGAGCTTGGTGGATCCCAACGTGTCGGACCACACTATCCTGGGCCGTGGACCGCTGACCGTCAATGGGCAGGACTATATCATCGACATGCGCTCCCGTACGTCTACTTCCACTTTTTCTTTCCTTTCTGGTTGAGACAACCGTCAGAGGGACGTGGGTGGCAGAGCTGGCAGAACAAGCCCGACATTGTCGTCCTGATGCTGGACATTAGAAAGCCCAGGAGATGTCTCGCGCAGCTTTGCGAGGCTTACGACTACATTGCTGATGGGCGGTGTGGCCTGGGAGCCATACTGGCCGTCGCCGTGTACAGGCATTTCTGGACAGTTTTGTGGGAGGGGGAAATCCCTGCGGCGAGGAAGGTGGCCAGTAAGTTTTTTCCACCCGCATTTTTGTAGATTGGTTTGTACTGACCGGGATGATTCGTAGGCAAGGTTGGGGCCCTACTGTTGACACACTCACTGGTCGCCGCGGCGCCACCAGGTTGGTTTCTGCAAACCTTGGTAGCTAGTAAGTGAAAGGATAGCTGGCGCAGCCGAAATTGACGCACGGTTGAGGTCATTTGGCGGCGGAGATAAGCGCAAGAGAGTGGGTGCAGCACTGGGAGGACCATCACACCACCAGACTGGGTGCCCGGTCTCGAATTATCCTGTGGGACCCTCACGGCCCGTCGACGCCGGTGTACACGCCGTATGGACATAGACAGGGAGACTGGGGGTTATGTACTCAGGAGGAAGCCGACGCGAGGGCGATTAAGTTGCGGCGGCGGAGCCGGAACCTGAGGAGGAAGTTGCGACGGCGCGAACACGCGCTGGAGAAGTTGGAGGGGAGACGGCAAGCTGCAGCTCGCCGTGCGCGGATGAAATTGCAACGCAAACTTCACCCAGTAGATAGTGAGACAGAAGACGACGCGTAGTTAATATGCAATTTTCTAAGCTCCTATACAATTTTCTTAGTTGTTGCAGGTACATCGGTGAATACTATTTTTGAAAGCGGAAATCGGTGGAATACATGGTAAGACGACTTTGTTCAATACATGATACACAAGGAAGATACCACTAAACTATGTGGAGGCGGTTTTGGGTTTGGGGAATTTTTTAATTATGGCACGATTCCAAAGGGCTAAGAAGGTGCGCGTGTACACGATAGCTCTAGTCTGACCCATGTAGCTGACTCCCTTTCTGATTCTGGAGAGGCCGCCATTGCCACATTCGGCGGCGCTGGTGTTGATTTGGGCGAGTGGGGGATCCAGCACGGCATAAGTCTTCAAAAAAGCAGCATGAGAGCATTTGGTATGCCCGAAAGCGTGGAAATCGTCGATGAGGAAATGAGTGTTGGCGAAAAACAAGGGTTCGCGCGACATGCAATAGGCGGCAAGAGCACACGAGAAATCGTAGATGACGAGGCCAGGAGCCTTCACCCAGCGGGTTATGATGGCAGAGAAAACGTCGTTGCGGCCCTCAGCTTGCGGTATGCAGTGAAAACCATAGCAGATACTATGCGTGCACCAGACACACATAATACCCCCAGTCAGACGCTGTTTACCGTACTGATTATAAAACTTGTTGCAGGTGGCGCCACGCCTGCCGCCCTCAGCACCCTGGTCGTGCCTTAAGTTGGGGTAAGCGGGTCTCAATCTGACGGCGGGCATGCTATAGTAACATCCGCTCTGGCGATGAGTGAGTGAGCTACAGGCCAGTGATCGAGACGAGAAACTAACCTCATTCCACGGATCCATGTCCAGGTCAGGGTCTGGGACTTCCATCGCCAATCTACCGGCCGTGAGACGAGTGGCTACGTCGAGGGTGCGAGCGGCTAGAAAGTCAAGCAGTGAGAGGATGTGATTGGTAGGAGCGCGGGGGTCGCCTCGGTGGTGTTGAATGAGTTCGTAGATGGCGGGGAGGTGGAGTAAGTGTCGCAGGTTGGCTGGGGTTGGGTCAGCGCGATACTGGTTGAGTGAGGCTAGCACTGGGAGGGTGATCATCTGGAGGGCAGATTCTTCGGCTGCGATCTGGGGGGAATGTGATTGAGCAGGGACGGCAAGAGTTGTGTTTGAACGTTCACACCTGTTTAAAGAGCTGGAGGTAGACGTTGGGCGGTGAGATGCCGACGTTCACTGCCCCCAGACCAAAGTAGGTTTCGAAGAGTTCGCCGAGGCCAGAATTGAGACTTTTCAGACGGGTGCACACGTCAGGGGTGATCCGCACCCTTTCGACGGCCTGGTTGACGAGCTTAAGCTCGGCGTCCTTGAGCTCCTCCTGGTCAGCAGCCTCGTCGATACCTTCCACAGCGGCGCGGGTTTTCGCGGCTTTGGCGGGTGTGGTCACAATCTTCCGCACAGACTTGCGAAGGTCTGCGTCGGCGAGCATGGTCAGACTTTTAACGGGGGCAACCTCTGAGTGGACGGGATGATTGGCGAGAAGTGCTGTCGGGGGACAGAGTGAGCCAGAGAGTTTGGTGCGTCCGAACGCCAGCGTCACTCCGTCCCAAATGGTTTCGTTCGGATGATCGCCACACTGCGGGCAGGTCATATCATTGCCCAAGACTTGTAGGTCCGCGAAAAGGAACCACGCGGCGCGAAGAACGTTGCCGCTGACGAAGGGAATAGAGGCCATCGTCTGATAGCGCCTTGACATGGACAAAGTGTAGGATGCAAAAGGAGTCTCAGAGGCGGTATACTGGGCGTTGTAGTCGTCGAAGAGGGCATGTGAGAAGAGAGTCCTGTTGTTGTAATTGAAAATGCCGATGTCTCGACAATCAGGGCCAACATAATTACGTCGGCCTTTCGAACACTCGTGGCAGATCTGGACCTCGATGGTTGCGGCCACGGCACGCGTTAGGGTGTACACGGTGCATTCGAACTGGGTGGTAGGACGCGCAGGATTGACAGTGGCGCCGCATCGGCAGCGAGCGTTGTCGCCTAACGGGATCAATGGTGGAGGGAGGTCGGCAGAGGTGCGAGGATAGAGAACAGTATCGGTGTCAAGGAAGGCCCAGACGGGGGGCATGATTGGAAGATGCGACACCGCAGTGGGGGAGCGCGTCGAGCCGACTGAGATGATGAGGTGGGTGAGATTGTGAAAAGGGTTAAGGGCGTGGACTCACCAGGTGTGTCTGCCGCGGCTTGAACGTTGAGCTGATCGATCGCAGTAACCCCCTCACTGTCGCCGACGAGTTTCGTCAGGTAGTCCTTAGCCACGGCGGCGTGAGGACAAGCGACCTTCCCAGAATCCTTGGAACAAAACCAGGTTCCAGCGTCAGGAGACGCTCCTGTATGCGTCACAATCGCTCGATACTTCAATTGGGTCGGCTTATTAGCGCTGGCGACGGTGAAGAGGCTGATTGTTTCGTGGCCGGGTGTCAGCTCGCGCGAGAAGAGAGTGACCTTGCAGTCGGCATCTGGCCGACAGAATCAACGGATGTCGGGCACTGCGAGTGGAAGAAGTACCACGGGGGAAGACGCGATCCGAGCTGGAGAAGGCAGCAAGGCCTTCCTCCTTCATATATCTTCGGTGCACACAATAGTCAGCGCGTTCGCAGGTGCAGGCGAAGTAATTTGAGTGCGCGTCGACAACTTGAAGATGATACCAGTGGCCCTGGTGGTTATAATGAGGTAGGAGCCACAGGGCTGGCGTAAATAGCTTACCGTTGAATCCGATCCATTCCACCCCTCACAGACGAAAAAAGATTCACTGATTTGGTAGAAACCGACGGTGCCCATGGTCACCCCTTCCGCAAAATCATCGTAGGCCTGACCGGCCGTGGGCGGTGCGTCGAAATGTAGTGGACGGGTGGGGAGGTCGATGTCGGTGGTGAAGTCATCGTCAGTGAGGTTGGCATCTCGGGGGAAATCATCGTCGGTTGTGAGGTCGCCGTCGCTGGAGGCGAGGAAGGGGTCAAAATTCGGGGAGGTAGAGACTTCGGCGCTGCTTTCCTGGGTTGAAGCATGGGGAGTGGTCTTGTTGGCTTTGCGGAGGCGTTTGGTATCGGGGCGGGTCAATTTGCGCTTGTGAGCCCGCTTCGCGGGGGAATAGGTGTCAGGGAGGCCTAGAAGATCCAAGGTGTCCTCATCGAGAAGGTCGTCCGAGGGTTCAGCATCGGGAAGAGTGACGGGGGCGAAGTCGTCGCCCACGTCGTCCCACATGAGTTGGGGAAAGACACGTGCAACTGAATTTGATATGGCAAGGATTGTGGCGAGCCGCACCAAGGAATGGGTGGGGCTCGCACCAAGAAATTGGTGCGAGCCACAAACGAGATTTGCTGAAGTCGTACCGGAAGGAATGTGCTTACGAATGCTACGATGGCAACATATCGGGACTGATGCAGTGATGCTCAGATGTTCTTTCCATGTACATAATTCAACCCACCGGCCTGTGGCCCTGGCCCTGCTGCGTGTTCACTGCAATACATTCTGTGGCTTCTTTGATGTCGAGGCTTCTGCTCTGCGGATTTCGCAGCCAATATAATTTGGCTGTATTCTGTGTCTTCTTGCTCGCTCCCTGCGCCCACATGAATCGCAAAAAAATGGCTGAGGAAGTCGCTCGCAACCCAAAGCTCTCAAATCTGACCGAAAATATTGCCGTGGATGATGAAGCGGAGTTTACTGTTGTCCGTAAGGCACTGTATGTATTTCCCTCCTCCCTATGTTGTTCACGACTCAGCTCCCGCATCCTTCAGCAATCTAGACAGGCGAGGACGTGGTATATGCCGCGTGGTGCACGCCGGCGGCGCCGGCCTCTCCATCGCTGGCATCGCGAAGGTTTTCCGTACCACTGAAGAGGTTGTGAACCGCGCCATCACCAATGAAAGATCAGCGCCCGATCACGACAACCCCGCTCACGACAAGTGGTACTGGTAACCTCTCCTCTGTGCTCGTCGCCAAACTAACCAGCATGTCAGGCTAGTAGGAGTGGACTATCGTGAACGTTATTTCCCAGAGACTATCAAGCAAGAGGAGATGGAAGAAGGGGAGGAGGAGGATGACCAGCTTGCGGAGGAAGCGGACGAAATTTTGAATGATGATGACAATGGCGGTACCGAAAAACGCGCTGTATGAACTTCTCCTAAGCATCTTCGTGTACTTGTCTTCATTCAGAATACCGACAGCGACTTCGAGAGGCACCGAGGCTCCGTAAATATGACAACGAAGACAACGACAGCAGTAGGGAAAAACGCACTGTATGAAGTCCTACTGAGCACTGCGAGGTATTCCTCTTGATTGACTATATCCCCAGCGAGTTCGACGGCGACCGAGGCTCCGTGTGGCTGATGGCGAACATGAACACCTCCCGAACCCAACTGCTAGGCAATTCAAGGACGGGCTTCTGAATCTGCGCATCAAGAACTACTCAGGGCTGAACATGGTCGATCGTCGGGGACGTGCACTCATCCGTCAGGTCTTCCCACATATCGACAACCTCTCGGCCATTGGCAGGGCGTACGGAATTGCTCACAATCCTATCAAGTCGATCGTTTACAACGAACTCGACCCCGAGGACGACTTGTCTGAAGACAACGGCCTCGTCGGGCCAGACTTCTTGCACCATTTCCCTCCGGCTCCATGCCCACCCAAAGGAAGAAGGGTGAGTAGACATGTGGGCCGCCCTACAAAGAAGAAGTCGACCAGCAGTGCCAACGGTAAAGGGAAAGAGATGGCCGTGGCGAGCAAGCGCCGTACTCCGATGGCCAACTCGGACGAGGAATCTAGTGCTGAGGCGGATAATCGCGTAGGTCTTGTCCTACGTTGCTGATGCAGTCGCTAATGAGACATGCCAGAGCAACAGTGGGCGCAGTCATTGTTCGCGGGAGATCGACGACATCGCACCTTGGGATTCGAGAGAGGCGCCCCTTGACAATGCCGAGAGGCAGCAGACATCCCCGACACCCTCGCCGCTAGTACATAACTCCCCCCGGCACGGCGGCGTTGCCTCCCCCCAGCAGCAGACATTCCCGACGCCCTCGCCGCCAGTACATAACCCCCCCCGGCACGGCGGCGCTGCATCCCCCCAGGACGCTCCGGTGCACAATGTGTACACATCCCATGCCGATATCGAATCGCAGGCTCTCCCGAGGTTCTCGCCCAAGGGGCGGGCCATCCCACCGACGCTGGAAGCCTTCCTGGAAAATGTCGGCAACTTCAACTTGACGGGGTGGAGTGGCAAGCTGGTGGATCTAGGCTTCCACAGCATGTATGAATTGCAAAGGGTGGCTAAGCTCGACGAGGAACACCGCGTGAGAACGCTGGAGATGCTCTTGTTGCCGGCCCAGATGACCCAGCTGCTCATCGTCTCCTTGGCGACCACACTTGGGGATATGCCGATGCACAACGTCTACGAGAGCGGCGGGAGCGGCTCTGCCCCCCGTGCCGATGTTGAATCGCAGGCTCTCCCGAGGTTCTCGCCCAAGGGGCGGGTCATCCCACCTGCCATGGAAGCCTTCCTGGAAAATGTCGGCAACTTCAACTTGACGGGGTGGAGCGGCGAGCTGGTGGACCTAGGCTTCCACAGCATGTATGAAGTGAGAAGGGTGGCTAAGCTTGATGATGAACACCGCGTGAGAACGCTGGAGATGCTCTTGCTGCCGGCCCAGATGACCCAGCTGCTCATCGTCTCCTTGGCGATGAAGTTCGCGGACGTTGGGGCTCAGTGACGTGCTCATACGAAGTCGATTAGGATATTTTGTAACTACTACACGCTTTGTAGCATTTGTATGGATCATTGGCAATGAATATTTTCCTTTTGGTTGCACCAAATGATCAGTGCGTGGCGTGGGGCAAAAAAACACTGAAAAAAGAAACTGTCCTGTGCGCTAAATAATCAATGTGTGGCGTAGGGCGAGAAAAAGGCTACACACCGAGAATTCAGTGTGTGGCGTAGGGCGAAAAAAGGCGACGCGCCGAGAATTCAGTGCGCCGCTGAAAAAAAGAAATTGACCTGTGCACTGAATAATCAGTGTGTGGCGTATGGCGAAAAAAAAACGACGCGCCGAGGATTCAGTGTGTGGCGTAGGGAGGGAAAAAGGTCACGCGCCAAGGATTCAGTGCGCCGCTGAAAAAAGAAATTGTGCTGGGCACCGAGAAATCAGTGTGTGGCGTAGGGCTAGAAGAAGGGTACACACCGAGAATTCAGTGCGTGGCGTAGGGAGGGAAAAAGGCCACGCGCCGAGAATTCAGTGCGCCGCTGAAAAAAAGAAATTGACCTGTGCACTGAATAATCAGTGTGTGGCGTATGGCGAAAAAAAAAACGACGCGCCGAGGATTCAGTGTGTGGCGTAGGGCGAAAAAAGGCGACGCACTGAGAATTCAGTGCGCCGCTGAAAAAAGAAACTGTCCTGTGCGCTAAATAATCAGTGTGTGGCGTAGGGCTAGAAGAAGGGTACACACCGAGAATTCAGTGCGTGGCGTAGGGAGGGAAAAAGGCCACGCGCCGAGAATTCAGTGCGCCGCTGAAAAAAAGAAATTGACCTGTGCACTGAATAATCAGTGTGTGGCGTATGGCGAAAAAAAAACGACGCGCCGAGGATTCAGTGTGTGGCGTAGGGAGGGAAAAAGGTCACGCGCCAAGGATTCAGTGCGCCGCTGAAAAAAGAAATTGTGCTGGGCACCGAGAAATCAGTGTGTGGCGTAGGGCTAGAAGAAGGGTACACACCGAGAATTCAGTGCGTGGCGTAGGGAGGGAAAAAGGCGACGCACTGAGAATTCAGTGCGCCGCTGAAAAAGAAATTGTGCTGGGCACCGAGAAATCAGTGTGTGGCGTATGACGATAAAAAGGCTACACACCGAGAATTCAGTGCGTGGCGTAGGGAGGGAAAAAGGCCACGCGCCGAGAATTCAGTGCGCCGCTGAAAAAAAGAAATTGACCTGTGCACTGAATAATCAGTGTGTGGCGTATGGCGAAAAAAAAAACGACGCGCCGAGGATTCAGTGTGTGGCGTAGGGCGAAAAAAGGCGACGCACTGAGAATTCAGTGCGCCGCTGAAAAAAGAAATTGACCTGTGCACTGAATAATCAGTGTGTGGCGTATGACGATAAAAAGGCTACACACCGAGAATTCAGTGCGTGGCGTAGGGAGGGAAAAAGGCCACGCGCCGAGAATTCAGTGCGCCGCTGAAAAAAGAAATTGACCTGTGCACTGAATAATCAGTGTGTGGCGTATGGCGAAAAAAAAACGACGCGCCGAGGACTCAGTGTGTGGCGTAGGGCGAAAAAAGGCGACGCACTGAGAATTCAGTGCGCCGCTGAAAAAAGAAATTGACCTGTGCACTGAATAATCAGTGTGTGGCGTATGACGATAAAAAGGCTACACACCGAGAATTCAGTGCGTGGCGTAGGGAGGGAAAAAGGCCACGCGCCGAGAATTCAGTGCGCCGCTGAAAAAAAGAAATTGACCTGTGCACTGAATAATCAGTGTGTGGCGTATGGCGAAAAAAAAACGACGCGCCGAGGATTCAGTGTGTGGCGTAGGGAGGGAAAAAGGCCACACACTGAGAAATCAGTCTGTGGCTAAGGGCAAAATGGGCGCGTGATAAATGTATTTCGCACGTGGTCGAGTTACAGCTGATTAGCAATGATACGCTACACCGAAAAACAGGTGCGCCGCTGAAAACCTACCCCGTGTGCACGCCATAACCCACCCCCCATCAAAGCCGCAAAGCCGCACCCTTCTATAATTGGTTCACTTCACTGCTATAGCCCAGCGTTTGCAATCTTTCTAAATGCGCTGAGGTCTTCTCGGTATTTTTGGCAACCTGTACGCTGTTCTGGATGCGCTCCCGCGCCTCCTTGAGGCGGTCGTTCTCTGTCTTATCATGAAGCTTTTTTGACGAGCTTGCCATTGAAAGTCGACGTAAAGGACAGCCTGCCAGTGGTTTGAATATAATACACGCAAACAAAATTCATTCCCGTTCGTTTACAGAAGACTAAAAAAGAAACAACAACTCTACTGGCGGCCGTTGTGCGCCTTCCCTCCCTTGGCGTTCACCGGTTTGCGATTTCGCTTTGCTCCCCGCCGTCCCTTGGACATCTGCTTCCCCGGCGTCGTTAGAAGTGCATTTCAGTATCGAATCCTTGACATACCTTCACATTATACTCTCGATCGGCGGCGGCTTCGCACTCTGAGCGAGTCGACGGTTTTCCGGGAAATGCTGCAGTGAAGATGAGTTGCTAATTTCAGGAAAAATCCATCGCCTACGCACAGGTCAACCCTTTGCTGGAGATGCGTTTCCAAGCGCGCTCAATACGTGCAAGTTGTGTTGCGACAGCTGCGTCGAGATCCGCCAGGTGCTCGCGAGCGTTTACGAGGGCATCACGTTCCTCTTCTTCCCGTTGCTGTTGGGCGAGGGCGAAGTCGTGTGGAATTGAATCGAGGATGGCATGAATGGACATAGTAATGGTGTGGACGGAGTGGAGGTAGAGAGGTGCGTGTAGAATTTAGCACTGAGTTGAGAATGGATCACGAGAGGGACGCCAGCTATTTATGTGATTCACGAGGTGCTGACACATCGGAGGTTTGAATTTTGTGATGTCATATAAAACACATCCGGGGCAGTTGAGTCGCATCGAGAAACGTGCGCAACGCGTCGAGGACACGTTATATGTCGAAACAATCTTCACTTGCACCGGTTCATATCAAAATTACTGCACAAATCGATAGAGAATCAGACACAGGGACGGTGAAACTGGATGGTAGCCACAGCATATATGTAGAATTATTTGCGACCAGTCTTTCCCTTCAGCTCCTGGCAAACAGCGGTACGAATCATTCGCCAGTCTGAAGACGAAACTTAGTCCAGCACAGGCACATGGCTGTCGACATACCATTTATTCCAAGCTTGGTCACATCGCGATTGAAGGCTGTGACAATTCGGTGAAGGGTTGGCGAATCCAATAGTGTTTGGAGGGTAACCTTCTCCTGGCGCGCGATTCCCCGGAGACTTGTTGGACATGTCGGTGAGCAGAAGGAAAGGAAAGTGTATGCTCGACTTGCATGGCCAGGTTTTTTGCCCTTGTGCTTGCCACAGACTTGGTATATTCGACGTGCCAGCAGTCCAAAAGGGTAAACGTCTGTAAAATGAATAAGAATCCCAGATAGAATGAATACACACACCTGGCAACGACTTTCGGCCCAGTAAGTCGCGGTGGCGTTGGTCTGAGGCAGGTGAGAAATTTTAACCAGGCTGTGGGTGTATACATATGTACAAAGTTGAACTCGTCGCTGGTTTTAGAAATTCGGCCCAGGGCTTGAATTTTCTGCTTTACCGCGAGCAGGTCAGCACGGAAGTAGAGGCCTCCCAGCGGTGCGGGGTGAGGGGTGAGCCACTGGATCCCAGGATGCCGATCAAGCTCGCCCGTCTTGATTGCCACGAGCCCGAGCTGGGTCTTGAGACTGCAGGCTTGGGTCAGCACGGGATCAGAGACAAACCAAGCCACAGACCTAAAGACGCGATGGCGGCACTGCTTCTTTGGAGATCAGAAACATCAGTATGGCAGAAGTCAAAACTGTGCTGAAAACACTGACAGAGCAGCATCTAAAGCCCAAAGCGAATGAACAGGGAAGCTGAGCGGTCCAGTTTCCACAGACCTGTGCCGAGTTCAACAGGATCAATAGCGGAGGGAAAAGAAATGCGACATACTGTGCATTTACCACCCCCAAAGAGATACATTATGTAGTTCCGCTCGGAATCGCCTCGCTGCAATAACTCGAGTGCACCACCAGAGACACCGTTTCCCAATCGGCCCACCGGGGGTGCCGGGATCTTCAGCGGAGCGCGGGCATATTTCCAGATGCTCGGGTTCGCGTCAAGAATAGTCTTAAAGACAGAGCAGACAGATCGCAATGTGTCCAGGTCTGCTGGACCGGACAGCTTCATTATCTGCAGCCCAGATGAGATGATTTTCATTTTGCTGGGCGAAAATTAGTGTGCCCACACTGAGAATAATATCGGGACAGGCTCCCGCAAGCCGTGAGGACCCCGGGTCCATTATAAGACTCGTTGCTGGAGGAAATAAAAAGAATATGGTGGTGGGAAAAAGAAATAGAGGCACACAGACTGAACAAGTTGCAAACAAGCCATCATAACGCGCTCAACGCGTCGCCGGCGCGTCCCAGTGGCCTTATTCCTCCTTCTTGATTTTTTCTTCTTCGGCATCCTCATTGAAATCTCTGCCTCGAGTCGCCATTGAGATTCCGGGATCACTAATATCTGACAAGCTCAATTTGAGCTCAATATGACAATCTCACAAGATGGCTCAAATTTGGCTTTGCTTGTCAGCCACCTCCATCATCTCTTTCTTCTCGACCACGACCATCTTCGGTGAGTCCACTCTCCATCTTTCTATTCCTCGCTGACCTTTTCCTCTCACAGATACCTGTCCTTCACAAGGTAAGTCAGCGGTTGCTTTGTCCTCTCCACCCGCTCACATTCCGTATAGACTCATCGTCGATCTGCGCGTGCATCGACCTACGACGGGCAGGCGGACGGCGGCGCGATCCGAGACACTCACGCGAGCACAACCTTGGAGGGCGTGCGCTGACCGTGCAGCGGTCGGTAGGGAGCGCCGTGCTAAGCTTTGCGCCGGGCAGGGACGGGCTTCAGATGGCCTGCGGGAGACATTGCTGTGACTGCTCGTCCGGACGTCGGTGCTGAAACTGTCCACCCGCACATCGCTTCTCTTCGACAGGCAAGACTCCTCCTTCTTTCCGTCTTGCTGTGTGCTGACGCCCAATGTGTGGTTAGATTTACAACCACAGCTATCGAATTCCCTTTCATCTTGTCTTTCCGTTCGTCGCTGACTTACCATCCCTAGCGAACCGTCTTACTCGCATGGTGAGTTATTCTCTTCAATCCATGCTCTCGCTGACATGGCTTGGTTATAGGCTCGACATAGATCTACGCGTTCATCGACCGACGGGCAGGCGGACGGCGGCGCGATCCGAGACACTCACGCGAGCACAACCTTGGAGGGCGTGCGCTGACCGTGCAGCGGTCGGTAGGGAGCGTCGTGCTAAGCTTTGCGCCGGGCAGGGACGGGCTTCAGATGGCTTGCGGGAGACATTGCTGTGACTGCTCGTCCGGACGTCGGCGCTGAAAACTGTCCACCCGCACATCGCCTCTCTTCGACAGGCAAGTCTCCTTTTTCTTTTCATCTCGCCCTGTGCTAACCCTTCCTCCCAGTGCATGGTAAGATTTATGGGGGGATTCCCATCTATTTACCTTTCCAAAACCTGGACCTCTTTGCAATCTTTCGTAGATACGTAGATAGTTCCTGGGAGCGGGTTCGCAGCCCATCGCGCCCCGTTGTCGATCGGACCCAGGCTTGCGATTCTCGAGAGAGAGTTTACCAAGCGCGCGAAAAACTGCATATGTAGTGCATATGTACATAATATGATTGTTTTTCCTCATGTCTTTTTCCGAGTGAAATTTACGTGGAGCGAAGACGATTCCTTGCGCGGCTCGCACTGCTACCCCCCTCAAAAGTCTCGCGAAAGCTCGCCGAAGTGATTCATTTCAGGAAGATACAGCAAGTTGTATGTATTGTTGCTAGCCTGTTTGTGAGAACGCATTGTCAATATAGTCCGGCATATACTGTTTTTGTGGCGGAATGGGAAAGCCGCCTCTGCGTCACGGCCAACTAGAGCGACCGAGGTGGAAATTTCTTCGCTTATAACGTGGGGTGCCTCTACTTCAGCAACGTGCCGCCGTACTAGCTAGAACACCCCATCTGCTTTGTTCGAATATGCCCAATAATTCCCAGAGACCGAGGTTGGTTATTCGTCGTTAGATTTCTGGAAGCTGTGTCGAAAGATTCCAGCGCCGCTAAAGGGTCCAAATAGACGCTTGTCTCGCTGATTCCGGTGTGGGCCTCAGGGTGATCGGAAGCTCAGGTTGCGCATACATAAAAGAAGGGGGAGGGAAGCTCCAACCCGAGCTCTCGGTATTGAACCCGATGTTGTCTGCCCTAAAAAGGCTCCTGGGGTAATCATTGGTCGACGATACACGGAGCGGAAAACTTGCTGCTGCTGCTGCAGAGAATTCGCATCGGATGCAAGTTGGCGGCAGGGCTTCTTGAAGTATGGCCTTGGTGTAGATCGAAACACCGTAATCCGCTAGCTCGGGATGCGCGGGAGCCCGAAGGTCGCAGTTCCTGATCTGCGACTCGACAACGACACGTTTTCTAGGTTGCGGATCCAACCGATGTTCAGCGCTAGCTCTGACGTCCAAGAACCGTGATCTGGCGTTCCCGCATCCTAGTCCAAACGGCACGTTTTCAGCTTGGCTAACCAAATGACGACTTTTCCACGCTGCGGATTCACAACGATGCGTTGCCATGGGTCCGCTCTGGGAATCCACACGAGGCGTCTCCCGAGGTCCAGTGCAAATCCAAGCGGATTCCCTTGGCCGTGAACGTAGAAGGCGCGTCCCCCGCTGTAAATTTAAGGGAGATTCCACTGCCACAGCCGTCAGTCATGAATCCGAACGACCCGGGGAAAAGGAGACGCAGTCGGGCGTATGGACACCTGTCGGGCGTATGGACACCTAACAAGAACGAAGATCCAGGCCAGCGACCTGGTGCTAGGCTTGCGGAACTTGTTCGGGACGACGAACACGCGTCCTTGTGCGCACCACCGGTGGGCTTGATTTGAGTTTGAGCTTGATCACGGTATATACTGGAGAATTGCTGCACGCCGCATTGCGTAAAGCCTGCCGCGCGGTCGGGAAGGGCACAATGATGAATATTGGTGATTAAGCGTTGAAAATATTTAACTCACTCGAAAGGCGCAGGGCTTGTTTTCAGGATGGCGCATCCTTGTTCGAGCTCTTCCACAGAAATAGACCAGATGTATGGTCCCACGTCCGGATTCGATTGTATATCCAAAGCGTCTAGTCGCCGCAAAGCCTTCATCCACGCACAAGTTCGCTACCTCCGCTCCCGTCATTTATTTCGCCCGCATATCGAGCGTTGGGCCTCGACGATCAAGCTTCGGCCCGTCCGACCACTATCTCGGCGTAGCCACTTCCTCATCCTCATTCATTTGTCGGTGATGACACGCATGGAATAGGTGCTTGATTTCAGCCAGAAACGGCCCAAGCTGCGCCGCACCCAATGGGCCTTCAGATTCTCGCACTCAACTGGCGAACGTTGACTGACCACGGGAACCATATTGCGTGGAGAGCTCGGAAGACCCAAGAACTGGCTGACATGCACTGCCATTTGACGTCGTCGGCTGGGGACGCGATGGTCATGATATACGGGATGGCCAACTCACGGCTGCACCGCTGGGGACTTTCGTGGAAACATGTTCTTGCGCGGGTGGAATGATCAATGCGGTGAGCTGCAGATTAAGGGTGTCCGCCCTGCGGCCCTGAGGAAGAGCGCGTAGATCGTCAAGAGCCGCCATAGCTGAATCCACCGGCCCCGACACGGGCTGGCTCGTCCTGCGTCAGCTCCTTCGCGAGGGAGTTATTTCACCAGTGACCCCGCCGTCAACTCATTTGCACCGGAGTTGTATATCGACCCGCTATATCGTGTTACACTGTAGCAGGATGCTGTTCCGCCGACACCTGTTCTAATCGAGCTTGTTCTTCGTCTTCTTCTGCGGCAGCGCGTGCAGACAGCTCGCTGAAAAAAATCGCTGACGGCGATCAGCCGCAGGACCATGGCTTCGGTCTGCGTCTCTGCCTGAATGAAGAGACCGTGAGCGATAGGCAAAAGAGAAATGAATTAGGGCGATGAACCACATTCGCTAGAGAATCTGAGTATGAGAATTTCCAGAACTTCGCGCGGGCCCAGAAGGCGCTGATAAATATGCGCACACATTCTTTGACTGTCATTTGCATACTGAAGGGCTGGCGTGCTAGCAGGCATAATATTCAAAGGCGAGTCGTTCAGAAATCCGGTGTGCTATCGCAACGTCTATCATAAAAAATAGCTCAGCAACGAAATGATTAAAGGAATAATCTGTACGCAGATCTTGCTGATCTGGCATTTGGGCACTCCGTCGACCAAGATTTTCTGGAATCTCGCATCGCGATACTGCCTTCTGCTATACTTGTGAGAAAATTCCACTGGTACGAAAACACTGGCAAATGCTGATAGCATACAGGAGCAAGAATATTTGGGTATCGCGCTGCGCTGAGTCTCGGGATTTGGCCACAAGCTCGAATTTTCACGAGAGACTCGTAAGGGCGCTATAAACCAGACGCCCGGCAGAGTTGGACCGCTACTGAGCCTGAGCGCTGAGCTGCGGGATCTTCTGCATTCTGGAAGACCCATTCATTGGTCGCATCGCAGTAGCAAGCAGTCGCAAGAGAAGCGCAAGTAATCTGAAGCCCGGTCAAGTGGCAAGTGAGGTTCCGGTGGCATGAGACTCGACAAGATGGTCGTGGCGGAGGAGAGAAGAAAAAAGATGGAGGGCTTGGCATTGATCGTGTCATATCGGTAACTCAACTAGATCACCGGAGTGAAACACTCTCTGTAACAACGATCATCCGCTTTGGCCGTCCGAAACCTTTCCTTTTCAACTCTCCTAAGCTGGCCATTGGTCCGAAGCAACGCTCACCTCTCGAAACGCAAAATTGCGCCCCCAAACTCTCTGCTGTTTCGATGTCAATTGCTCTTAGACTGTTATCTGTGGAATATAAAAGAGTGCCATCCTGGGTCTGTTTTCTCGCCTGATCTACCATCCAGTCGACGGGTGTAACCCCAGAAAGAACCACATGCACCCTTTTTATTTTGTGAGACCCCGTCCCTCAAGAGTAATAGGGCTCTTGTTCCCGGTGTTGCGTCTATATTTCTGGTTTCAGCGCTCGCAGCATGTACTTGAAGTCGTACTTGATGCAACAATCACAGTTGCAGTTAGCTGAACGAAATTTTGTCTTTTGCCGACTCAAAACGATAAAACAATTCTTTTCTCGTGAGTCGCATAAATTATAGACACTGCAGAGTTTTAATCTCCGTATTAGATAGGTCCATAGCACATCATGTTCATAGATGTAATTTCTGCATTACAGCTGTTTCCGAATTTCTTGAGACAAGCTGCTTTTTTTTCGCGCCGGAGATACGAAGAAAACTTTTGATGTTGGTGCTCACGAACCTCATCTCATAATCGCGATGCTGAAATTCATCTTGACCGCTGTCTGCAGAAGAGGTCGAGCTCCGTGATAGCAATCGTGTCATGTATCGACATGCGCAGCCGCTTCGAACTCTTAAATACTTGTAAAGTCGGGTCAAAATCAATGTCTTCAGCGAGAAGCAAGTCCGTTACATTGTACATAATCACCAATCCGAATAAAAAGAACATGTGTGCGGTTTGGTCAGTTCATACCGCGAAGGGCATGAACCTAAAGCCTCGGGACCATCGTCAAGGTACGCACACGTCCCCGAGGATCTCTTCAACCACATGAATGAGTAAGCGCGACAAAGAAACCTCGCAGCCCCACAAAGAAACTCGCCCAGCACCACTATCCACCCCGTCGAAGCGAAGTCGCGAGCGATTTATCGAAGCAGATTCTCCGGTAGGTGCCAGTCCGAACGCCCTCCACCGCAATCTAGTCCATCATTTCGAATTAACGATCAGGAGTGTCAATAGGGCCTCTCCGCCGCAGCGGGCCATGTGCCGGATCATGGAAGTGTCAAGCGCCCCCCAGCAGCTCCATCGACCTCTGTGGTGAGCGTGGATCAGATTCTGACATGGGCACCTCCCTACTGCCACGGCCCGCGAGACACAGTTACCCTTCGTTTCCGTGGAGAGGGAAGAACAGCCGATTCGCACAGCTGAATGGCGCCACAAGGCCTCACTCCACCTCTCGCTCCGAGCCGTAGCGAGACCAACGAGGAGGAAGCTTGTGGCGGTTCAGGCTGCCGGACGGCGCTCTCCACGGATAACCGATGAGGCCACCAGTCGCGGGAGGGACTCGAATCGGGCCATTCAGTCTTCTCTCTGGCGGAATTGAATCAGAGCGGGTCACTTCAATGGCAGCAGAATGTCAGCAGCGGGTAGAAATACGGTAAGTGAGTCGACCGACAGTCTTCGCTGGATGAAAAGGAAGACTGAAGATGATGGATAGGTGAGCTACTGGATGCAGAAGGAGTGGACAGTTTGCTCACTTCTGAAGAAGATCGCCGAGAGTCGTCGAGCGGCGTAGGATCCGACATGGTCAGATCCCGCTCCAGATCTTACCCAGAAGCAGTCCAGGATCCCCATCGTGCCTACGGCGTCTTCGACCTGAACTTCCTGATGGGGGAGCAAGTTCAGGCCTCGGCCTTGGGAGCTTGTATAACGCGTCTCGCGCGAAAGGAGGTAAAGCAGAATCCCGCTCATCCACGCTCTCAACGAAGGCAGTCGCCTGGACGCAAGTCATTGCCCGCTCCAATCGCCAGCGCTCTCCCTTCAGGTTGCCGATGAGCCCGGAGGCCTATGGAAGGACAGGATACGGGCTGCCACTCTTCACCGTGCTGAGGAAGTCCATGAACGCGAAGGATGTACCTGAAGGAGAATCAGCTGCCGCCGAGGGGAGGGAAGATGGGGAAAAGTGCAGAATGGTGTACCGGTGAGTCGAGCCTTAAGAACTAGAATGAGGCGCAAATGAGGCGGGTTTTGAGATGGGTATCGGGAGGATGCGACTAGGCTTGTACTCACTTCATAGCAGACCGGGTGGGGGATGGTGGTGGTGAGAAACAGACCGTGAAGGTGGCTGACATCTGGCTGACACTGAAAGTGGCTGACACGGAATGCAATTGAATGCGATTCGGGAAAGACTTGGGAAAGACAAAAGGACAGATGCTGACTGGATGCCGACGTTTGCCGAACGTTCACACGATGTCAAAAGCTATTGAACCGGAACCAGCCTTTCATTCCAGCTAAGCGCAAATAGTCTCAGACCAGACTGCCACGACGTCCCAATTTGGGATCCCTGTCGTGACAGTCTGGGTCGTAACCGGCTAAATAACCGTACTTAGGCACTATAATAAATCTTGGCTTTTCTTGGCACCGCACCGCCACCATCAGTCTCTCTTCCGTACCGCCGTCTGCAAATACCGCGTCTCCCTGGCCTCCCGGACGCGTCGTCAGCCCTGAAACCTATCCATATACCCTTCCTATAACTTTTTCATCACATATTTCGACTTTAATGTCCGAAAATACTCCGTTACGAGGCATACTGCCATTTCGACTTCAGACCCCATCCACACCGACTCCTGGCTCAATACGGACCCGCACACAGCTGAATGCGCTACGAAACACACCGACTATCACGCCGTACACACTGCGAACCCCCCTTGCCCCGTTACGGAACCATAAAATCCACAGAAACGGGTATGAAACCCCGCCGAAAACACCCTCATATACTCCATTTGCTCTCAACAACATCGGCCACCCGCGGCAGAAGGCCTTTGCCATCGCCAAAGAGCAGCCTCTGGCACCCCGCTCGGCACTTGATCCAGCGCAATGGACAGATCTTGCTGTCAAATCTGGAGCAATACCAGATGGCGCGGAAGTGCGGGGATTCCAAGTGCAGGTGGGAAACCTGGTGCTGATGCGACGAGGAGATGCTGTCGTGATAGCCCCCACGGGCTCAGGAAAGTCATTAACGTGGACGCTTCCTCTGCTTGCCCGTGGCGAGGGAATTTCGCTGGTTATCACTCCATATACGAGTCTCGGTTTGGACGGGGAATTGTCGTGAGTTCCTCGCTTCTTTACCTGTAAGATGATTTGACCAAGCTTTCTAGTAATGATTGCGACGGTATCACCTCAATATTCATTTATTCTGAGCGGAACACCGCCGCAGATTTTGAGCAGGTGGCTGCAGGCGAGAAGCTTGTTGTCTATGTCTGCCCGGAAATGCTTGAGAGCCCATCCTTTGCTCGAATCTTGCACTCTGCAACCTGGCGACAACGTCTGTCTGCAGTATACATTGATGAGGCCCACCTGATTCATCAGACTCACTCCTGGCGTCCACCCTACTCTCGACTACATCTGCTGCGTCACATCATTGGTGACGATATTCCGCTTGTTGCCCTGTCAGCAACCTGTCCACAGCTTTACCGGGACTCTCTAATCATGTACACTGGCCTGAAGAAGGACTACACCCTCATTAATCTCGGCAACCACCGCCCGGAACTGTCCTATATTATTTTGCCGATGATGCATGACATCTCTAGCTTCCAGGATCTTGCCTTTGTCTTTCCGTTTGGCTGCCGTGCGGGGGATATCATCAAAACGATCATTTACTGTGACGATCTCGAACTGTTAACCAAAATGATGTGGTGGGCGTACTACCGTCTCGCGTCGATGGGATTACCAACCCATCTGGTTGATATCATCCATTCAGGGCTTTCTGACAGACATCAGAAGATGGCGCTCGATGATTTTCGCAACGACAAGACAAAGGTTCTCCTCGGATCATCAAAAATCAGCTCTGGGATGAATTTCCCGGGTGTTCGTATGGTAATTCAGTACCGTGTTCGGAAGGTCACGCTTCCGGATGCCGCTCAGCGCTTCGGCCGTGTGGCCCGTCGGAAGGGCGAGACTGGTGTGGGGATTATGTTCGTCGAACCGAGCATGATGCCTGGAGGTGATTTATCCATCGAAAACCCGAAGGATGAAGACCCGGGGATGATTGAACTCATTCATTCTCCACAGTGCATCGAGGTGATTCTAGATCGATACCTCGGTAATCCTCCGCACCACGACGGTGTACGTAGGGTGTGCTGCAACCGTTGCCATCCATCGCTCCGTCCGGCACAGCAATACCAATGGGTGGAAGTAAATCCTGGTCCATCAAACTCGGTTTCGGCAGTCCATGCAACAGATGAACAGAGCGAGGGGATCTACCAGGAACTCATACGGTGGCGCCTTGTCTATTGGCGGCAGTACTGGCGGGACGACTGGCCGAGCTATGGACCAAAATCCCTCATTTCCGATGCCGACCTCAACGATCTCGCAATCCATGCCGGTTCTATCCATCACGCCGACGACATGCTTCCATTCACTCATATTTTACACTGGGATCTCATTTCGGACCCGCTTTTCGAAGCGGTTCAGCAGATCAGTGCATTATTTGACCTTGTACCTGCAGTGGACCGTGCACCATCGCCTAACCGTGCACCATCGCCTAACGCGGTTGTACTGGATATCTCAGCGCCGGAAGAACCGCCACGCAAGAAGAGAAGGGTTGGGAAATTGCAAATCGGGGAAACTGTGCTTAAATTTAATTAGCTACATATATACAGTCAATCTACTCAAATTCCTCGTCGCCGTCATCGTGGAACTGGATTGCCCAATGACCAGTTGGTTGGTTTTCCTCCTCTTCAACCAAAAAAAACCGGCCGTTCAGCATCATGCATAAGCTCTCGGTCTAAATCATGGAGCTCTGGATCTTCCTCAGGACTCCAGGCTTCTGATGTCGGAGGCATGTCATTAACATGACGGGTACGGAAACGCAGATAATGCCTTCGTAGGTGTTTTGCATGCCCCCCTTCAGTACCAGACAGTCGTTGTAAACCTCCACGGTACAGATCGATTACTGCGTGTTCTGAGGGAGTGTCAGCAGCGAAAATGAAAATCTTTTCACTGGTAAGATGGTTGAGAAGTATCTGAACATCTTTGTCCTGTCGCACTTTTGCATGATGCTGGTTCTCGATATCAACACCTAGTTCCAAGCACACCTGTTCAGTAAGCTCCTGAACATGTCCAAGAGCCGGAGTGATTTTTTCTAGAAGAGCTGGCCTGGCATTTGCACCGTGGGCATGAGATTTGATTGAGCCATTGAACTGTTCCACTCGAATATCGGTTTCCTTGAATGATGTAGGACCACCGCGGGTGTTCATAAGCATTCCTCCGCGAAGAACTGGAGAAATATCTGCAGGCCAATCATGGTTGAGGTTGTGGAGGAGCTCCATCAATTCGTTCGCGTAGTTGTAGCCACCACCAGCATAATACATAGGAGCCCAGTATTTCAGCATACGCTCCATTCGTTCTGGATGCCCGTGCTTCACAGCATGTCGCATTTCACGGAGAGTCATAAGGTCATGCATTAATAATACAGCGTGTCCCGAGGGTGTGTTTCCTGGTACTGTCTTGACACCATCTGCCTCAAGCCGATCTACCGATGGCATGAGAAGTTGTGATGTGATTCTTGAAGCGAGGCTCATAAAGCCCTCGTGAGTTAATCGCTGTCCCAGTTCATTGGGTGATTTTAAATTGAGCACAGACATTGCAGCTTTCAGAACAAGTGCACGCAGGACCACATCGAGAAAGCGAAGCCATGCATAAAAATCAATCTTGCGTAAGTTTATGTCGCTTCGGTTGGGTAGTTTCTGTAGAAGAGTAAGGAGGCTGACTCCATCTTTATCTGCTCCACCCCAGTAATTTTTCCCGACATTGTGGATCATGTTCATGCAAATATGCATCACACCACTGAGCAAACCAAAGCTAGAAAGATGATCCACACGGTCTTCAGAACGATCCAGTGCTCGCTGATCCTGAGCAGCCCGTGCCCGAGCTGTAGTTAGACGGTCTCCAAGTAAGAACCGGTACCGCTCCTCGAACAATGCTTTGGGTATCTTCAAGATATCCTGGAAATAATGTTTCATGACCAGCATATTTCCCCTTGTTGAGCTCTGCTCCTGGTCATATGTTGGGAGGAAGTGTTCCTCCTGTTTTGCCACAGGGAGTGCATGAGGATCAGTAATTTTTGGAATTTTGCTGCCATGTGCAAACCAAGCCTGCACACCGTCTGCGAGAATCTGTGCAACATGAATTGTAGCATTCCGGAAAAATTGAGCCTGGTCATGTTGGCTCGGAACAATGTCGTTGAGGGCCTGCTGTGGGGGTATGTTGTGTCGGGTTCCAGCAGTGTGAGTGAAATTCTCGAGGCTGGCAAGTTCTTTGGCTGTCTCTGGTGGTGAACCCTGTGGTAACCAAAATACAACAAGCAATGCAGAAACTTGATCATGAATAACTGATCCATGGGTTGCTGAAGTCTCATAGGCATGATTCGTCCAGTTAAAGTTATCATATGGCATCAGAGTGAGTTTTGACGGGTCATTGGCAGCTTCGATTGCGAGTCGAACTGAATCTTTTGTAACATAGATGACTGATTTGTTGAGAAACGGATAAGAGGAGCAAAATCCGTAACGGTTGAGAATCTGTATAAGCTTCTTGGATGCCCGGTTGTCCCAAAGCATCAGTGAGTTCAACGCCGTGTGGTATGAGGTCAATCGGCTTCGCAGGTTCAAAATGATCGATGTTACAAGTGTTCGACCCTGAAAGAAATCCATCAGCATGTCATGTTAAACCATAGATAAATCCCTCAGACCATGTCAGGATTACGGGAACCTGAATGCTCAGGCTGTGTTTTGCCGATTACTGCTTTCAACAATCGCTGGAAGCACGGTAATGTCCGCTCATATCGGTCGAGCAGATCACGGATTCGGAATGAGTGAAGCATTTCCACATTCATATCTGTTGCCTTGACACGAAGGAATTCTGCGTCGCTAAAATTGGGGCCTTTCGAGGCTTGATCTGTTAACCAACCAGCTTCCCTAGCACAAATTTCGGCAGCCTTGTCGACAATACAATCCCCAAGAGCTTGATCATGGTACCAGCGATCTGCTACAGCCACCTTCATCAGATGCATGGCCCCGCCGTTGGCAAGATACAGATTGGTGTAATTCTTGATAGAACCATTGTCTGAGGTGAACAAAGTCTCGAGTAGGCGACGTAGTGAGAACCGATCGAAATTAGACTTCATGAAACCTAGAATCTGCAGAGTTTTCTGCTCATCACTTCTCTTTTGGGCACGTACATTCTGCGGATCGTAGCTGGGATCATCACTGTCATCTGCAAGATCATCCGATCCCATCTGGAGAAAAGGGACATTGTCGGGCAGATCCAGGTCGCTCAGATCGGGTGCAGGGGGGCTAGAAATTGCGCCGACTGTGGTTGCTGCATCCTCGTTATCGGATGCATCAGGTACCTCCTGGTGGACATAACGGAGAGCGTAATTTCGGCTCATTGAACCAGATCAGACTGATTTTAGACGAGGGAGGAGCTTAATATAAGTGCTATAAAACAGTTACAATACATACAGGGTTAAACAATGCGTCCGGGAGGCCAGGGAGACGCGGTATTTGCAGACGGCGGTACGGAAGAGAGACTGATGGTGGCGATGCGGTGCCAAGAAAAGCCAAGATTTATTATAGTGCCTAAGTACGGTTATTTAGCCGGTTACGACCCAGACTGTCACGACAGGGATCCCAAATTGGGACGTCGTGGCAGTCTGGTCTGAGACTAAGCGCAAAACGATAGACGCAAACAATTTCCGAGCTCAAGTTCGGGCCGAGCACAGCCACGACCAAACAAATCTAATTGTTATCCACATTCGTCACCACCAAGGTTCACAAAAATGACCTTTTCATGTCGAATCTACTTATGGGACGCCAATGGGGATTTCCGCCTATTGCCAGGCTGTAGTAGCTGTTCGAAGTGGTAGGATATGGTAGGATACAACATGGCGGAGCTATTTGTTTGGTCGTGGCTGTGCTCGGCCCGAACTTGAGCTCGGAAATTGTTTGCGTCTATCGTTTTGCGCTTAGCTGTCAAAGCCCATCTCTGGCAGACTCCTGCAGACTATACCCACCTGAACCGCAATTCAATCTCGAATCCACCGAGATTTGACCCACTCGGCCCTCTGTAGCGGCATGTCCGGAGACATGCAGCAGGTTCTCGATCTTTGGTTCGCAGACGACGGGCTCGTTACCCTGCGTTCACAAAGCCATATCTTACAAAGAAATTTTGGCTCGGCATAGTCCTATATTCCAAAGCATATCTCAGATTCTTCAACCGGAGGGAGGGTGGCAGCGATATGATCGATGGGATCCCAGTCGTGCAGCTGCATGATTCCCCGGAGGATGTGGAGCCTTTCCTTCGCGCCATTTTTTACTCGAGGTACGAACGCGAAGGAAGGACAAGTCTACGCAGTCTCATGAACGGTCTACGGTTTTTTCCCGCTGCCGCCGGCCAAATTTGACGCCGTGTTAGGCATCCTCCGTCTTGCCCATAAATACGAAGTCGAATACCTTTTTAGACGGGCCCTTTTCCATCTGGAATCCCTGTATCCCATCGATCTCATCGGCTACAACAATATCGGGAGCCATCATACGATGCTTAACTTCCGCGGAACTGCTGAGTACGAGTTGATGGTGCTAATACTTTTAGACAGAGTCGAGGCGACCTGGCTCCTGCCCTACGCATACTACATTACCGCGGGGGTCGACCTCAATACCCTATTTGCCACTGGGAACGCATGGAAAGCCCTTGCCCCACACATCAAAGAAACTTGTTGTTTTACACACGCCCACCAATTGCAGGGTGTGGTAAATATCAACGGATTCCTAACTGAGTATTCCACATGCAGTCACTCCGAGTCCTGCAACACGGTGAAATTTAATTTCCTCTCGATGTTGCATCACAGGACATTAGATGCGCCGGACCCTCTTGCGGACTGGTCGGAAGACAGGTGGCGAGAGTTGAAGAAGGGACTATGTGGTGACTGCTTCATCCTCTCCCAGAAGATGCACGACACGAGTCTCGCAGACATCTGGAATGACCTTCCGGCCAATTGTAGGATGAAAGAGGGATGGGACGTTTTCTTAGGAAAACGGCGCACAGTACTATATGACGAGAAAGCGCCGCCTGCGCTTGACTAGCGCTTGTAAATTTGAATGCATACTTATCGCTCTGTGTATAGATCGTTTGGAAATATTGGCTGACACTGAATCACTGAATGCAATTCCAAATTGTCAAAGTCTGACTCAAAGACAGTGAAAGACAGACAGATGCCGACATTTACCAAACGTTCACACAAGTTGAACCGCCGCGGCGACCAGTTTTTCGTCATGCAAAGCCCACCTATGACCTCACTCGATTTGCTTCTGCTATTGCCTCGATCGATGTCCTCCAGGCATGCAGAAATATTGGCCACAGTCATCGGCGACCGCATCTGAGCTCACCCCAATCATCCCTTTGATCGTGACACCAACAGCGTTGTCGGGATGGCTGGACCGCGCGGCAGGAAGAAAAGCCCTGTCGAACTGCTGAACTATGGTCGGATCGTGCTGAATTACCACATATTAGATGCTCTACTACCTCCGGAATCTCTCAATCTCGTCACTTCGGATGAATACAGCCTTCGCAACGTGCATATATTATATTTGACCAAATTTTCTCTAGACCTTGATTAACACCCTCATACAAAATCTTGAAAGCGGGAATCCAAACGACGTTGATTCGAGGCGAGCAGATACCTTCTGTGCTGCAATCGGCGTCCTGGCACTAGATCAAGACATGATGAAGTTTCAAGCTTGTGTCTCAGCGGGACTCTGGCTGCTTTGGTCGAGGCCTTTGCTTTGGTCGTAGCACCCAAGTAGGTATGTATAATTCGGACTTCAACTTCATTATTTTTTCTCACCTCAATTAGGGTTGAGCTCACGCTGCCGCTAAAGGAACCCGCCAAATGAATACGCAATGTAAATCCAACATGCTTGCATCGATGCAGTTCAAGTGTAAATCCAACCTTGCACCGATGATTCAAGTATGGGCTCCCAAACACCATGGTCCGTCAGCCAGCATCCTCCTGGTGTACAAGGAGTGATGTGCGATGTGAAGTTGAACTTCATGTGTGTTTTTGCTTCACCACCGTTTTTCCACAGCTCATTTAATGCGATGCGAACAGGACTGAAAGAATGTTGCCATACAAAATTTTTTGAGAGAAGTCTGAGTCGAGGCTGGGTACGGTGGTCATGAAAACGGCATATGAGCGGAGCCGAGTCCCCTGAACTCTCACCTTCGTGTCAATTTGTGTCGCACTTTTCCGTGCGAACCAATGCTGAAACGGTGCGCGCTTGGCGGCGATCACCTTGTTTCCTACAAAACTTGACAGTGTCCTCCTGTCGCCCGGAGCCACTCTTGCACACAGCCGGCTCGGTCCAGTCTCCGGGAAGTGGGATAACCTGAGCGTCGACGCGCATTAGGATAGAGTGTACCTGGCAGGATTAGAGAAGGAGTCTCGGACGCGTCAGATCCTAAATTTCAGGGCGTCGCCAGGTGAGGGTGAGCTTCGTTGCACTTTGAGATGCTGATGGGATAAGCTGAGTGGCGGCTGGGAGTTTTATGCTTTGACGTCTTGAAGTTGAAAGCAAAAAGTTGAACAAAGCTTCACTTCTTCACGGTCACGTGGTGGTAATTCGACGCGGTCGCGTTCCTCGCCGTGGATGGGCCCGATGATTCCAGTGAGGTGTTTTGCGTGTAGAAGCCATGTTGTGAAGCTGAAAACTTATTAAGAACCACATAAACCATAAATGAGTGGATCCAAGACATATGTAGCGGAAATTCGATGTAAGATACATGAGCTTGAACAATTTTGTAGACGTGCGATTGGTCAGTCCTCGCCAAAAGAACAGCGGAGGACCTCGGCCAGGAGCCCACGACGAGGGTGCACGAGAAGGTCGTCTCCTTCTCCGAGAACATTTCTGCTACATGAAGAAGCAAGCGCGACAAAGATCCCTCGCCCCACACAAAATCTCGCCCAGCACCCCTATTCCAGCCCGTCGATTTTGATTGCTGTGTTGAAGGCTTGCCGGTAGGCGTCAGTACGATACGCTACAGGCCGACACTCCAGCCCATCATGTTCTGCAAAGAATCAGGGGTGTCGAGAATCTCCATCGGTGACAGTGGATCCACGCAGCCAGGGCGCGAAAGACCTTACGACGTAGCCCCGAGTACCTCCATTGGGCCTTCGCGGTGGATCAGATGTGAGATGGGAACCTCCATAACGCCTTTGCTGCGCCAGTCCACGGTGCCTTCGTTCCACATTGGGAGATTCGGAGGCCGCCGGTGTGTGTGGAGCGCATCACAGTGACCAACTCCCCATACCCTGCTCAAGGACCTCCCTTGGGACCCTTGGGGCTGAAGGGGAGCCTATTCCATGGACGCCCCACACACCAGACGCACTCCCAAGTGGGTAACGACAGGTCCGCATTCTAGACGAAGGGGACTAGGATGGACCATTCAGTCGTCTCCATACTGAGTCAGCCGGGTGACCCTGAAAGGGCTTGAGATCATGTACCCTGGAAGATATTGACGGTGTACTCACGAGATACGCGACTGGAACCGCTTGTCGCCGTGATTTAACGTTGAACATCGGGGTAATAAGTAAACTATAAAAGGACAGTCAGCCGCAGCTCGCAATGGTTGAGAGATCTTGCCTATGTAGAGGAGGTCAGAGCGAAGTGACCAGTGTCAGCCGCAACATCGGCACTGCAGCGAAGATATCTCACCACGGGAGTTGCACGAGAGAGTCAGTCGGCCATGGCGACAAAGCGGGATGTAGAAAAAAGAGCGGTGGAGATGGAGGGACGAGGAGAAGTGGGCGGAAAGCTGTAGAAGCCGGAGCAGCGCGCCTTAATTTATAGACTTCTGGGCTTTGGTTCTGTAGCAAAAAATTGAGAATTGGTCTGACCGACTCAGAATAGCGGGCCCCAAGCTATCCGCGAATCTGATTGGTTCAAAGGTGAACATGGGGAGAGCGTTCGGGATATGGAAAATCTGGCATCAATTGTCTGGCGGAAGTGATCGCCAGACACAAGCCAGACATTCGGCCAGACAATCGGCATGATCGCGAGAACTGAAACAGTAAGGTAACACATGCAAACAAACAGCTCGCGGCAATCTTGTGACGCGACCGGGACGCGTTGGGGACGCGGCCACAAGGTCCACGACGCGTCATTTGCACCGATAATCACTTCTATACGTCTCCGCAGCTTTGGCTGTATCATAAGAGTATATTAGGCAACGTTGGGCGATTGAATGATTTGAAACCAACGGCGTAGCAGGCGCGTTTCATTCAAGCTCACAGTAACACTCTTGAGATTGTGTCTGCTAATCTACAATCAAGTGAACAAGGGACGGCCGACCCACACACGATTTTCAAAGTGCCACAGATTATTTAGATAAATAATGGTGATCAGAGACCCCGGACTAGAGCTATGTGAGTTGCGGCCCGCCATAAACGCATTGCGGTCCTGTGAAAACTGAATGGATCCCTGTCAGCATTTATGCCGGGGAAGACGAGACTGCCATCACGAGAGGAGGAGAAGGTGTTGAAATGAGCGAGAAAAGTTGTCCTTGTTTGGCACCGGGCTTGAACCGATCGAGATTCAGCCGAATGTCTGGCCGCTTTCTGCCGCCAGACAATTTTCCCGGGTTTTCCAACTCCCGAACTTCCTGAACATGGGAACATTTCAATTCCGATGACTTCCGCCCAAACGAACATTGTCTCGGAGTTGCCGCAGCGGCACTTCTGTGGTGGGCGGGAAAGAGGGCGCTGTAACACAGTTCAAGCAGCATATGTAAAGAGGACCTGCCGAGGCAACCAGGAACGATTTACAGAAATCAAGGCTACAGGAGACAAACAGTGGGATGAGATCAAGGTGGCGGTGTCACGCAGCTTTCCTTCCTACTCCCACATACAGTCGCAGTGCGTTTTTAATTATTTTCATTCCGTCGACCGTTTCCCCAAATTCTGTAGTATTTAAATTACTACGACTACCCTCAAGTTTGAGGATGTACTGCTCTATGTGTGCGTCGTAATATACGCGTCCTACCTCCAGTCCGTGACCACGACATCACGTAACTGCCCAAGCATCGCGTCGTCCCAGCGAGAGTATGAGTGCGGACCATCTTGCGCTGGACCAGGACATCGCTTCCTGGCGTCTAAAAGGACGATTGCCGCTGAGAAAACATGTGCCTGAAATGGTGTATAACCACTTTCATACGTGCAAGGAAGAAGAGCGGCGAGGACGATGGTAGTCGTAAAACCGCTGTACGACTCGACGGCGGGGATCGCCGCAGATCGCCGTGCGTGTGTAGTGCCGCTCGCTGTTGGTGATTCAATCCCGGTTCGCCGTCAAATCGGAGGGCATGACGCGCAGCACATTTCCTCTCCGTCGTAGGTAAACGGGCGCTTGTAGTAGGCGACGCGCCGCTCGGGCTCTTCGTGGCACCGTGGCACACGCGGATTGACTGAGGATATGGAGTCGCTGCAGGACTGCGAGGATCGGCAAGGAGGATTCCTCTGTTGGAATATGAGATGCAACTGGGGTGGAACGTATCTCGGCCGGCCGATAACGCAGTTGAAGTTATTGCTGGTCATACAGTCGAGTTGCTTCCGCGACTCGCCAAGCACAAGCGACAGAGATGCAAGTCCGTAACGTCGGAAAACACTGCCAGGCGGGTGTTTTCATCTTTGTGCAACCACAAATGAGTAATGTAGTACAAAAGGCCGGTGTGCAGGAGCTGAAGAGGCTACCAGTGTTGTCATTGTGGATGGCAATGCCGAGCCGAGCGATACTTCTATCGCGAGGATCACCAACGATACTGGAGACGTTATTAGCAGAGTATAAACATCAAAAAAGAATAGCAAACCGACCGGCGTCCAATTCCACTTCCTATATCTCTCGTAATCCTTGCATCAAGCAACCGGGTCGTTTGGACAGGAAAAGGATGGAGATTCGGAAGTAGATGAGGTACAGCCTCCACGTCGACAATGACGCACCCAACGATACCATCGGCACACATCCAGCTGCTCAGGATCATCAACCGCATATTTCTGGGGGCCACGGGGAGAAGACCACAAAAAAGCGAGAGATACGTGAAAATTTGTGGGAGGCGGAATACCGCGGTAGACGATGATCGCGTGCTTCTGGTCCGATTTTCCGTCCCCACGAAAGGGGTGCTGGGCAGTTCGACGCGGAAGATCTGCTCCGTCACGAATTCACTCTCAAGTCACTGCTGCTATCTAACCATCATCCTGGACACAGGTATACAGCATCCCACACTCCGAAATTTCCTCGACCTCAGGATCGGCCTGGAGACTTTTGAGGTCAGAGGTATCGAGACGAGCCCTAAAAGAGTGGCAAATGAGCCAATTTAACAGGGAGTTGACAAGACTTACACAAATCCATTCAGGATTTCAGGATCAAAGCAATGTATGAGGCCATTATGGACGGGAGTCCGGCTGACTCCCTCCTTGAAGATGATCAGATACGATCCCCTGATCTTTGGACCCCGGACTTTGCGGACGGGTCTGAGGGAGAGGGATCTTCTCGACTGGTGGTCCGGTCGAAGAAGCTCAGGGGCAACGGACGCGACCCCGACTGGGACGCATCCGAGACTCGACTGGCCAGCGGCGGAGCGGACTAACAGGCGTCTGGCGGTGGCTAGCATGGAGTGCTGGATGATAATTTTCAAAGACAAGGAAGAGATTTGCAAGAGGAAAGGATTTGTCACGTCACCACTTTTCCCACGCCGACTTGTCGGTGGATAAAGCGAGCCTGTGGTTGGACCATGGTTAGAAAGTGGGTTGGCAGCCGGGTTGAAAGCCAAAGGTGGCCCCGCCATTTTAGCCTCTACCAAAAGCGCTAGTCGCGCCAAAGTCGCGCAAAATGTCCATTTTCCGGCGGTCTGAATTTGAATCAGTGATTTTCCCCTTCGCGGCGGTTGGTGACCCAAGAAAGTCGGTCAGAAGGTGGAGGCGATGAAGCAGCGCCACACGAAGGCGTACACCGAGCTTGCTGAGGAAATGGGTCCTGTCTGGGAGGCACGGGGGCAGGCGACTCGCTCGATCGTTGAGGCGGGCGTGGATACGCGGGGACTCAAGGGTTTCATCCCAACCGAGGTTCGGTGCGCGTAGAAGTCGGACACGACGACCTGAAGCCAAAGGGCTGCGAGGTAGGGACGGAACTAAGATGGTCAGCAGGCAGATACGTTCTTTATCTTCCTCTTCATTGCCTCTTTTTTGGGATTGATTAAACTGACTGAGATCTTTCTGTAGTAGTCTCATACCGGCGGTACAATTTATACGATGTATTGGCTCTATATACGCGTCGTAATATACGCGTCCTCCCTCCAGTTCCTGACCACGACGTCACGTAACTGCCCAAGCATCACGTCGTCCCAGCGAGAGTGCGAGTGCGGGGCACCTCTTCGCGCTGGACCGAGGCAATGGTTCCTAGCGTCTAAAAGGACGATTTCCGTTAAGAAATGAAATGGTGGATAACAATGTACAGGTCGTTCGAGGCACTCCGCGTTCATACGTGCAAATAAGAAGAGCACGCCGGCGAGGATGATGGAGGGCAAAGCCGCTATACGACTCGACGGCAGGGATCGCCGTCCGTGAAGTACCGCTGGCTGTTCGTGATTTTATCCTGGTTCGCCGTCACATCGGAGGGCATGACGCCCAGCACATTTCCTCTACGTCGTAGATAAACGAGCGCTTGTAGTAGGCGACGCGCCGCTCGGGCTCTTCGTGGCAGCCATAACACGTTCGACCTCGCCGCGGATCGACTGAGGATATCGCCGATGCCCGTGGCTCGCTGCAGGACTGCGGGGATGGGCAAGAAGGATTCGTCTGGTGGATTATGAGATAAAATTGGGCTGGAACGTATTTCGGCCGGCGGGTAACGCAGCTGAAGGTTATTGCTAGTCATACAGTCGAGTCACTTCCGCTATTCACCAGGCACAAACAGCGACAGAGTTGCAAGTCCTTAACGTCGGAAAACGGTGCCAGGCGGCGTTTTCATCCTTGTGCAACCACAAATGAGGAATGAAGTACAAAAGGCCGGTGTACATGAGCTGAAGAGGCTACCCGTGTTGTCATTGTGGATGGCAATGCCGAGCGAGGCTTCTATCGCGAGGATCACCGACGATACTGGAGACGTTATCAGCAGAGAATAAACATCAAAAAGAATAACAAACCGACCGGCGTCTGATTTCACTTCCTATCTCTCGTGATCCTTGCATCGAGCAACCGGGGGACGTCGTTTGGACAGGAAAAGGATTGAAATTCAGAAGTAGATGATGTATGGCCTCCACGTCGACAATGACGCATCCAACGATACCATCGCCACGCATCCAGCTGCTCAGGATCATCACCTGCGTATTTCTGGAGGGGAGACGACCACAAAAAAGCGAAAGATGCGTGAACATTTCCTGTAGGAGACGGAATACCGCGGTAGACGATGATCGCGTGCTTCTGGTCCGATTTGCTGTCCCACGAAACGGGGTGCTGGGCAGTTCGACGCGGAAGATTTGCTCCGTCACGAATTCACTACTGGTTCCGGAAAAATCTGTGACTGCCCCTCTTGCAACGCAGCGGCGCCTCTCCGAGTTCGGTTCGTGATTCGGTCGATTTGGTACGGCAGTTGGATTGCGTTGTAGTTCATCACCCCCCAACACCACGCGGTACAGCGTCTGCGCGCGGCCGCAGTGTGAACTCAGGCGCTGCGTTCTTGAACCGCGTGAAGAATGACTGCAAGCGACGCCGAATGAATTTGTGTCGTCAACTCCCCGGTGTGCATTCTTGTGTCCTTCACCAGGTTTCCCCCCTCGATGGATGCAGCTGCGTCAGATGCGTACGTGTTCATGCCTCCCTCTCGATGTTTCGTCGAGCAAAAAAAATATGATCTAGAATACATCAGTAGGTTAAAGTCCCTGCAGCAGGCAAGAAGGAGCAGACCTGCATACAAGACCAGCACCATAAACTTTCCCTGTGGCCGTTTCCGATGAAATAGTAGCATGCTGTTCGTAGACTGTTCGACGGGCAGCAGGTGCTTCCAGGCCCTCCAGATGATTATCGCGTTCTCCTTTGCGACACCGGTGCCTACAGACAATCGCCTGGTTGTCAGCGGCATATTCACCGATTCGGGGGAAAGAGGGACATACTATGGGTCTCCATATACTAGTCTTAGTGTTGGAAGGGCTCCCGAAGCACATCAGGTATTTTGCTGGCGGCAGATTGGGCAAAAGCCTTGAAGCTGCCTGTACTCGACAGTACGCCTGCAAGTTGTCAGCCAAGTTGAAAGCCGTCGGAGACGGATTACCCAAACGCGCGTTCATGCCTCACTCGAATACAACCATCCCCCGAGAAATTTGAGGGATCAGTGATCACGGTGGCGAGAACCATCGAGGGCTCCTGGTGTCAGAGTACCAGAGTGCAGCAAAAAAACTAAAGTGGCCTGAATGGAGCCTTCAACGAAGTAGAGTCCTTGGCAAACGTACTACTAGTAAATCGGAGTGACTTGCCAAAATTGTAAACCATTCTATCCAGCATGAAGGAAGAAGAAAGGTACGCGCGATATATACCATCAGAGTCCAACTATAGAATAGGTGACTTAACCCAAAAAAGTGCGACCCGATTTGCGTATGCCGGAAAGTTGCAACTCGTAACTTTCACTGGCAACGAAAGCACACTTGCACAACGGCCAAACGATGCCGGAGGGAGGAAGAAGCAGGAGATCCATCACTTCATTGAAGCCCACAAATAGTCGCCATTTCATGTCGGGGTGGAGAAGATACAAGCTTTAGTTCGGCCGCGAGGTGATCGTGACGAGGAAGAGAAAGAACATGTCGTCGTCGGTCCGAGTGTAGCCGAATCAGCCGAGATCAATCGAGTCTCATCAAAACTTCCATCCGACTTTTCGCAAAAGTGTCGCGAAATAACCTCCAAAAAATCACTGCTGAGCCTGCGCACCCCGGCTAGACCTTAGGACACACGGTCGGTCTCCGTCTCAGATCTCCAATATCTTGGAACGCGCTTTTGTAATATTTCTGGTAGGTCTGCTCTATTCACCGCGATCCATTGGATTTTTAATATTTGTTCCATTCTCAGTCCCGACGCTGAACGGTTCCAAAGATTAGCAGACAAATCGGGGGTCCACGTCCCCTCATGATTGCTCATAAGAAAATCATTGAGCCAGTTGTGAAACCAAGGTTATTGGCCCGGATTCGCGCTGTGTTCCACGCGCCCCAAAACTAGGACAGAATGGTAAAATCCTGAGCCGAGACCTCTACAGCCCAGATATACGTGAACAGTAGCCGTCAGAAGGCTTATACGAACATCGCTTCGGAGAGTTTTCAAGCAGACTGCGAGTTTCCGGCCAACAAAGAGTCCCAGTGGAGTGCTGTCGCAGAAAACTGGCCCCCTCTTAATAGACAGTAAACGGTGCGAGAGATTCTCGCAGGTTGAGTTGGTTTCCGAAAATACGGTCGAATGGAGGTAGGCGGAATGGCGGTGCAAGGCGCATCAAGCGCATCAATACATGATCAGTGAAAGTGTCAACTTTCTTCCATGCACTCGTGAGCACCTCCTAGTGGATAAAATATTTCTCTGTATCAGTTCGGCCGACCACTAGCTCATCTTGCTATCTAAACAGCTGACGATTATTTGCCTGGACTTGCATTTGGGTTATGCCCTAACTGTTTTCGCCTTCCGGATGTCAAGTAATATTCTACCGCATGCCTCGAGTGACTGAGATCCTGTTTGAACCATCCTCGCGCGAGGTTACACTCATTGCAAGCGTTATTTCGACTCAACTATTGATATTCCCATGAAATAAAGACCACCCCGAGATCCACGCATTCCGAGTCTGGTAGCCAGCTCCAATTTCCAATCCCTTTCCTCAACCGATCTTTGTGCGGGCAGCCTCGCAGCATGCACCGCATCAAATACTCGATCTACCTCAACAGGTGCCGTACGCGATGATTCCCGCACTTCCCACTGTACTTTCAGTGCCAGGGATACATCTTACCAAGTGATACGTAATACAGTATCTCTAGGATGACTCTGACTTGAATCCTTCCTCACACACATATGAGTGAGAGAAAAACACGTACAATTTGAACATTGCATGGGCTTTTGTCCCGTGTATTTCTCAGAGACTTCTCCGGTGAGCTGTTCCTTCTGGTAAGAACCAGAAGATCAGAAGACGGCAGAGCAGAGTATACGGCGTAGTGGCTGTATGTTTTCTATCCGTTTTTTTGTTAAAAAGATGGAATGTCTAATACTGACTTGCATGTCCTTCCGCGCCGGTGGCCGCCTAATACCAGGCTGAAGTTTTTGACACGCAGCTCAAATGCAGCTGATGCTTTCACCCCGTTTCATATGGCGCTTTGTACTTGCGCCGCTGAGCGCGCCTCAAGGCAGCTCCGCATCAGATACGCGATCACGCGCGATCAGACAACACCGCCCGTCTAATTTAAATACGCAATCTTTCTCGTGTGCCTTGCGAGATGACTCGCGCCTTCCCTACAAACATAATATTGCCAGCGCTTCGGGCGTTTTATCAAGCGTTTCCAATATTTTCCGCAAAAACATATATATCCAGCTCAAACGTAGTAGTCGGTGACTATGTTTCTGCGTAATAGATATAAGGAGCCCCGCGGCCACGGAGTTCCCAACGAGATTCTGTACGGCTTGATTCCAGCGACTTGTCCAACCATTGTTCTCTCTTCTGAAAATAACTCACCTGTCGGCGCTCAATCATACATGCACGATCCACTAAACAGTTGCTTCTGAAGGTTTTTATGGGGGGTACACGGCGTCCACGTACATGTGCCGAACGTTGCAGCCCATTGTTCTGTCAGCATGTTTAGCACTTTTCGTGAATTCTAATCCGGAAACACCGCGATGCCGCGAAGCGTCGTATCTACTCTGCAAAGTTCAGCGGCTTCATTTCACTGTATATGGAAACCCCGCCCCACAACTACGTGTGCCCCTGGTGGTTGCCACGCTGGCCTGGGTGTGAGATGCGAAAAGAAAATCGCTTTCCGGCCCCGAATGACTCGGTAACTCGCTTCTGAACCACCGATCTCCATCATAGACTTTATTCCCTTTTATAGATGAGTGACTCAAGGGCAAGGCGGGAGATCGCTGTGGATGGCTGTCGGTCTTGGTGTAATTTTCTTCAAGACGGGTCTGACAGTGGCGGGCGTTGCTTATTAGTGTGAGTCAGTACCTGCCGCGGAATACTCACTCTGCGCCGCCATTGTTCGTCCGTTCAGGCGGTTGCATAGCACTCCGCTGGTCGGGTGGATGTGAAGTTTCACTAATTCGTAAGTTCATCGCAGATGCGACGCGGAAAGCGGGCCTGGACAAAGTTTTCCCTGTATGCCGCCAACTTTGGTAGAGGTAACGACGCGCCGTCGGGCAGCGGCATCTGTTCACCTTGGAAAAATCACCCATTGTCCGATGTGACATCACAAGCTCAGGGGTTCCGACTGCGATAATGTGACGTACTTTCCTAAAAACCATTGAAAAATCGGCCGCGGGTGCTTGATGTGCGTGAACGGTGTACTGGACCCACAACAGAAAGGTAAAATTTGTGAGCCTCGTTGCTTTCATTCGCCAATTCAAAGTGAAGAATGAGAATCCAACATGAATTTGGGGAACAATGGAGAACTGGAAGCGAAGTTACGGCATGTCTGGGAATATTTTTATTACCTTAGATGAAATAACTGCCGTAGATATCGGCCGGTATTAGTCTGCGCTGAACCCGGCATTCTACACGGGTCCTGAGTCTCTCACAAACGAAATACCATGGGAATGTCCTGGGAAAGTGATCAGTATCGAGTGGTCCCGCGGTGGGCGCGCGCCGACTTTGACTTGCGGAATGGAATGCGTCGCGGGATCACGAGGCGTACCGTCGCCCGCCTTCAACCTACCCTGTACGGAAACCCCGCACCGCGGAAGTGAGAGCACGAGAGCCGAATGAACCCGAGATTTTGCCTGCACATCCCGGATCATTCCGAGCAATGATGGCTGCTGGCACGAGCCACGAGGTCAGTTTACCTCCAGCCCAGACTTAGCTACCCCCAAACGACTTGCCCGCTGGAGTGCAAAGTGGACGGTCCGGATGCAGCGGTAGGATGGAGATTTCACGTTAGATCGGGCTGGTTCAACGGAACAGTGTATCCGGACTGTCGTAACCTTCTTGCCAAATCGCACATGCGCGCCATATTGTCGGGTCTTATCTGACATATCCAGCACGCAATCATCACCCCATCTCAGAATTCTCAGCCTTTCTGTTGTGAATCGGGGTCACATGCAACTCCTCCGCCAATGGGAGTCAACTCAGAACGAGCTGAGGGCTGCTGAGGGTGGTTGCACAGGGTTGCACGCTGTTGCACGCCCAGATAACACAAATTAAAGGCTAGATTTTACATCCGCGGGTGTTTTCGTTTTCCGCCGGTCATGGGTGGAGCGGAGGTATCGCAGCACATGCACCCGACAATTTGCACCGCCATTTCGGATTTCCCGCCTCGAGGCTAGGGCGGAGGGCAGCAATTGTTTTTGCCGACGACTGCAGGATCCGATTGCAATGAGCGACTCGTTATCTCTGCCCGGCGGGCAACACATCCTATATATTAAGAGACAACGAACACAGCCACCTGCTGGGAAAGTTGCGGTGATGCGCGGAAAACGGAGAAACTCGAAATCCGGGTGTTGCGGCGAAACTCGGAATCCACCGGGTCGGCTGCGAGCGAGTTGAATCCCACGATTGTCCCACGGCTGTTTCGTGTTATGTTGGTGTTATGTACTTACTCCCAGCTGTTTCCGCCTCTGAGTCCGACAACCGTCACGGTCGGACAATGTAGGCATCCCAATTCTAACGCTGCAATATCGCGACACCTCTTGCTTTTTTTCGGGCGTCTCCTCTGACAGTCTCAGGTATTTGGCTGTTTTCCTCTATCCTGTGCCTTTTAAGCTGCTGCTATGCTCCTCAATCCTCACCTCTTCCCATTCCGTGCCGGTCACTTCCCAAAATATCAATTTTATAAACTGCTTTTGACAAGCCAACAGTGCTCATTATTTTTAATACTCAGATAAAGTTTGACTGCTCGAACTGCTTGCAAACCAGACATAGCCAGCCATACACTTCCTTTGTAATTTAATTTTTGTTACTAAATTGCAAGGTAGGTAGGTAGGTAGGTAGGTATATTCCGCCGCGGTCCCGTTGAGGAACAGCCGGTTTCCGTACTACATACACAGCGTCAGATGTATGCTACGGATACAGTCAATCATCAGCCCGTCGCAATCCCAACGTAACCTCCGTTCTCAATCTCGGCTCCTCGATGGGAGCAGGACGTCAGGTTAAACCCTCCAGAAGGCGCCGCCGACAGGTCCTCCCATCGACGACATCACTCACCCGCATCCAGACTGGCAAGTATACTCAAAATAAGAGACTTCTGCATAACACCTTCCAAATGCTCACTGACACAGGAAATAAATAACTGTGTTCTTCAACCCTGACTCTTGAAGCCCCATCTTCCCTCAATCAATTCAAAATTTGCACACAGCTCAGGCAGTTGATGTTTTGAAGCAGTTACAACTACCAGATACTTCAACTGCTGCCCGACTTCATTTCCGGAACCCAACGAGTTCAATCCTGAAGAAAATCCTGAGTGTTGTCGTATTGTTGCTGCCAGGTAAGGCTTTAACTGCAGTTCAATGATTTTAATCCTGTAGAACCTTCTGGGTGCCGTCGTTCTGTTGCTGCCATGTCCAGTTCAACTCCACAATAGACCTACCTTCAGTTCAACAGTCAGTTTGAAAGGGAATGTAGCCACTCACAGTCTTTCCGTGTCCTACCTGTTCATCGGGAATGGCAATTCTGTCCCTATTTGTAGAAAGACTGCGGAAAAAACCTGTACTAAAATATCTGCCAACGAGTATCTATGAGCCTGAAATGTAGATTTAGGGTGTTGTGGTGAAACTCGGAATCCGCCGTTTTTCCTCCGGGGTTTGGGGCTCCGCCCCAACAAGCTGTGCGCTCGCAGCCGTGCCGTAGGCACGGGTCCTAAAGCTTGTCTCGAGAGGAAATGAAGAAATTTAACGTCTCGTGACCCATCGAACTCTTAAGCGGCCACCGAGCGCCACAGAAATGGAGGTTGGTCCTGGTTAGATGATCTTCCGACCTCTGAAAGCAACTGCACACCTCCAGGTTTTATTCAGCTCACGGTCCGGAGCTGAGAAGAAAGTGGATCCGTGAAAGAACACAATTCAAGTTCGACACATAAGCTGCAACAGCTTGTCATCGTGTAGATGTGGAAGAGGTTTTGAACGCTCTTATAAGATATAACAATAAAATTACATCCGCCGTATGGCGCAGGCTACAGGAACACCGTTCCTGTAAGTCTGGAGCGCCGCTGAAATTTTCGATCTGACTATCTGACAGGCTCTATTCCCGGTGGTCGGGTTGACCGTTGGACTGAAAGTTTACCGCATACGAAATCTTTGGCGCAAGTGCCAAGCCTGAGAAAAGCCATGTTGCGGTATTGAATTTTCACTGGGGAGAACAGATACGTCTGCGATCACCCGACAAGACCAAAAAAACCTGCAGACCTGAGAGCGAAGCTGACAACCGGCCTTGCTAGTCGCACGATGACCGAATGCCGGATAACTAGATGTGGGTGTAGTTGCAGCGGTGGATATCCCGCCTGATATCCGGCGGTCAATGTCATTCGCAATGAGGAATGCGTCAGACAGTGTCATTGAGATATCAACAACAACTCGATGTCGCCGAAACGGCCCCAACGTTTCGCTGCTTGAGTGGCCAGTTAAAATAAACTTCGCATCGGAGCTCGCAGGCGTCATTGAATGACGATTTACTTCCGAACAGATGAGTGAGCTGCAACTTATGTATGAGCGTCAATGCGCTACTATTTCCAATTTCAAACATGATCGACAATCTTATCAGAAGCGCTTATCTTATCTTCCCCGCATTGTTATCTTCAAGTTATCAGTTCATTTTTTTTCCGAGTCAGATGTGTTATTGGGAGCTACTGAGCTGTTGCTCTAGAACTATTTGCGATGTTGTATTTAAATCCGTGAATTCAGACATCCTGTTCTGGTGGACGAGTGACTCACCACGGACCCGGCCACACGCGCTGAATTCAATTTGGTGAGAGCACACAATGATAAGGCTGCCCGCTTTCCGGGGCAAAATGAAGTGAGAGTAGGAACAGCCAGTAAATGCAGCTTCTTACTCAATGCTGTTCAAGTTAGCCCGTCGAATTTGAATGATATCTCACTGAATCGTCGCCTCGCTAAAAGCGACAGTTGTAATAGACTACATGAGTTCTCACCGACCTTCTCCACTCCCGCTCGGATGAAGTTACGGTGCAATATCCAAATCACTTTAGGTGCGTCTCCCCATATCAGCTTGAGCTCGATCTTCACTTACCGGAGGGTGGGGCTTGCTCACTGTTCCCTCGTTCAGTTGTTGCTTCTGGTCCGAACTTTTCGTTAAATCACACATTGTTCTTTGAAATATCACAAATATGTCCTTGGGAAGATATAGAAACAACGGCCAGGTTTTGGTCGTAAAATTTACTAGAAATAATATCTGGTGTTTTTTTTGCGGTTCCAGGAGACGAGTGGGCGGCGTAATGGACCCACAACGAACGGGGTCGCCAATTCGGATTTTTTTTCGCCAAAAGAAAACCAGCAGACAAAGGAAGAGATTTGGAGAACAATGGCAAAGTTTTCGGATCATCTCTGCATGGGAATTTCAATTCCGACCCCCGCACCGTTAAGCCGTGACCCGAACATTGATTGAGGGATAATGTGTGGGTATCGTGTTCACGTAAAAACCTCTCCCGAGTTGACTTGTAGAACGTCTTGGAAGGTCTCGCGAAAAATCGGCGTATTCTCAGGGTTGTGCAGGACCTGGAATTTTACTTGACTTACATTGCCCCGAAAGGAACCACCACGCGACAGTTAAGAGGGCCGAATACTAGTCCGCCTAAACCCGAAAAAATGACAGTACGCAACCGTAATGAGGTCGGTTACCTCGAGTCGTGTATCTGCAGCCGGGAAGAAGAGGCTGACAGCGGGAGGGCGGGGCTAGAGATGCAGCTCGGGAATGTGGTCCGGACGAAGCGGTGAGCTGTGGATCCTGTTAGATCGGGGGGTTGCAGCTCACGGAACAGTCTATCCGGACTGTCGTAACCTTGTTGCTATATTGCACCTGCCACATCGCGAAATAGCCCATCATTCCATGTTTTCGGGACTTATCCACCATATCCAGCCATGCATTGCGATAGATCTGTTCTCATCGCAATCTGGTCACATGCATAACCTCCGTGATGAGAGGCCAGAGAGACGCAGACCCTAGAGGCAGTTTGGAGGCGACGGTAATTAGGCGTGATTTTGCAATCTACCTCCGCGGATGTTTTTCGGTCATGTGGAGCGGAGGTATCGCAGCACATATACCCGAGCTTGTGCACCGCCATGTCCCGCCTCGAGGCGACAGCCATCGAACAATGTCCACGACTGCAAGATCCGATATCATGTAGCTGACTCCATGGGCGCGCACCGACACCCGGCGGGCAACGTTATCGAGGAGACGTGAAATGGATTAACTGCCAGATGTTCGGGCATCGAGGCGAGTTTATGCGTCTGGTGATATTCAAATATTGAGCGGCACCAAATTCATCTCAAGCTTCAGCGCCACTAAAATGGAAATGGTTTGAGCAATCTTTTTAGAATACGGAAATATACACCCACCGTTTTTTCCTGAGCGGGAAGTCGTTCATCAGTATTTATGCTCCGGGGGGAAAATGATCCGGCACATACGACGGATGTGGGGTGTTTTTGAACCCGGTTGAGGATAAGTTGGCGACCCTGATATGCGGACCGATGTACCATTGCGCCCGTCGCGCTCATCGGTACAGCGTGCGGAGCAAGAGAAGTTGATGGATCACGACTCTGCAGTGGGCAAAAGCGGACTGATACAATATCGACCGCGCGGCAACTGCTTACATTTCGTGTTTTGCCGAACGAATATCATTCATACAGTATAAGGCAATGGTTGCAATTGCAATTGTTTATTGAGCTTAGCAAACGTGGGGATGATACTGAGATCCGCGAGCATTGGTCGAGGAATCTGTGGTTGAATCATCACGCGCTATGATCGTTGAACCATTGTTGAATTTTCATGACCGCTTCGAACAATTCACAACGCAGCAGGCCATTAATTTCATTAACCTGTTATTTGACTGTTAATATGGACTCGAAGCTTCCAGAAACGATGAACTGTTTTACACTGTAACGGAGACAGACCTGACCCGCCACATTGACTCCCGCGACGGTGAAACCGATGCTAGCTGTCGGCGATTATTGACAGAACCTTGATAATTCACCAGTCAACGATGACCTGACCCCATTTCCACCCAGGTACACATTACTTGTTTCTGTATTTGATCGCTTATAGTACGGTTTAATTACCTGCTTGAATATTGCGGCAACATCTGCTGGGTCTACAAATAATATTCAAATCAGCACATTGATGTAGTATGATGAAGTACCGCGCTGCAGAGAAGAATAAAGAGAGGTGAAGTCTGAATGTATTCGATCAAACAAAATGCAGCCGGTTCAAGTTGGGCACCGGCCTTGTAGTTGGCATTGAGATGGAAAGCCGCTAGTGTAGACTGTAGTCGGTCGACATCGCATTTTCGATCCCCAAATAATGACATTTCCAGGCACTCACGTTTCCGCAACGATCACAATGCAACTCAGTCCGGTTCAGTACCATCCAAGTCCTAGACCGAAACGTAACATGGGGTTGGATTGGAAGAGGTGGTGGCTGTGCCCTAGTCTGTAGTTTACCGCGCGCTGATGTGTTGGCAGTGGACCTTATTACGTAAAGTTACGTAAACATTTTCCCCCGCGGCCCTTTAGCACCATCCACTGCAGCGCCCTGCTTCTTTGGGGTGTTTTTCCTTATCTGAGACATCAAACCTTCCCAGCTGCACTCTGTAGAGACTCTGAAGTAGGTAGAACTCGTGAGGAAATCTTAGTGTGCTTGCAGCACAACCAAAGCAGAAATTTGAGTCTGAGGGTAAAATCACCAGATTTCTTTCTGTGATGTGGTTCAATGGATATGTAGACCATTTTTACGCGCCAATATATTTATATTTAACGGCACAGAGGCAGCAAGACGCGTCAAAGCACGATGTAACGCGTGTGACCTAACGCGAAATATTGTCACCTTTACGTAATAACATTCACTGACGATCGGATCACTCGGGTAATCGACAGACTACAACATCGCGAGCTTGCGAGCTAGCAGTTGTAGCGTCTGTTTATAAGAGACTAGCTGTGCCCGGCGTTAAAGCGCCGATCAGGTCTTTCACCTTCTTCTTCTCCTGCCATTGACGTATCTGCTCAATGACTTGGGTGTGAACTTCATCGGCTCGTGTATATCTAGGTACGCCACAATTCCCCACGGTATTTCGGAAAACAATTGACACCAGGGACCTTGGGTCGCGGGATTTGAGTGCTAAAGAAATGCTGAGCTTGATTTGCCGCCGTTGTTTCGGACAAGGAGCAGCCTGTATGAAGCGCGTGCAGAGGTTTATTGTAGGCCATTTAGTGAGTCTCAATTCCGTCCCGCTTCCGATACACTGACGCGCAAAGCCGAGTCGAGTCAAAATAGGATACCCACGTCGAATCCAGAGTTAGTCTTCGCCTCGTTTTCTCGGCCGCGGAACGGATCTACCGGCATTCGTTCCATTAACCGCCTGCGTGAATCCCAAAAGGGTAACGTGAAATGCATTCAACCAATTCGAATGTCGCGATGGCACATTCAGGATGGGGAATTCAACTTTGAAAGGGACGCCCATATTTGGAAATCTCATTGAGTGCCAGACAATAAGCCCATAATGGCCCGAAAAAATCCTAACTTACTCTAGTCGCATATCCGCCTTACCGCCGTCGTATCCCGCGGTGCGCGGATTATCTGGGGAACAGGTTACATTGAAATTTGACCCGCCGCGATTCTGACCTAGGTTGGCCTGATACGGTAATTTCTAGGGACTAACAGGCTAAATATTCACAGGCAGTCATATCTCTATTCCAATCATCCCAAGAATATGGTAATCCTGACCTATTGTGATGACAATCGTCGGCACTCGGGCCCACCCCAGTTCTAAATCACCGAAAAGACAATACAGCTAGGATATCTGTCGCCAGGCGCTCTAGCGAATCTCTGAGACTACTTCAAGGCCCTGGATTGCGACCTGAATCGGAAGGGCAATGACCGCATCTCATCAAACTTCGAACGCCTACTATTCGTGAAGACTCTCTACTCTTTCCGAGATGGTCATACAGCCAATTGTTGCCCCCGAATAGTCTGGAAACTGGGGCCCCAACGTTTCTTTGGCAGTAGATTGGAGGATGATCCTTGGCACTGATGTCTTTGGCGCACTTTGGTTTTGCTTTGAAGATTTTCTGACCGATTCTTAGTTCTCGGCCCGGCTCAATGACATCCACCGCGGTAGGGTATATCTACCCTCATTTGGTACGGTTAGACCTCTGTGGTCCGTTGAGCCTTACTTACACCTTTGTACAAAGAAACGGCTTGAATATCTACTTTCAGACAAACAATAACGAGTTTTCTTTCGCTCAATTCGCTACTGGAGCTCAAGATCCGCTCAAGTTCAATGCCTATTGTTACTGATAGATCACTAGAGAATCTCTGCGTGCATTTAACTTTATTCGCGGTGCAGGGGTACTCGCGACAAAACTTAATATGCACATATTTCCGATCGACTCGATGTGGTTGCACGTCGAGTATATCCATGGCGCCCCTCATTATTCATCCAATTCTCTAATGAAGTCTTGGACAGCTCCAAGTACATCTCTAGATGCAGAGAATTCTGTGCCCGTGGTGGGGCAAGCGCGACCACGAACATCACGAATGGCCCACAATATCAACCAGAATATAATTCACCATCTGCGGCTTGAAACCGGTGATTCAATCTGCGCATCGCCAATCTGCGCCCGAATCTGGTGTGGCCACACTCTCGCCATGAGGCTCGCAGGTCCCAGATAGGAACGCTAGCAAGAGCCGATATACTGCCGCGTCTCGGAGCCGACCTAATATAGCGGATACCTCAATCATTCCTGAAACTCCAGCTGCACTCCGCGACCTTTGGCCACACTAGTCTGATTTGGTTCTATCTCGATGGTCCCAAATTCCCGGGTCTTATCCAAAGAGGGTCGTCGGCGATTTTCTATTGACCATCAGGATGCTGTGAGGGGCAATTTTATCTGCTCTTCAGTTACGAAATGGACTACTCGAACACCAAATCAAATAGTAACGCGACCTATCATCCTGTTCATCTCTACTACACCATGATATTCGAGTGAATCCAGTACAATTTTTGACATGGACCCTACTGGCCCTACCCTACTTACATGAGATGGAACGGCCGTGATCCACCGAAGGCTATGCCTCTTGGACTAGAAATTTGCGAATACTGACAGCCACTAATGGCTGATAATCTTTTGTGGGGCCAGCATTGACGCTCGCCGTCAGCTCAAAGGAATGGCTGAATGGATATCCAGTCTCAATTATCCTCTACCATGGTACCCGTCTCACTTCTCTCCGTCCCTGCAGCCTTCTTAATGATACGCTGTTGTTTTAATTGAGCCTCGCTTGGTGTGGCCACGCATCAGATTTAGGACCCACATAAAAATATATTAGCTGATTAATGAGGAGATACGCGGAGGCAACACCGGTAGCCTCCATGCTAGATCTTCCTTCTGGCGTCTCAGATCGACTTCGAAGTTCTGACATTCTAATTGTCTCTCGTCGCCGACTTCGAGTTTCGACACCTCCGTGGAATCCCTCCCAAAACAAACTGAACGCCAAAATACCTGCGGGGCTTGAACCGTGGGCGAATGGCAAGCATGACAGGTCACAGGCGCCGAAGCTGCTGTTTTTGAACAGAAGGCGTCAATGAGCGCTAAAAACCAAACACGATCGGTCGGAGATCCAGCGCCTATTTAGATGAAAGCCACGCGCTTATCTTCCCCGCATTTTTATCTTATCTCTCTCCCGGATTAGTATTGTATGTCATTTGCAAAACTCTTCTTAAATGTCGTCCGCGCGGTGAGGTTCGCTGGATATCTGAGAGCTAGGAAAGTTCTCTGGTTAATTCCTGGGTAGGGGAGGACACAAGGCATCGACACTCCCACGGAACGAATCTGGACTGCGGAGCGGCGTCATGGACCCACACAGGACCCACATGCGTCTAATTCTGGATGCGCTATATGCGCGACTCCGGCCAGATCGCGGTTCAACCTTCGACGTGGTATATTTTCGGCGGAAGTAGGGGCGCAGGAACCATCCAATACAGACGACAATGAGTGAACGGAGGTACATGTATGCAGTTCGTTAATCGCCATCTCAAAAAATGATGTTGATTGTGGAAATTACGTGGGTTAACATTCAACACGACTTGATTCAAAGTGGGACTAGTGGCGCACCAATTGTGGGCTCACGCCAAGCACATTGTGATCAGATTCCCTTATACATGTTACTCCCCCTGTCGGCGGTGAGCGGTTGGAGTTGATTCAGATGGCCGTAGAAGACTTGTGGACACGGCCGGCGTAAATAACGCGATGTGTGTTCCCGGGCCAGCCATCCAAAATCAGTGTTGTTCATTTTGATGTTGCATTTGCACCAAGTGTTGGCCATCAGCCTCAAAGTGAGAAGAAAAAACGCAAGTAGATTTGGAAGCGCTCCTATTTATTTAAATCAAATGGCCCGCGAGTTCAGGTTCTCAACCGGCTCGCTAGTGTATAATCGAATCTGTTTTGTACTGAGTAAACTCATCACGATTATCTGACTTATTTGTTCGTGTTTCTGACTTCAACCATTTTCACTTTTTCACTTTGTCCATCGCATCCGGTTTCTCAAGGCTCTTCTTTCGTGCCGGCACTCAATGATCTTGTTCACCATCCGCCAGGCTCCCGAATCTACCGAATCTCCCGAATTGGGTCTTTGATTCGCCAAACCCTGATGCACTGATAATCTCGCCTGGAAGTACCGCTGGCTTCTGTGATAGTCCACGACTATCAGTCTCAACAGGCGTATGAGAAAGTTGAATGTAATACGGAACGATAGTGTTTCTAGGCTCTGATGGTGGCGTCGCGGTGCGTCCCATTTAAACCTTCTTCTAGCCCCGATGTTCAAGTTTGACTCAACGTTCTCCTCAGAGTCTGCTCTTGCCAATGTGTTTCGTCAAGCATGGGCGAGGTTCAACATGAAGGTTCGCGTTTCTTGAGCTCATATTCCGTAAGTCCTCGCCGGCCCGTTCTATCTCTCCCTTGAGACATATATCCCGCTCTCGTTGTCCGTTCTGTACCCGAAGGTTGGGACCACAATTCTGAACCCCCATTCTGAGTCTCATTGTCCACACTCGAAGCCCTTCTGTCTTCCTTTTAATCGGATTCCGTCCATATGTAGTACATCCCCCTCATCCTCCTATTCTTCGTCCTATCCCTCCATCTCTCGCCTTCACTTGCACGTCCATCCCTGTTCCCAGGATACATCAAGCCCTCCGTTATCTCTTCTAACACCCGCCTCCCCCTTTTATCAGCATGTTTCCCTTCATCATCCTCGTTCTCAACCTCTCAAGGTACCCTCTCACCCTCCCCTCCCTTCTTATAGTCTTATAGTCCTGACTCGGACTCGACTGTTCTTGTGTCCGGCAGCTGTCCTAATTCAGTTATTCTTCTGTCCGCACAAGAGAATAAGTCCCCTATTCTTATTGTGTTCGTTTTCCTACATATATGTATTGGGTGCGGCCGTCAGTCGCATTTCTCTTTCTCTTTCACGGCGTCCGTGTCTGTATCCTGTCCTCAGCCTGGCCTCCCCCTCTTGCTCTTCAATCTTCAACACAGACACTGATATCTAACACAGGTGCACTGGAACTATCCTTTTTGTCGCCCGCGTATTTCTGTGCGGTAGCTGGTGGGTTTCCGTTCCGTCTCTGGAGTTTGTACGGAGACTGACCAATGTCGAATAATAGTCGTGCTCGCCCTGCACCTGGACGGGTATGGACAAAATCTTAATCACCGTTGGAACCGCAGCGGCCGACGGTCACAAGTCCTCAATTATTGTCTGTGTTACATTGACGACCGACCCCCCCAAAAATAACCGTTTCCTCCGGCAAGTAAGTAAACAATATGATCCTCTTCCGCGCGCAATTATTGACTCCGTGCTCTGTTCCGCCCAAAACTGATTCATCTGCCGCAAGCGAGATTTAGTCATCAAGCGAGGTATGTCTCAGATATATGCGTGTGCTGATGAAGGTTGCCAATAAAGTCTCAGATCTGGGTGCCTTGTCCCGTTGCAGCAGCGGGAGCAAACTTTCTCGATCACCGTGGCAGTGAATCATTGAAAAATCGCACACGTCAAAATGGCATCGCGGGCAGAGTGAGACACGGTTGCGTCCGTCCACAGGTGAGCAACTCGTTTACCGTTTATCTTTCTTGATCTTATCGGGCAGACAGGACTACGCCGGCGGGCAATGAGCCTCTAGTTAACGGGGCAACGAGCATCAAGTTAATCGAGAGGACAGTTAACGCCTCGGCGTCGGGCTGTGGGTCTCGTATCGCAGTGTCTGGGTCAGGTGAGTATCATACCACGGTGATTTCATTTCGCGGAGCTTGCTCAACATCACTAACCGCAGGAAAATAGAGGATGGATGGATTCCTGCATTACGGGGGCGCGCTATTTCGCGAATCGACAGGTCGGGTATTTCTGGAACCGCAAATTTAGGGCACGAAGTCATCGTAGAAGACACACACACACGATCGAGGAACGACATATGAGATTCTCATCGCTGCGCCTAACGGGGATAGCAGATCCTTCAGCATTCCATATCTGGCGAGGTGAACCCGAACTTGCGGTAAGGAGATTCTCCTCCATTCGTGAAGCGAGGTGATGCTGAGAAGAGGCTGCAGCGATGACTTGCAGAGGATGCGATCGAGGGAGGGTGCGGTGCCCGAAAAGCTCAAGGAACATTGGAGTCACTGACTCATTCGTTGGGAAGCAGCAGCGCAAAGGTACGTATTCACCTCGTGCTCGTCCTCGGGGAGAAAGGCTGCGGAATATCTGGAAGCCGGACCGAAGCTCCATTTCCCCCTCGATCGCGAGATCTGGGATTCCCGATGTGGACGAGCAAGTCTGAGCAAGTTCCCCTTTGTGATTAGGTAAGGATGTTTTCCGCTTACCCTCACGCGCGCATGTATATAAACGAGAGGGCAGACAATAGGACTATTGTTTCGCGTCGCAATCACCTGGAACAAGAAAAGAGTCGAGCACAGAGGGACACCCATTATCCTCTCTCTCTCTTCTCTATTCTATTCTCCTGCCTAGCGCTACCCCCCGATAATTCAACGCCATTGTCCACGACCATTGTCTACGATGCCCGCACTGCGCACCCGCGATACACACCCAGCCGTGCGATGTCAGTATTGCGTTCCATGTACGCGTCGTTGAATCAGTGCTAATTATCATCTAGCACTCGAAGTGAGCACGACCGCACCGCCGCCATCCTTGACGATCATCTCGCCGACCCCGCGCGCCTTCACATTCCCCATCGCGCACAACCTCTCCGACAGTCCCTACTCCTCGCCATCCAACTCCCCGTTTGAACCCGATCTGCGGGCGCTTGCTTTGTCAGCGTCTTCATCATCCACTCCATCTTCGTCTGTCTCTTCCCACAACGACGAATGCCGCACTCCGCCCCCACTCTCTGCCTTTACGCGTACCCTTTCACCAGAGTCTGCGGCTCCTTCTTCGCCTCCACCCCCAGCACCCATTCGCCGGAAATCCACCAGCGCCGCCGCTGGAGGTCCCGAAGAGCGCCGACCGAAAAAGGGCGACGACGACTACGTGAAGCGCCCTGAAAATGCGTTTATCCTCTTCCGTCGCAAGTGCTGCGAAGACCGCGCGCTTTCCATCTCATCCCCATCCACTTCTGCACCTTCTTCCCTCGCCTCTGGGCCATCTTCCGCCGATTCACCGTCTTTGGCTGGGAACGTCCCCGGCAAGAAGCAGCGCCAGGCGGATCTCAGCAAGACCATCTCGCAGCAGTGGAAGGCGCTCTCGCCCGACGAGCGTGCGCACTGGGAGGCACTGGCGAAGGAGAAGAAACGCGAGCACGAGACTCTTCACCCGAACTACGTCTACCGCCCCCAGCGCTCTGGCGCGAAGAACCGCACCGCCAACGCGTCCGCAGCCGCAGCTTCGTCCTCGTCCTCGACTACCCAGCGCCGGAAGCACTCCGCGCCGCCACCGCAGCAGCAACAAGTCGAATTTGTCGTCCCGACACCCCGCGCGCAGCACGGCCGCAGCGCCAGCGCACCGACGCCGCCGCCGTACCAGGCGATCCAGATCCCCAACGTCTACATGGGGTCATCGCCGGGCAGCTCCTTCTCGACGGACGGCGGCGACAGCCCGACAAGCCTTATGCCGATGATCTCGCGGCGTGGGGTCGGGAATGGCAACGGGGGATTCGATTACATGCCCAGCTTCGCGTCCTTCGACTTCGAGGCAAGCCTCCAGGTATGTTTATTGTTCACCTTATTTCTCGCTTTGCTCATATACCTGTTTCCAGTCTTCGGAGTTCTTGCGTGCAATGTTCCCGCCGACGATATCGCCGACATCACCACCCGACATCTTGTCGCCCGCGTCAAGCACCTCCGGGTCGGGGCCTTCGTCACCATATACGCCCGCCAGCGCTGCCTTCCACCCATCCGCCTTTTCCAATTCCTACAACACGACCCTGTCGCCCGCCGCCGCCCTCGAGGCCGCTTACAACAACGCCACCGACATGGGCCTTGGACTCGACGCACCGATCGCCCTCAACGGCGAGCCGGGCGTTGCAGGGACGGTGGACGCAGACTACTCGTCGTACGCTGCGTCCTGGGCAGCCGCCTCGCCGTGGGCGACCAGCAACACCGGCGCGGGCCTCGCGGAGGGCGACTTCGACATCGGGCGCATCCCCGAGATCGGGTGGGACATGGGATGTGCGGCTTTCCCCGCGGCGCAGCCTGCCTTCCCCGGGAGCGACTATTCGAGTGGCGAGATGCACGATTTCAGCGACGGGATGGGCGGCATGGGCATGGGCGGGGAGCAGCAGCAGTTCGGCGAGCACAACGGCGAGCTCGACCTGCAGTTTGGCGACCTCGGCATGACTGAGATGGGGTTCGACGAGATGATGGCGGGGCAGAGCTTTTGAGCTCGTTTGGGTCCCGACATACATGACTCCAGCGGGCTCGCCCCGCTCTTCTTCTTTCGATGACTTGCGCTCATCGCCCCCGCGCCGCACCTCCGTGCGCCGCGTCCTGTCGTTCCTTTCTGCACTCTGCACTCCTTGCCACACGCCCTCGCTAGACCCGCACGCTCCTTGCATCATCACCCTGTACCACCACCGCTCCGCGCCCAGCCGCGCGCTTCTTGTAAATCCCACTCTGTCTCTCTACACACACACACATCTATCCTGGCGACAACTCCACTCACGCTGTACACCACCCCCACACTCTACTCCTGTTTTGGCTTCGTGTATCTTGTTTGCTGCGGCACCTTCCCATTCTGTTGTCCCCCTCCCGTCCCGCCGGGCCCCCTCCCCTTGTACACCCATCAACCACCTCTCCCCACCCGGGCGTGCCCACTATACATACCCACGCTCGGGCTCGTGCTGCGCATGCGCAGTGCGACACCACCTGGCACGGCACGGTGGCCGTCTGCGACGTACGCCCGTCTGCCCGCCCGCGAGCGGGGCGTCCGCGACGTCTACCTGCTCGCCTCTGCTCTCCCGCGCCCGGCTCAGTCCCAGTCCCCCTGGTCCTGGCCCCGGCGCGCTTATTCCTTATTCCTCATTATACCCTCACGCCATCTTGACGCTTTACTTCACGCCTTGTGCTAGCGCGCGCTGCTACGCCTACGTATTTACTTATTATAATGACTTATTTACTGTGTATGGATGGCCGGTGCGTCCGCGCGGACGAAAGAAACGACGTTGCTTTGTGCGCCCAGACCTGGTCTGGAGCGCGCGTCCCCTCTGCTGTTTGGATCGTGCCTTGTGTTTGCGCTTGAGCGTGCGGTGCTGCGATGAACGGAAGAACTCGGGCTGGACTGTGTGATGTGATCGAGAAAGAAGACGTGCAAGACAATAGACAGTCGAGAGACAATAAAATGAGACAGACATATTCATCATATCGTGGAGATCATCCGACCGACGACTGGGACGAGGCCGAAACGGGCAGAGACAATAACTGCATGGTGCGCAGAGCCATGCAGCCATGCCGAAGGAAGCATCGCGGCGGCGGAGGTCGGACGGCGAAGAAAAGAAGATTTTTGATATGATAAGTTTGCGATTTAGATACCGGAGACATGTGGTCTGCTTCCTTTTTCCGTGCAGCGCGCGGTGCGATTCACCGTTGGGGAGCTGGAGAGATACAGTGAGGAAAAATGAGGTCGACTTGGGAGGGAGCGGCGGACGTCGGGACTGCAGCGGACAACCCCGTCCAAACCCCGTCGCATAATGAAAGGCCGCCGAGAGTTGGTGGCGCTGGTGGCGTCGATCAGCGGGACCATGTTCTGATGACCGGCTTCGACTTTCGAGAAGTAACCGAATATCTGCCAGGCCTGATATGGGAGGCACAAGAGATTCCGCGGCGTGGCAATACCTCCTGTGGCATTTGCGCCCTGGGCGGAGGGGAGAGAAAAAAGGACAGGAACATGGGAATAAAATTGCCGCTGCGCCCGCCGCCCCGGGGAATTGAAGCGCACCGGGGGGTGGGATCAAGTAAATTAAATCAGCACCCTCGAGTCGGACCGCGTGGACGTGGGCGTAGCCGAAGGAACCGCAAAAGTGGGGATGGAAAGCAGGACAAAGGAGGGCGCTTGCGTCCACAAGGTCGGTCGGTGGCGGAGACGATGCGGCGGACATTATCGATGCGCAGAACAAAAGACATGTGGAGGATCCATGGCGTCGCGAAGTGAGCCAGGTGTTTGGAAAGCGGGGTAGAAATGAAATCAGATTGAGGTGACGCACGGGTGGAAAAGGAAGAATCCAAATTATTGTTGTGCAAGACAACTTGGGAGGGAAATTAAATCAGATATGTCGCGCACTGTGAAGGATAATATTAAAGAGTGACGTCGGACGCAGGGCCGAAATGAGATGGAAGCTTCTCAGCGTCGGTATATTTGGATGGGGATAAGGGCGGGAGGGAAGAATTGCCTCCGTGGATGGCGGTATAGCTGTCATTTTACTGAATGAAATAACAATTAATAGCACGAATGCCCAAGGATTTATGTCTGCTTGCCATGATGCAGCAGCGTCGACGGAGAATAAACAATATTGCGCACCTTCATGAAATATTTACTCGCCCGTTATCTCCTGTACCTCACATACACCGCCAAATATGACTTGGTTCGGTCTATCATCCGAAATTCGACAGACGAGTGTAATCTCGGACTCGCGGCATATCTTGAAATGAGTTTAAAGGCGAGTATCAGAGACATTCTGGACGAAGCGCACCTCTTTCGAGGAAAGAATATGAACGATCACCGTCAGCATATCCAATTACGAGCGGCTAAGCTTGGATGAACATGCACCTTCAGGATATCCCGCTTTCCATTCTACGCGGGCTGCCGTAGCCCGCCAGTGCCGGAACATTCTCATGGAAGGACTTGTGAAAAATGGGAGTTGAAGCTGGAGGTAACTTTGAAGAACCCGCCTTGAACATCTTGCGAGTCACCGCTCCCCTAATGAATTGAAAGTATACCTCCGATGAAATCCTCAAGACAAATTTATAATAGTTAACCTCCCAGCCCTTCGGTCTGGAGTTCATTTATGTATATGAGATCGGCTGGGGAAAGTAGAGATTAAAGATTTGCATAGAATAAAAAAATGCACGCGACGCACCTCCAGACAAAAAACTCGTCGATAATAGACATGCACCTTCAATGGAAGCCCAGACCGCGTGTTCTCCAATGATCTGTGAAGTTACTCAGAATGAACAATTAATTTTGGGGCTTTTCTGGGAAAGGAAGGTATGAGGATGAGTAGGATAGACGGAGCACACCATCTAAATGGCTATTTCAAAATAATGGCTGCGCACCTCTCAGATGTTACCCAGTAGCCTTTCTGACAGCCACAGTTGTCACGCTAGCCCAACAGTGAGTCGATTGAAGGTCACGATACATAAAACTGAAATGGGTGATTAGTGGTTGATCTCGGAGACAGGGTCCAGAGGAGCAGGCGGGAGCGAGTGTATTGTACCAGGTGTGCGACGAGTGAGGGGATGTAGTAAACGTGCAAAACACGACAGGCAATTTTATGACCGCGAGGGAGAGAAAGGATGAAGAGGGCGCATAATGGCGCGCATCTTATAGCCAAATACATGAGGCGATGGCGGACCCACACCGCGCATCGAGATGAACGATACACGAGGCGGTCTGTGTGCGTAAGACAATACGCTAGCGTCCACGTTGTGATTGCGTGGGCGCGCCCACAAGACGTTGATTTGTGCAGGGGAGGAACTTGGGGAACAATGGGAGGAAGAATGGCAGTACCGACAGGTTACCTTATATCGAAAATCCAGGCCAGCACAACTCGCCAGGGTGCCGATTGGGGATGCCCGGCGTGCAGAGGTTCGGTTCGGGGCACTGTGAAACGCGGGCGCTTCCGAAGGATGATTCTCCATGACGGTGCGCTAGAAACTGGATCATTGACTCAATTTCCTGCAACTGGTTGAAAAAAAGGCGAGGTGTGTTGGATGTAAGCTCCTGCCGCAAGGTTGAGCATTAGACAAAGTCACTTCGGACGCTGAAGGTATGCTTTTTGCGCGAGCGGCTGGCCCCGAGACCTTCAACCACCATCATCGTCGTTCGGGAGCAAGGCCGGTTCCAAAAGGTTCCTTGGCGCGCCTAAAATGGGGCACTGGGGTGGCCTGCGGGGTGGTCACGGAGGCGATGTGAGATGTGTTGATATGACTCACCTTTACAACCGCTTTGGAGAGACGGCCAGAAGGGGCAGGCGCTAATGTGAGCGTCAAAGTGAGCGCTTATCCCACGCCCTTGTGGCGCAACAGGTCGCTGGGAAAAAAGAGGTCGGAGTAAATCTTATGAAAGTTTACATAGTCGTACTTGCGGTACTATCTGGATGGGGCCATGAAAAGTGCGGGATTAGTCCAGACCTGGGAGGCCACAAATGAGGGAAAAGGTGACCCCGGCAAGGTACCAGTATCGAATCGGCGTCTTGGTGAGGTCCGGTGGATGTTGGTACGGCGGTCCACGCAGAGCACTCCCTGAATCGAGAGGCAGATGAAAGTAGGAAACAAGGAGACTCTTCTTTGTTCGTCGTTGACAGCCATGTCGCACGCCCAAACCACGCTGTTTGATCTGCACGCCTCTCGCACACGTCATGGGCGTCAATTTCCTGCAAAGATACAACTTCTCGTCATTCCGTGGCGGTACAGAATGTCAGGATGTCAAAAGCCGTCAATTCGAGCTGAAACGCCCAGAATAACAAAAGGTGACTTTGTTGTTGGCAAAAAGGAGAAAACCCGAAATGCTGGGTGTAAATTTGAAAGGGTTAGGTTTTCTTCACTGCAGGCAGGTGCTGTGAAACTTATGATTGCTTTTGCGTCAGCTGAATCTGCTGAAATGTGGAGACGGCGGAAGTAAGTAAGTCGACAATGAACGATGAAAGGGGAAAGATCGTGGCAGGCATTTGTCATCCTCATCCCGATTGGGAACATCACCTTCAAGGACACAAAATAGACATGAACACAAACGGGTTGCATTCCAGAAACAGAGCCGTGGCATTGCCTTAGTGAAATTATTGTTTTATATTTCCCTGGAATGTATCTCAAATTTTCCAGTGACATAGGTTAACTTATAAGGTGTCGCGATGCAGTTTGGAGTTGTTTTGGAAGGACTCTTTGAAGCCTCGTTCCTCATACCTTGAAGTTGTCGGATGAAATTATGGTAATCAATATATGCAGAGCGTGGCCGTCTTCTTTTAGTCGCCTTCCGCAGAGTATGGTCTGACGCAGAGGACTGTCAATTATCTGGGCGGAAGTCTCTTGGTGTTTCTGGCCATCACTGGATTCCCCCTTCGCCAAATATTTGAGCTGCGGAAGAAGCCATAAAATTGACGAAGGTTCCTGGACTATACAGCTCCAGAGATATCTCCTACTTCTGTGGTCGCCGTGAATGTTGCTTGCCAGTGGTGCGCATCACAATAATCACATTTCCGACAGGAATATAATCACGGAATCATCAACGTTTCTCCGCGCTGCTCAATTAATATGTACTGGAGCGACCCTGCACACTCTATTGCGAAGCTGGTTCGGGTGTGGGTCCCAACTGATTCTGTGTGGCCATCGAAAAAGATCTACGCGGTCGGCGGATTTCACGTCCAATAATATACCGGGCTTTATTTATCCAATACCGCAAGACGATTTTGCGCCACTTGAAGAAGGAAAAACAACTAGAGTGGGCATTTACCCACGAAGTTTCGAATAGAAGCTTCTTCGGATGCGCAAGGTACTTACTGCGACTTGCTATAAACGTCATTTCAGAGCGGCGGTGTCGCGTTCATCTTCTGCCGCAGGTCCCGGAGGAAAGCGTAAGCAGTTAATTTGATGTTGTGACATGAAAGGAAATTTCAAAGAGACTCTCGAACTACCATTTTTTAGTGCGTGGGTTTTTCAGTCGGTAGCAGCGAGTTTACTGGAGGATAATAATAGAGTTTGCGGAAATAATGTCATCCCGCTCTTCCGGTTCGCCCCTGCTTGAACCTTCCATCTGAATTAGCAGAAGGAGCCAGATTCCAGGGCGCACTCAGTGAGTCAGCTACTCGGAGTTCGTCGGACTCCCGCGACGCGAATTCGCACGATATGTTCCATGGCAGTTCTATTTGGAAGTCCACAGTGGGACAGCATGTGGCGCATTAAATGGCAGTTACTGTCCTGGGAGAGTTCATCCGGAGTAAGATAGAAGCCTGTCACCGTGGAATCCCGCCTTTGTTTGTTCAACACAAGAGCAATCTTCCTTCCTTCTTCTTCGACGTCTTTGCGCGGATCTTTTCAGAGCGGCCAGGGCAGTTTACTCTTGTTCTAACTCGTTAATCGTCTGTTCCTGTGGCGCAACGTCGCAAAATAATTTGAAACGCGGCGAACTCCATCTTCGTTTTTTTTTCGTATCGTCGGTGGTCACGTCGAAATTGGAATACGTTCAGTGGCAATTCAGTGGATCCAAATCCCACTATTCATCCTCTCACTGATTGCTGAGAGCTTATTCGGTAATTAGGACGTCCGAATCTGCTTCTCAATTCACTGATCCCTCTCAAGTACATGCCACGGTGTCTCAGCTGTTCTACGGGACATTTGTATACCTAGGTTTAAAATCCTCCAAGTTCTTCCAATGGACTCAGCGCCCAACAATTTTACGTCATGGAAACACTTGCACCAACATCGCAAATCTCCAACTGTGCGGCTTTCTTTTCTCGACATTGTAAAACGATGCAGAACCACCCCACACCACTGGTAAAAGCACCATTGCCTTTGACTCCAAAGCGTTGCCACTGACCCGATCTGGTAAACAACAATAAAATCAAAAAAGGTACAATGAAACCAAAATGAAACGCTACCAAAGAGTCAAGCTCATTCCAGATTCGGTAAGTGGGAAGGCCTATTGTCCAAAATCATATATAAGGCCTTCAAAACAGATCGCTATGCCCCACCTCTCCTGCCGTGTGCCGATCCTTTCGTGCCACGGTTTGTAAAGGTCGTCTGCCACTCCCAAGCCATTCCGTGACACATGCAGAGTCTCTCGAGCCGAGAGTCGCGTCATGTCACTCATACGGAGTGGCACAGGGTGGCATTCCATAAGAACAGACGGATCCCGATCTGGTGACTACGCGTTGCGCTAAAAGCCAGTCGGGATGGGTATCGTTGCGGCACGGAGGGAGTTGCTCTCTCCTGTGCCGTGTATCGGTTTCCTGCTCATGTCTGATGACCTTGCCCAATAGCGGACTGATCCCAGCCTGGTCGGTACGTGTTGCAGTGAAAGCCAAGCTGGGATGGAGATTGTTGTGGCACAGAGAGAGTTGCTCTCATTTGTGCCATGTATCGATTTCCTGTTCATGTCTGTGGGTTTGGTTGGTGCTACTTCAGTCCGTAAACGCACCGATTCGTCGTCTGAAACAAGGTAAATGATTTCCGCTATCTTCATCATGATCTCCTGTGTTCACCGCCCTGCAAGTCGCCTAAGTATGACGCCAGTTAAAAGACGGCATGTAAGCCTAAGCTCAGCAGAACTCCCTCAGGGAGTCCGGAAGATCCGAATGAGAAACGAAGACGTGACCCACGTCGTGAAAGAGGGTAAAAGTCGGATGAGTATCTTTTGGAAGCCCACGTACACCATGCCATGCGAATAGCCAATGTCGGGCGATGATGACGGCGCCGGTTTCGAAAGATAGAACGAACACCTGAATATCGGTCAATTTGAAAATTTACGATGGAACAAGGAAGCAGGAGCACACTGACCGTGTTGTAGCTTCCCCGCCCTATATTCGGACAAGATAGCAATTTTTCCCCTTTTTTTCGTTATGCAAGACTCCCGTTCGCTTTTTAGCCGCTGATATGCCCAAAGGCCCCGCTCGCTCGCTGCCGCATTCAATCCTATCCAACCCAGTGAGTATACTCCGCCGAACGCATGAAAAAGGTCTTCAAGATGGACAAGGAAAGAACATGCGACGCGGCACATCGCAGGAAGAGGGAAGTCAAAGCATGAAGAGTTCGTGACGAACGTCAACGCATGAAGAGCTCGTGGCGGAGATAGAAGACGCAGAAGATCGTCTGTGTCTCGATGAAGAGATGCTATTGGAGCTGTAGGCGGAGCACAGGGCAAACCTGGGCGACTTTGCATACGATAATCTCAGAGTCATGGACGCGTCGCAACTTCGGCTTCGCCGGCGGAGTACGTTGAACCTGCACCACATGTGCAGGAGGGAGCGGCGATGGCCAAAAAGGCGAGAAGGATCAGGGGCGGCGGTGGACGATTTTATATCGGAACAGATCAATAGTTAGGGCCGTTGGACTTGCGTTGCAGCGAAGGGATGGCCGTTTTTATACAAGCTGTATTATTGCCGCGCTGTACATGCGTCATGCGATCATTAAAAAAGCCGACATGAAAGAGAGAGAAACAAGGTAATCATCATGACTTCTCTCCGATCATCTCCAACAGCTTCTCCCAAAGGGCGGCACGATTCTTCGGGTTCTGCGCCCAGTTGCCCAGTTGCCCAGGACTAAGTGTCCGGCCAAAGTATCGGCCAGACCCGAGCTCACGTTCCGCGTCAGGCGCAACGAGGACCTATGTGACGAGTAAGTTAGAAAAGGACCCCGGAAAATACTATAAAATGATAGGTTCCGTGTCGGACAAAAAATGGACTTTTTGGCCTCCAAGGTTAGGTTCAGTTCGGACAAAAATCGGACTTTTGGTCCAACTTTTGTCAAAATTTTCAAAATTTTATCACTCAAATTACATTTGGAGGGGCTTTTTATGTCTCAACGGCAGGAGATCCATTAAAACCAGCTCAAAACGCCCTCAAAAACGAATGAAACGCAGGTGCGATCAAAAGTCACCAATTTCGGAGGCGTGGGAGCGAGAAATTACCCTTTCAAGGTGATGCCATCACGTCCGGCTAGCTCCGGACCAATCAGCGTTGTCGGACAAAAAGTGGCACTTTGGGCAAAGTCGGGACCTAACATTTTGGGGTATTTTCCGGGGTCCTGTTAGAAAGCGACGAAGATATGAGCTTGCAAAGACTAACATAAACAGGTAGGGCGGCGTATTGGTCGGGTGTAGTGCCGATGAGCTTCATCGCCACCCAGAACGGGACCCGGAGGATGGCGGGGAACAGGGTAAGGTCGAATGCCTCCGTCTGGACGAGACCTGGATTATTTTACGCGCGTGTCAGTTGGTAACCCACCAATAACGATGACAAACCGTACCAGGGTAGAGGTTGTAGTAACGATATTGAGGATACCGCAGGTTCAATTCCTAGCCAGGAATCAGGCCAAGCCGGATAGGCAAAGCAGAAGAAATTGTGTACCTCGTGGAAGGCGTCGAGGACGGTGCTATCCCGGGCAGATTCATCCATGAATGCTTTTACATGGTAACGCCCGGGCCGATTCCGAAGGCACAGGTCATCGACGCTGAGGTCGTCGAGCGATTGGCCCTGGTTGCAGACCGACAGGATTGCGGCGTTCGGAGCGAGCCCGCCGCGGGTGGTGAGGAGGTAGGCGAGGGCAAAGCGGGAAACGGCTTGAATGGCGAAAGGAATATCGTATCTGACGACATGATTCACGAATGAGGAAGTAGCTCGAGTGTGAAGGAGCAAACGATGCTCACCCATCCGCATTATCCACTACAAATCCGGTAGGGATACCGTTTTGAGTCATGATCTGAGAATCGGGTTAAGTACACGCCTTGGTCCCAGCAAACCATTCAACACACCAGATAATCGATTGCGGCGTCTCCTGCCGCCGCCTGTAGCGCTGAGGCCGCGTCCCGCATACCCTTGCTATCTCTACCGCGCCCGTTCAGAGAAGCAGTTTATATGCTCATCGTTCCACTTACGGAAGATCTGCCTTCACGAACTCCGCCTTGATCCTGCTCTCCGCCGGCGCAAGTTTCTTCAGCAGCTCGATCACCGCCGCCGCCCGTGTCGCATTGCGCCCGCATATGATGACGCGGCTGCATCCGAGTTTCGCAAGGAGGCGGGCAATGGCAGCGCCGATACCCAGAGTGCCGCCGACGACAACGGCGGTCTTGTTCTGCCCGACAAGGGAAACAGTTTCGAGGGCTTGTGCGGGGTTGGGAGGCATCGTGTGGTAGTAAAGTCGGATTGGGTTGGGGAAGGCTTCTGGTCGTCGACCGCTTTTCAAGGGAGGCGGATCACCTTCCGAGGCTGTGACACGCGTTGACTTGGCGCTGACGAAGACTAGTCTCGGAAACGTATCCGAGTCGACGTCGTCGGGTTGTCGTCGGGCCACATCCGACTCACTTCAGACTGAGGAATACCGTTCTTGAGTCTCTTGTAGGCGACGAAGGGGCAGGAACGGGTTGACGAGATGCAGGTACGGGTTGACGGGATGAATTGGTGAGTGTCCGAAGGATAGAGAGCAAGTTTCTGTCCAGATTGCTTGTAGAAGATGAACGAGGGGTGGGACTTTTTCCTATCGATGATTCAGCTTGATGACCAAAGTGCTGATAAAGGTTCTCCTTCCAGCCGTGGAGGACCACTGCAAAAACCTGAAGAAAGTGGGTCAACAACAAGTCAGCAAATAAAGTGGTGAAGGACGACGACGCGCACCGCCACTGCCGTGATAACGAATCTCCTCATGGTCCATGACGTGATTTCTCCCACCAAAACCACACCCAAGACCACCCCAACCTTTCTGCACTGTGCAGCAGGATAACCTTCCCAGTCGCACACACTGTTTGCACGGTATCCGACGATGTTCGACTCGTCGACGCAGCCTGCAGTTGAGTTGCGCGCCGTGCGCCTGCCGCCAAGCCTAAGGAGGTAGTACCAATCCCAAAGTGTGAAGAGGTTCCAAAGTGCTCAAAGACGACTCTTGGATTTCCGACATACGACGAGAGCGGAGGGTCGTCGATCACCGATTCACCGGCGTGGCGAGCACTTAAAACATCCATTTGTAAGGCTGACGGTCGGTGAGTTTTAGAGCAGGATTCGTTTGGGGGGAAGACGGGTGCGACCGTGGATCAACCATGGTAAGGAGGGACGAGATGGCGTCGACAGCTGTATCTGACTTGATAGAAGCTTCCGCAGCGGGGTATTCGCTCACACGAGCAAGAGCAAGGGGTCACGGTGAAGACGAGAGAGATTTCTCGGAGGCCTTCAAGTGTGTGTGTCAGATAAACAAACGAAGCTTCATGGATACCGTACCCCGAGTGATTCGAAGCGGACGCTGCGAGACGGAGGCTGCGTCGGTGTGTATCCAGTATCGGTCCACATTCGCGCTTCAACTGACCCTTTCCCAGAGATAGAGAGCGTCAAAAGCATTAGCATGCATCCGGATGAAGAGGGATGTGTCACACTTCTCGCTCGAACAACGCTCGAACAATTCCGCGAGCGATCTGAGCAGCCCTTGGGAACCTGTGGCACCGGAGCCCACCTCTGCATCCTCCTCCTGCGAAACGTCCGACCCGCTCATGACTGCGTGCAAGACGCCATTTCGGCTTTTCTCTTGTTCGACTGCGCCGTCAACACACAGCCTACCTGTTCGCATCGTTTGCATTCTCGACGCTCGTTTTCACGCGGATTTTCGGCCACTGAAGTTCGTGCGCGCGGACGCTGAATTCAACTTGGATCCCACCTCCAGACGACCTCTTCAACTTGGATCTCGGGCGGAACGTTCGAGTTGGTCTTTCTTCGAGTTCGATCTAATCTGGGATTTTCGCCTATACTGCCACATTCGCCTCCAAATATCGGGACCCAGTTGCCAGCACACTCGTCGTAGTTTTCGTATCTCTTATGACGGCTTCTATCCGACAGATAGAAAGCCCCAATTAGTTACCACACGTGGCTGGCGCGGACTTTCCCTCGGGGGTCGTAATAGTAAACTTTCGAGCGTACCTCTGGCGCGGATTGTCGGGTTCGGCGTGCGTCCCATCGTAGTCTTCCATGTTCATTTCAACGGTGATGCGCCGTCAGGTCGCTTTTGAGCCGTGCACCTCGTCGCGATTAGAAATAAGCCTCGGTGGCAACTTCGCAGCGTGAGATGCTTGTTTTCATGAGGGAGCAGGTATCTGATACAGGCTCTTCTTCTCGATGGGTAGTACTGTATGAGGTGACATTATGTTGCATAGAACAGGGCGCGGAAAATCGTATTCAATATAATATTCTAAGACGAGCGTTCATATCTGCTTCATCAAATGCACTTCCGTTTCTTCGATGGTCTTCATCCCATATCAACACCTTCCTCCTCCTCCTCCTCCTCCTCCTCCTCCTCCTCCTCTTCTTGCCGGTCCATGCTATCTCCAGTGCCCCAGAACGCTGAATTGAAAAATTACAATATGAACGGAATAGCAAAGGAATGCATACCCATGGCCTCGAGCTCCCGGTCCGGATCGCCATCATCTTCGTAGTGTCCTTCGCGGGGGAGGTTCTTGTTGACTGGTCGACTTGATGCCCGGGGCTGTTCGTTTGCTCGGCGTCTGCGTCTTGGCTGCGGTCGTGCAGAACGGGAGGCACGGAAGGACATTGCTCGCTCAGAACCGGCGATTTCTTCGAGATCTTTATACAACTTCTCCACCAGCTTCGCCTTCTGGGCTTCAGCCTCTTCTTCAAATAATTGCAGAACCTGTTCCTCTAGGAGCGTGGTGGATGCAACATCGAGTTGGGTCGCGAGAGTATCATTGATGGTATTGAGCGTGTCGAGCTCGTTTGAGACCGCATTGTTAAGTCTGTTGTAATGTGCCAATGCTTCCTCTCTGGACGATATAATACGCTTGGCGGCGTTTGCGGAAGTTTGAGCGATTGAGGAGGAGCCTGAGGGGGTGGCTGAGGAGGAATTGGAAGCTACCGCGGACAAACGGGGAGGCGGGTATGAGCGAAGCGAGTCTAGCATAGACATCCGAGAAATGGGTAAAAGGCGAGATGTTGGGTGTGGTGGGATGAGACAAGAGGTGATGTTTGTTCGCGAAGTTGACGTCGGGGAAACCAAACAGAGGGTACCATTTCTTGCTTCGTTCGCCGTGCAGAGTATCTTGTACCTCTACAATACATACAAGGCCGCGATTTCCAGCCAACTTTTATCAGCCGGCTGTGCCAATCTTGACCTTCAATTTACAAGTTGGATGTTTGCCGTGGCCCATGGTTCAAATTTCAAAACCCTGAATAGCTTCCAAGGCTTCCACAAGCAACAATTCCCTCCCCCCCGACTCGGACGCGTGAGCTCAATTCTTCAAATCTTTTTCTGTGGAATTCATGCCGCCGAAAATCTCGGCCTGGTTCCGGCCGAGTATAAAGCGTCAGCCACCGTGCTTGGTCATCCAAAACTCGCTTGCTCTCAACCTTCACCATCTCCAGGTCAGTCAGCCTCATTATTGTCTTCGTCACCTCCTCGCTGATGCTATACCTCCCACAGACAGTACTTGCCATTCTCAGGTGAGTGCCCTTTGGTATCGCCGCCCTTGATGTTCGCTCATCGCCACCATCTGCAGGTCGTTTGCTGACCCCGGTATGCACCTCGCTGCTCACTTACGACTACTGACATTTCAGAAGGTCCACTCTACTGTCTCATTCCACCACGGTGACCACTGAGCGCCCCGATCCGAGTCCAACCCGCGACTGTTCGTGCCCCGTTGTTTCAGCAGAGAGCGCCGTCTGGCAGTACGAAGCACCCCAGGTCTCCTCCTTCTTGGTCTCGCCTCGGCTTGGAGCGAGAGGGGGAGTGAGGCCCTGCGGTAACCTTCGTATTGCGCGACTCGGCAGTGCACCACCCTCTCTTCTGGAATGGCGGGTGTCTCCCTCTCGCGGGTCATGGCTGTATGGAAGGGTTGCGTATCAGCATGCGATCCTCGCTCACCACAGATGTCGATGGAGGTAGCGGGGGGCGCTTGACACCTCCATGATCCAGCACATGGCCCGTCGCGGCTGCGACGGGGAGGCATCGACACTCCTGATCGTTAACACGAGATGAAGGATTAGATCGCAGTGGAGGGTGCTCGGACCGTTACCTGCCGGAGAATCTGCTATGGATCGCACGCAACCTCACCTCGCTGGGCAGGATAGAGGTGCTGGGAAGATAAACGACGGGTTGAGGGTTTCGTTTGTCGCGCTTGCTTATTCATGTTGTTGAAGAGTATCCCGGGGAGGGAGTGAATCTCCTCATGCATCCTCGCCGTGGACCCCCGGCCGAGGTTCTCTGCATTTGCAGAGGACTGACTAACGCATGTCGAATCATTCAAGTAGTCTTGTAGTTTTCGCCGTGAATGTACTACTGGCTGTTCATGAAGGGACTGCCGCTGTTGCCTATTCCCTCGCGTCCCATCAGCAATCTTGGTCGCCTTAGGTCGCCTTAGGTCGCCTAAGGCGACAGACACCTTCTGACCGAGGAGCAATATGGAGGAAAACCCGACGAAGCATTTAGCTGGCGAGAGAGTAATTATGGTCCATCGGTACGCTGCTGGAGCACAGGACGAATGCTGGGAGGTGATGCACGATGATGGTATCTGCACACACAGTGTTGCAGGAAAAAAGCAAGCGTACGTACTCCACAGGACGGTGCGATCCGCGTCGCGTAGTATGTAAGTACCCAGGGATTTAAGGTCAATAGAAGCATGAATAAACCGTCTACAATAGTGTTACAGTACATTCTCTATACATGAATACAAATCCATAATTTGACACATTCTTAGTCTAAAGAGAAATTGAAAGGCAGGCGGAGCACTGAATGAGGACTGAATCGAACCTTGAGCAGATGTCGAACGACAGCCAGCGCGAGTACGTACCTAGCGGCGGAGATATCGACGCTTTGAGGTCCGGTCCAGACCCATGGCCTCTTCCGCTGCCCTTTCCCGCACCATCGAGCGCGTTAGTACCCCTGAAACCAATGAGATATGATACTTAGTTCCTGGAGGATGTTACATACGGGAAGTTTCCGCTACTGGTACTGCGGCCTTCCGTTTCTTGCAACGAGTTGCGCGTGGCGATCTGAATGTAGTGATGCCGGCGGTGGAGGCGGCGGCGGGCGGCGGGGCGGCGGGTGCGGCAGCCTCAGCCTTGAACGACGCAACGGCCGCTAAAGACAGCTGAGTTCAGTGTGGATTAGGAAACCTAAATTCGAAAACCGTACCAGTGTAGACCACCAGATCTGCAGCGAGCTCACGGAGACGTCGCTGGTGCTGGAGGCGCTGAATCTTTATCTTTTCGATAGCAGCGAGCGTGTGCTCGAGTTCGGCGGTACGCGTGTGGATGGACAAAAGCAGGGTATCAACGTCATGAACTGTGATTGGCTTCGTCAATTTGGCCATGGTGGGGAGAAAAAGAGTGTTGTTGTTGTGCACCGACGGTGCACGTGCGAATCTCAACTGTGCAATGTACTCAATGACTCTGCATTCTAATCCACCACCTGGCAATTTTTCCCAGCTCAATCATTTTTTGGTGCAACGTTGAAACTACGGTGTCCGGAACAAGAACGATGCCTACAAAAAAAAAGTGCTTTCCTGAGCGTGGCCCGACTCAACTCATCTTCTGAGAGTACGCCTGTGATGGAACGCAGGTGCTGGTACAAACCTGGCCCCGAAACTTATTCTTGTTCTCTCCCACCATCATCCCGTCCCGTCCCCGCACCCGTTCTGACTACATTTCAAGTGCGTATCCTACCAATATCGCTGCTTGACAATAACTAACAGGCTTTCCATGCTCACAGGTGGTGATGGATGAGTGGCAAATTGCACAGCCCTATTGGGATGGCAGCAGCGAGGCACATCGGCGGTATCCGCACACATTTTTTTTTTCAGGGATTGTATGCTCACTACTCCGACAACCGCCACGCTTTCGCTCGGCTTTAGCGCCCGGCGTCCTGCCATCGGTAGGATTCTCCGGTGCTTATGTGTGGTACTATGAATATTCCTGACGCACAAATTTAACAGCAGTGGACAAGCGATTCAAATACGGCGACTGAAATTTAGCAGTGAGCTTACCATTATTCCTTTTTTAACTATTGTCATATATCACTGGCTGAAGTTGTGTGCTGAGATTCCCATCAGACCTTGCCCTTCTGCTAGGCATCTGGGTCTATTGGTAGCGACCTCTCCGACGCCCACCCAGGCGTCAAAATAATCACATCACGTCATGGCGTTGGATGCCCTGGTGAGTAAGCCACTGAGAGAATTTTGGGCGCTGGTGCGTTGCGTCGTGTTCAGTGGTGGATCGTCTCACTGCCCGCCCCCACCAGATTTACATTCCGGTGTATATACACCATTAACCAGCCAGTATCGCCATTCCAACTCAATTCTTGTGTCTCTCGAGTGCCGCATGAGGCTCGTACCATCAATCTCATGTTCAACCCATTTTCGCAGCTTTCACATATTCATTTTTGTCGGTCCCGAAGTGTAACGAGGTGAAAACTATGTAGGTTATCTCCGATACAGGTATGGTTCGACGCATCTCCCAGGTCCTGGAAAAAAATCCCTACTTCAAAATTCCGCCAGACTGCCTTCAGGCTCTAGGATAAGAAGCAGGATAGATTTGAAGCCCAGCTATGTCCCCTTTCGTATTGTTGGACTTTCAGGCTAATCAACCGGTGTGCGATTTTGTCAAACATGTGTCTTGCTACGCATTCATTTCAATTTCCCCCAGGGCTTGATGACTTTGGGACATCCAAAATGCGTCCGGAAGCCACCCGTAGTTAGTAATTAGGACCTAGGTAACAAGTTAGTAACCTGTTTACATTTCAGAAATCCGCCTCCGCGTACATGAACACTAAGGTTAATCGAAGCCACCTCGACGAACCAACTCATATCTAATAAAACTTTCTTCACACCTTTCCACGCATCCTAACTGTGTTCGATCGTCTCCTGCCGGCGCTGGCTTGTGTTTCCTAGTGGGGCTGACTCAGTAGTCAATAGCAAAAAGGTGGTCTACCCAGAGAGTGAAAATGGTAGCAGGTCGGCTAAGTAAGTACTTGAACATACGAGCTTGCTTTGCAAGCTGACGAACTTGCCCATTCACACTGCCCAATTTGGCATGCGACGAGCTTGTTTCGCAAGCTGACGAACTTTCACCTCATCCTACGAAGTCCCGCGATCCTACATAGTGACGAAATATGCGAGGGCTTGTATAATCTTACTCCTCTCGGCACTTTTGTTTTCGTCCAGTGGAATTTTTCCAGATATAGCAGAAGGCAGGCATTCACTTTTTCGCAAAGTTCGGTGCGAGATATTCCGGAACATCCCGGTTGACAGAGTGCCCGAATGCCAGATCAGCAAGGTCTGCGTACGGATTTGTCCTCTAATCGTTTCGTTGCTGAGCTATTTTTTTATGATAGACGTTGTGATGGCACACTGGATTCTGAACGACTCGCCTTTGAATATGATGCCTGCTAGCATGCCAGCCCTTCAGTGCATATTTATCAGCGCCTTCTGGGAATCTCGTACTCTAGTGAATGCGGTCCGTGGTAATTTATTTCCCTGTTGCCTATCGCTTAGGGTCTTCATGCGGGAAAAGACGCAAATGGGTGGCAAAGACGCAAACCGGAGCCATGGTCCTGCAGCTAATCGCCGTCAACTGCCCTTGCGACAACGAGTTTGGCAACCTGGTTCCCGAATTGCCCGAGTAGGAAGCCAGTGTCTTTGGAGGGCCTTTGTAGGTTGTGGCAAGGAGAAAAAGGCTGAATGATCTTGTCACTCCGCGTCGCGATCACGTGAACGGCGGGGACACAGTCGCGAACCTCGACAAGTTCCCTCTGACGCCTTGGTCAACAATTTCAATGAGGGTCAAAGGAATGGACGGTGGCCCCAAACGTCTTAGAGAGCTTTTGGGCCTAAAGAATTGAGTAAAGAGGGAAGAAATGAGTTGATTCCAGTAGTACATTCACGGCGAAAACTACAAGACTACTTGAATGATTCGACATGCGTTAGTCAGTCCTCTGCAAATGCAGAGAACCTCGGCCCGGGGTCCACGGCGAGGATGCATGAGGAGATTCACTCCCTCCCCGGGATACTCTTCAACAACATGAATAAGCAAGCGCGACAAACGAAACCCTCAACCCGTCGTTTATCTTCCCAGCACCTCTATCCTGCCCAGCGAGGTGAGGTTGCGTGCGATCCATAGCAGATTCTCCGGCAGGTAACGGTCCGAGCACCCTCCACTGCGATCTAATCCTTCATCTCGTGTTAACGATCAGGAGTGTCGATGCCTCCCCGTCGCAGCCGCGACGGGCCATGTGCTGGATCATGGAGGTGTCAAGCGCCCCCCGCTACCTCCATCGACATCTGTGGTGAGCGAGGATCGCATGCTGATACGCAACCCTTCCATACAGCCATGACCCGCGAGAGGGAGACACCCGCCATTCCAGAAGAGAGGGTGGTGCACTGCCGAGTCGCGCAATACGAAGGTTACCGCAGGGCCTCACTCCCCCTCTCGCTCCAAGCCGAGGCGAGACCAAGAAGGAGGAGACCTGGGGTGCTTCGTACTGCCAGACGGCGCTCTCTGCTGAAACAACGGGGCACGAACAGTCGCGGGTTGGACTCGGATCGGGGCGCTCAGTGGTCACCGTGGTGGAATGAGACAGTAGAGTGGACCTTCTGAAATGTCAGTAGTCGTAAGTGAGCAGCGAGGTGCATACCGGGGTCAGCAAACGACCTGCAGATGGTGGCGATGAGCGAACATCAAGGGCGGCGATACCAAAGGGCACTCACCTGAGAATGGCAAGTACTGTCTGTGGGAGGTATAGCATCAGCGAGGAGGTGACGAAGACAATAATGAGGCTGACTGACCTGGAGATGGTGAAGGTTGAGAGCAAGCGAGTTTTGGATGACCAAGCACGGTGGCTGACGCTTTATACTCGGCCGGAACCAGGCCGAGATTTTCGGCGGCATGAATTCCACAGAAAAAGATTTGAAGAATTGAGCTCACGCGTCCGAGTCGGGGGGAGGGAATTGTTGCTTGTGGAAGCCTTGGAAGCTATTCAGGGTTTTGAAATTTGAACCATGGGCCACGGCAAACATCCAACTTGTAAATTGAAGGTCAAGATTGGCACAGCCGGCTGATAAAAGTTGGCTGGAAATCGCGGCCTTGTATGTATTGTAGAGGTACAAGATACTCTGCACGGCGAACGAAGCAAGAAATGGTACCCTCTGTTTGGTTTCCCCGACGTCAACTTCGCGAACAAACATCACCTCTTGTCTCATCCCACCACACCCAACATCTCGCCTTTTACCCATTTCTCGGATGTCTATGCTAGACTCGCTTCGCTCATACCCGCCTCCCCGTTTGTCCGCGGTAGCTTCCAATTCCTCCTCAGCCACCCCCTCAGGCTCCTCCTCAATCGCTCAAACTTCCGCAAACGCCGCCAAGCGTATTATATCGTCCAGAGAGGAAGCATTGGCACATTACAACAGACTTAACAATGCGGTCTCAAACGAGCTCGACACGCTCAATACCATCAATGATACTCTCGCGACCCAACTCGATGTTGCATCCACCACGCTCCTAGAGGAACAGGTTCTGCAATTATTTGAAGAAGAGGCTGAAGCCCAGAAGGCGAAGCTGGTGGAGAAGTTGTATAAAGATCTCGAAGAAATCGCCGGTTCTGAGCGAGCAATGTCCTTCCGTGCCTCCCGTTCTGCACGACCGCAGCCAAGACGCAGACGCCGAGCAAACGAACAGCCCCGGGCATCAAGTCGACCAGTCAACAAGAACCTCCCCCGCGAAGGACACTACGAAGATGATGGCGATCCGGACCGGGAGCTCGAGGCCATGGGTATGCATTCCTTTGCTATTCCGTTCATATTGTAATTTTTCAATTCAGCGTTCTGGGGCACTGGAGATAGCATGGACCGGGAGGAGGAGGAGGAGGGGGAGGAGGAGGAGGAGGAAGGTGTTGATATGAACTGGGATGACGAAATGGAAGGATTTGACAGATGATAGTGTCGAAAGCCACCATATGGGGGAATATTTCAAAGTATTTAAAATGATTTTTTCGCTCCATGCTTCACAATGCAGAACAACGCATTTCACGGTGGCAAAGAGACCGTCGTTTGCATGACGGGCGAAGCTACATGTGGAGAGGTATAGCTACATAACCGACGGCCGAGTTTCAGACAATTTTCGATCACATGGGAAAATTGACTCCCTTCTCCTCCTGTCGAAATTCCTTCCTTCGAGCCCTCTGCAATCTGGATCGCCGCCACCGGAAGGCTCATATACTCGCATCGAATGAAGTCATCGGGCCCCCCGCAATTGGTTTCCAGGGAATCCCAGAGTAGGATTTGGCTACTGAAAGGGGCCATCCCTCGCCAACGACTACCACGGGAGCACCAAGGAGAAGCAGAGCTACCCCACGCAGTCCCCGTCTGAGTGGGTGTTCATCGGTACCGCTCCCTGACCTCAGGGACGAGCTGGAAACCAAAAGATCAGGCGCTATTTAAGACGGGTATGATTCGAATAACCACCTTCAAATACGCTGCATACTAATCCCAGGTTTACAAAACGCACTTGAAACGCACCAAACATATGATTCCCTTGGCAGGGAAGTTAAAACCCGGTGCGTATGACGAGCTGGAACACTCACCGCCCATAACCTTGTTCCCGACTCGTATTGGACTCGTAAGGCACATTTTCCGGATATTGTCCATGTTCGCCGCTCTTCTGTGTCCATCCAAAGCGCGAGAAACGTTGAATGAAGCTTCACTATACGAGATCGCTCCCGATGCACGGTGGAGGGGTCCGCCTGCCGGACCAGAAAACTAGTCGTCTTCTCAGATGAGCTTACGGCAGTTGGGATTACAGTCCACTCCGACCGTACAGTCCACTCCAACCGACCGCCTCGGGCTTGCGGAGCGTCTGACAAGGAAAAATCAAGTGCGAGGTCTGCAAGGTATAAGACACACGTATGATGGCTCCCACTCTCTCCTCCAAGTTGTCCGTTGCCGAGTTGTATTCCCAAATAAGTGGGATGGTTATCGAACAACAAGGCGAGTGAGCCGTCGTCGATGCACATACACTCGATTTGGGATTTGGCTGGGGATCCGTTTGCGGTCGCGGCAATGGCCCCGACGTGAAGAGACATTCTGGCGCCTATGAGTACCACATTGAGGAGGATCGCGAGAAAATGACGTACACTGCATAAATCCTCTTCTGCAGCTGCCTTTCGCGAAGAACGGTAGCCGTAGGACGGCAACTTCTTCTGATATCCGGACACCGTGTTCTAATGCGTGCTAATTGGATTTCATGCTGATAAAGTAACTCATATTCCAGCAAGCGGGGAAAAAACGCACGTTGTGTAGGCCGTCATTGATTCGGTTGAGCGATATCTAACAGCACGAATAAAAAACGGACATTCACATGGTCTTAAACAACACGGCGTGATCGCGCAGCTCCTGCTACTTTCCACCCTTGGTCATTTCGTATCCCAGCTTGGTTTGGTGTAGGTAGCTCTTTGCTTATCTGGAACGGCCTTCGACGTACGAGCTGGGCCTGCCATCAAGTACCCACAGGGGAATTAAGAGCAATACGCACTGGATTGAGTGCCTTCGTTTCGACGGCGCACCGGCATCCCCTCATCCCACCCGCAACTTGATTCTGCAGTGCGCTCATCGCTAGAACACAATTATTATAAGCACCAGCAGGAATAAGAGAATGTGTACTGCACCTTCGCTGGCGGTGGTGCCCCTTTAATGCTGCCCCACCGAATTCTCTGTGGAACCACGACGCGGTGCTGGAAAGTCGGGACACGGTCGGCACCACAAACGAGTTGCTGCACAGGCATCATGAAATGCAGCGTTCACAAATGGCATGCACAAGACATACCTGCCGAAGCCGAGATAATAGTAATACAGAATGGATGGACGACGTCAGCGTTCAGGCTGTTGACCGACGGTGTTACTAGTCTGAGGCTTGCGGACCAAGCACGAGCTGACAGAGGACCCGAACCCACTTGTTTTCGAAATTCGAGGTCAGATTCTTGAACACAGAAAGATAAAAAGAGCGGTTGATACTAAAGGGGGTGGCAAATGAGTAGACGACATAGATCTAGATGAGCTGGATAACGATTCTGCACGAGTTAGCTAAATGTATTGTGAAAAGAAAAGAAAATGAGGGCACCTTGAGGGCACCTGAACAACTTCGTTCATTGTGTGGGCAGATATGCCGCAACTTGCATCGGGGACGTGTCAACGTTCTCCGCACACAAAAACACACTTGGACGTCGGATGGTCGGTGACTCGGTGTCGGTGACTCGGAGGGGCGGGAACTTGTGCACGAGCCGGATTACGGGGGTCAAGACCGAGGATGTGTGCTGGGATATGGTGAGTCATCCAAAGGACGTCTGTGGAAACTGGAGATGCTGATAAGTTAAGGGTGAAAGTCAGACAAAGGGAATGACGACTCACGTGCGCAGCTCGGTCCGGTTTTCCGGATAGGCCGCTCATCTTTCACAACAAGTACTTACGAGTGGCAGAAGAATTGTGCCTGATCTGAGCAGAACCTATAGTGCTGTGGCACCGGAGCCCACCTCTGCATCTTCCTCCTGGCGGGAAAGACACCATTTCTGCTTCTCCCTCGTTCCACTGCGCCGTCAACACAGAGACCTGCCCGCATCGTCCGCACCCCCGTTTTCACACGGATTTTCGGCCACTGAAGTTCGTGCGCGCGGACACTGAAAATGCAAGTCGATTCCCATGACTCCCAAACCCAGATGAATACTTAAACTTGGATCTCGGGCGGAACGTTCGAGTTGGTCTTTCGTCGAATCTGGGATTTTCGCCCCAGCTCCAGCAATTGTCGGCCATATCGCCCACGTTCGCCTCCAAATATCGGGACCCAGTTGCTAGCATGCTCGTTGTATCTTTCGTATCTCCTATGACGGTAGCATTTCACCGAAAAATACCAATATATTCCTTTTGATACGTGCGTTGGCGAGGAAGCGCTTCCGCGCCGACTCGGGCCAGGACCCGACGACAACGGCGCACGACGCGGAGAGCGTTGTCCTGGAAGTATCTACGACAAAGCCCCGGCCGACATGGGTGGAAAATGGAAACGAAACAAATCTCTCAAACATATGGTTTGGCCGGTGGATGGACAACTACTCATCTGTGAGAAGACATTCCAAAGATTGAGAGAAAACATACCAATGAGCGGCAGGCTTGCCGCGGGTTGCTGCTACTCGCAGTTTGCACAAATCCGGATGGTTAACCGTTCTGAAAGGGAGCATCCCAATGCGTTAACAAAGGCAGACTCGACGCCCAGGAGGCCCCGGGACGCCAGTAAGCTCTCCACAATCAGTACCCTGGGCCTTCCCTCATCAAGCGCCCTGGAGTTGTCTTGAAGCAGCGGTCCGAGCCATAGACCATCTGAAAGAAAAGGGTGAACAAAGGGAGGCCGTAACGACCACATACCTTAAAAATGAACCTATCCCATCTGCAAGAGATGTCAGTGAGAGGGAAAGAAGGGGAAATAGATGATTTATACTAAAGATGGTGCTGGTAAGGAAGAGAGAGAAAGAAGGCGTGAGGGTCACTGTGACCGCCCATGTCAGCCACCTGATTCAAGAATCGGGTGGCTGTACTAGGTCTTCCCTATGTCGCTCGAAATCTCAACCTGGCTTCGCCGTCCTGGACTTCTAGTCAGGCTCCTCACCCGAATCAAATTTCACAGCAGCACAAGTTGAATCTGCCGTTCAAAACCTCGCACTCTACATTCTAGTGGCGAAGACCCTTGCATTTCTCCACAAATCCCCTCTGACTCAGTGCTCATGCCTCCGAGTCGCCCATGGGCTCTCCCATCATGCACTGAATTACGCCACGGAGAATATATCCCTCCCAATCCCGATCTAGCGTCGAAACGCATGCAAGTAATTCGAAAAATTCTGCTTGCATGGAAGAAACAAGTAAAATACAACGCTTCAACAAGAAAGTACGGAAGAATCCACCAGAAGAATTAAATGAATTTGCTCTTCAACAGGACGGAAGTGAGCTGCCTTCGATGTCAATATTCTGCTTTTCACTCCGTACATTACTCCGCAGACCCCTGAGGGGCTTGCCGAAGTCGTGATATTCAGGATCGAATCTGGCTAAGACCTGAAGCCACTCTCTATTCTCAGAACCAACTTTTGCTCCGCAAACTTTCTCCGGATCTTTGGGGTCACCTTTCCACTTAAGCATCCTCGCGGTGAGCTTCCCATGCTCGTCACTCGATTTGTTGTTGCGTAGAACTGAGGTATATTTCTAATTGTGTAGTGTATCACTCTTCGGTCAATACTACTGCCATCTGCACTTGTCACCACGTACTTCGTCTGGATCACGACGCCAAAAAAAATCAATCCGGTTCAGACATATATAATCGCAAATCAACGAGCGTCTCCGAACCGGAGCTTTCCTTTCCTCGTCGTTTACTGAAAGCTCGGTATGTTCAGCTCGATCAACATATGCCTCGAGCCGTGGAACCACGACCCAAATGAACCACGACCCAACAATTTCAGAAAAATTGGTCATAGTGCCGCGGCATTGCATAACACTACTCTCATGGTGATTGAAGCTTGCTCAACTCCATCTCTCAACCTTAAGCCCGCCCGCCACCGACACTGCCTGAACAGATATCACCCCAGTGGGACGAGATCTATTTTTCTGAAGAGACAAGGTTCTAAAATATAACAACGAAAACTGCATGTGGTTCCAGACCCAGTTTGGCTCACACTCAATATGGTGGATTGCGCGAGAAAATGAAGCCAGGATGACACTCTTTTCTATCCGACAGATAAAAAAGCATCTGTTAGTTAGAAATTAAGGAATTTGGGGGCGCAATTTTGCGTTTTGATAAGCAAGGGTCGTTCCGGACAATTCCTAGTCTATGAGAATTGAAAAGGAAGGGTTTCGGTCTCGGACGGCCATAAAATAGATCGATCATATTTTTCCACTCGGATATCGGGATGAAGCCCGAGATGATAGCATCAAATGCCAAGCTTTTCTGTTCTTCTCCACCCTATCGTCCAAGATCGTCCACTCCCTCCTACTTCCCCTACGATCTTCTACTCCGAGATGTGTCCGCCTGTTTGCCCCGCAAATCGGGATCAATGGTGCCTCTGCAGTGCGCACCTCTGTGCCGGTAATCAATTGCATAACTTTGTGCGCAGCTATATATGTACCTTGAAGGTAGCATGCATGACAACTGGACCCCGGGGGCATGCAATTAGACGCGAGCAAATGGCCAGAGAATCCCGCTGATAGCACGAGCAGCGTCGGCGTGAAGATCAGCAACGTCGTCTTCAAAACGTGGCCAATACATCGGACTTATTGATGTTGCTGTTCTGCATTTTTTGCATCTCGTACTGGGTTGGAGGTGCGTCTGCCGCCTACATGTGCTTTTGTGAATGCCGAATTTAATGAGGTGTATGTGTAGTTCGTTTGTGGGATGAGAATGCTGATTATCTGGTCCCTGATGAATCGTGCCGCACATACATCAACGCCGCAGACACTCGTATTACTAGCTACGACCAGCGAAGGTCCATTTTCGTTCCTTCAAATCCTGCTTGTTTCTTTCCCATCCTTCTTGCGCTAATGATGATGATGTCGTAGTCATGAGCCAGTGTGGATGATCAAGCTGTTCACATGGGAGGAGAAGTTTGGCAGATGAAGAGGGCGTTGCATGGGAAGGCGCGAGATCTTCGACCGAGTCGTTGATAACATCAAGTACGTGCATGTTTCGTTCCCGTGCCGTACGAGATTGACCTAAGTATTGTGTCCAGTAATCGGCTCTCCCTGGTGTTGACAGCCTACACGCCGTCTCGGACTCCACCAATCTGCCCTCAAATATCCCTGCTTCCTCCTTGACTTGGAGATGTATCTGATGCACAGATACTCGTTCGGGAATGCGTAAATGTTATCCAGGAGTTTAAGCGATGTCTATCGAGCGGGTACGTTCCATTAACTGCTTTGCTTTGTCTCTCAATGTGCCGAAAATTTCTGAAACTTCTCCACAGTGGCGACATCAGTCTTTTATTCCACGATCAACGAGGTTTCCGCTCGCTTTCCCTTTATGGCCGGGATTCACGGCGGTCAGCAGTTTCCCTCGCCGAGTCAGGGAAAGACGTCGGCAGAGTGCCTAGCTTCGTTCAAGGCATGCGGGTCTGGTGCTCAAATAGGCCAGTCAGGCTCACTCGTCACGCAGTTCATCAGGCCAGTCTGCACCTCTTTGAGCGTCCGCGCTCGCAGCAAGGGCAATTCAGCATGTGCTCTCCGCGCAGTATGGTTCCCGTGGTCAGTCAACGTGCGCCAGTCGAGCGGGAGAATCTGGAGGCTCATCGGGCGCGGCGCAGCTTGGGCAGTTTCTCGCTGAAATCAAGCACTCTTCCATCACCGACAAATAAATGAGGATGAGGAAATGGCTACGCCGGGATAGTGGTTGGACGGCGCGCGCGGGGCCGAAGCTGCATCGTCGAGGCCGAACGTTCGATATGCGGGTGAGACAGACAACGGGATTGGAGGTAGCGAGCTTGTGCGTGGATGAAGGCTTTGCGGCAAATAGACGCTTTGGGGATACAATCCAATCCGGACGTGGGACCATACATCTGGTCTATATCAGCGGAAGAGCTCGAACAAGGATACTGGCCGCCGCCATTGTGAAAGCAAGCCCTGTGCCTTTCGAGCGAGTTAAATATCTTCAATGCTGAATCACTAATAATCATCCTCGATCTCTCTGCCAGATTGACAACTTGACCATGGTGCCATCCCCGACCGCGCGGCAGGCTTTACGCAATCCGGAGTGCAGCAATTCTACAGTATATACCGCGATCAAGCTCAAACCCAAATCAAGCCCGCCGGCGGTGCACTCAAGGACGCGTGTTCGTCGTCCCGAACAAGTTCCGCAAGCCTAGTACCAGGTCGCTGGGCTGGGTCTTCGTTCTTGTTAGGTGTTCATACGCCCCAGTGCGTCTCCTTTTCCCCGGGTCGTTTGGATTCATGACTGACGGCTGTGGCAGTGGAATCTCCCTTGGATTTGCAGCGGGGGACGCGCCGTCTACGCTCACGGCCAAGGGAATCCGCTTGGATTTGCACTGGACCTCGGGAGACGCCTCGTGTGGATTCCCAGAGCGGACCAATGGCAACGCATCGTTTTGAATCCGCAACGTGGAAAACCCGTCATTTGGTTCGCCAAGCTGAAAACGCGCCGTTTGGACTAGGATGCGCGGAACGCCAGATCACGGTTCTTTCAGAGCTAGCGCTGAATGCATCGGTTGGATCCGCAACGTAGAAAAGCGTCGTTGTTCGCAGATCAGGAAATGCGACCTTTGGGCTCACGCGCATGCCGAGCTAGCGGATTACGGTGTTTCGATCTACACCAAGGCCATCATTTAGGCCGTCAGTAGCGTCACATCGACGAGGAGAACGCTGCTGGGAACAAGTTAATATGTCAACTCAACCCGCTGAAATGGCTATAGACGCCGTTGACAACGGCGTCGACGGTGTCCTGGCTGAGGGTGAGCTAGGTGCAACTCAAAACTCGCCCGAAACACCTTTCTGTGCCTAAGCTGTGTCCTGCGATGGCGGATTGACTTCGCTAGTTGGGAGACAAGGCTAATCAGGAGCAAATTGTTACTTCGGCGAATGCGGGTTCGCAGTCGAGCTGCAGTAACTGCGGCATGATACATACGTTTCAATGGCAGTTGGATGAGGGTAAAAGTGGTGTGGTCCGTGAGTGATCTTGACCAGGATTACAGCTGTACCCCAGGCCTCCGGTGCTACGCACTCCATCGTTCCCGAAGCCTATGCGTCCCGTCCCCTCAATCTCGCAGTTCACTGCACTCAGGCGCGTTCTGCCCGATCCCGGCCCTTTCTCGATGCAGGGCCAAGACCCAAACCTGTCCCAGGATCCATTGTATTGCGCCCTCGACAAACTCAACTCATACTTCAAGAAGCCCTGCCGCCAACTTGGATACGATGCGAATTTTCTGCAGCAGCAGCAGCAGCAGCAGCAAGTTTTCCGCTCCGTGTATCGTCGACCAATGTTTACCCCGGGAGCCTTTTTATGGCAACATCGTTCAACACCGAGAGCTCGGGTTTGAGCTTCCGTCCCCCTTCTTTTGTGTATGCGCAACCTGTGCTTCCGATCACCCTGAGGCCCACACCGGAATCAGCGAGACAAGCGTCTATTTGGACCCTTTAGCGGCGCTGGAATCTTTCGACACAGCTTCCAGAAATCTAACGGCGAATAACCAACCTCGGTCTCTGGGAATTATTGGGCATATTCGAACAAAGCAGATGGGGTGCTCTAGCTACGGCGGCACGTTGCTGAAGTAGAGGCACCCCACGTTATAAGCGAAGAAATTTCCACCTCGGTCGCTCTAGTTGGCCGTGACGCAGAGGCGGCTTTCCCATTCCGCCACAAAAAACAGTATATGCCGGACTATATTGACAATGCGTTCCCACAAACAGGCTAGCTACAATACATACAACTTGCTGTATCTTCCTGAAATGAATCACTTCGGCGAGCTTTCGCGAGACTTTTGAGGGGGTAGCAGTGCGAGCCGCGCAAGGAATCGTCTTCTCTCCACGTAAATTTCACTCGGAAAAAGACATGAGGAAAAACAATCATATTATGTACATATGCACTACATATGCAGTTTTTCGCGCGCTTGGTAAACTCTCTCTCGAGAATCGCAAGCCTGGGTCCGATCGACAACGGGGCGCGATGGGATGCGAACCCGCTCCCAGGAACTATCTACGTATCTACGAAAGATTGCAAAGAGGTTTTGGAAAGGTAAATAGATGGGAATCCCCCCATAAATCTTACCATGCACTGGGAGGAAGGGTCAGCACAGGGCGAGATGAAAAGAAAAAGGAGACTTGCCTGTCGAAGAGAGGCGATGTGCGGGTGGACAGTTTCAGCGCCGACGTCCGGACGAGCAGTCACAGCAATGTCTCCCGCAAGCCATCTGAAGCCCGTCCCTGCCCGGCCGAAGCTTAGCACGGCGCTCCCTACCGACCGCTGCACGGTCAGCGCACACCCTCCAAGGTTGTGCTCGCGTGAGTGTCTCGGATCGCGCCGCCGTCCGCCTGCCCGTCGGTCGATGAACGCGTAGATCTATGTCGAGCCTATAACCAAGCCATGTCAGCGAGAGCATGGATTGAAGAGAACAACTCACCATGCGAGTAAGGCGGTTCGCTAGGGATGGTAAGTCAGCGACGAACGGAAAGACAAGATAAAAGGGAATTCGATAGCTGTGGTTGTAAATCTAACCACACATTGGGCGTCAGCACACAGCAAGATGGAAAGAAGGAGGCTTGCCTGTCGAAGGGAAGCGATGTGCGGGTGGACAGTTTCGGCGCCGACGTCCGGACGAGCAGTCACAGCAATGTCTCCCGCAAGCCATCTGAAGCCCGTCCCTGCCCGGCGCAAAGCTTAGCACGACGCTCCCTACCGACCGCTGCACGGTCAGCGCACGCCCTCCAAGGTTGTGCTCGCATGAGTGTCTCGGATCGCGCCGCCGTCCGCCTGCCCGTCGTAGGTCGATGAACGCGTAGATCGATGTCGAGCCTATAACTAAGCCATGTCAGCGAGAGCATAGATCGAAGAAATGGACTCACCTTGCGAGTAAAACGGTTCGCTGGAGATGATAAGTCAGCGACGAACGGAATGACAAGAAGAAAGGGAATTCGATAGCTGTGGTTATAAATCTAACCACACATTGGGCGTCAGCACACAGCAAGATGGAAAGAAGAAGGAGTCTTGCCTGTCGAAGAGAAGCGATGTGCGGGTGGACAGGTTCAGCACCGACGTCCGGACGAGCAGTCACAGCAATGTCTCCCGCAAGCCATCTGAAGCCCGTCCCTGCCCGGCGCAAAGCTTAGCACGACGCTCCCTACCGACCGCTGCACGGTCAGCGCACGCCCTCCAAGGTTGTGCTCGCATGAGTGTCTCGGATCGCGCCGCCGTCCGCCTGCCCGTCGTAGGTCGATGCACGCGCAGATCGACGATGAGTCTATACGGAATGTGAGCGGGTGGAGAGGACAAAGCAACCGCTGACTTACCTTGTGAAGGACAGGTATCTGTGAGAGGAAAAGGTCAGCGAGGAATAGAAAGATGGAGAGTGGACTCACCGAAGATGGTTGTGGTCGAGAAGAAAGAGACGATGGAGGTGGCTGACAAGCAAAGCCAAATTTGAGTCATCTTGTGAGATTGTCATATTGAGCTCGTCAGATATTCGGTTAGTGATCCCGGAATCTCAATGGCGACTCGAGGCAGAGATTTCAATGAGGATGCCGACGAAGAAAAAATCAAGAAGGAGGAGCGAGGCCACTGGGACGCGCCGGCGACGCGTTGAGCGCGTTATGGTGGCTTGTTTGCAACTTGTTCAGTCTGTGTGCCTCTATATCTTTTTTCCCACCACCATATTCTTTTTATTTCCAGCAACGAGTCTTATAATGGACCCGGGGTCCTCACGGCTTGCGGGAACCTGTCCCGAGATTATTCTCAGTGTGGGCACACTAATTTTCGCCCAGCAAAATGAAAATCATCTCATCTGGGCTGCAGATAATGAAGCTGTCCGGTCCAGCAGACCTGGACACATTGCGATCTGTCTGCTCTGTCTTCAAGACTATTCTTGATGCGAACCCGAGCATCTGGAAATATGCCCGCGCTCCGCTGAAGATCCCAGCACCCCCGGTGGGCCGATTGGGAAACGGTGTCTCTGGTGGTGCACTCGAGTTGTTGCAGCGAGGCGATTCCGAACGGAACTACATAATGTATCTCTTTGGGGGTGGTAAATGCACAGTATGTCGCATTTCTTTTCCCTCCGCTATTGATCCTGTTGAACTCGGCACAGGTCTGTGGAAACTGGACCGCTCAGCTTCCCTGTTCATTCGCTTTGGGCTTTAGATGCTGCTCTGTCAGTGTTTTCAGCACAGTTTTGACTTCTGCCATACTGATGTTTCTGATCTCCAAAGAAGCAGTGCCGCCACCGCGTCTTTAGGTCTGTGGCTTGGTTTGTCTCTGATCCCGTGCTGACCCAAGCCTGCAGTCTCAAGACCCAGCTCGGGCTCGTGGCAATCAAGACGGGCGAGCTTGATCGGCATCCTGGGATCCAGTGGCTCACCCCTCACCCCGCACCGCTGGGAGGCCTCTACTTCCGTGCTGACCTGCTCGCGGTAAAGCAGAAAATTCAAGCCCTGGGCCGAATTTCTACAACCAGCGACGAGTTCAACTTTGTACGTATGTATACACCCACAGCCTGGTTAAAATTTCTCACCTGCCTCAGACCAACGCCACCGCGACTTACTGGGCCGAAAGTCGTGCCAGGTATGTGTATTCATTCCATCTGGGATTCTTATTCATTTTACAGACGTTTACCCTTTTGGACTGCTGGCAAGTCGAATATACCAAGTCTGTGGCAAGCACAAGGGCAAAAAACCTGGCCATGCAAGTCGAGCATACACTTTCCTTTCCTTCTGCTCACCGGCATGTCCAACAAGTCTCCGGGGGATCGCGCGCCAGGAGAAGGTTACCCTCCAAACACTATTGGATTCGCCAACCCTTCACCGAATTTTCACAGCCTTCAATCGCGATGTGACCAAGCTTGGAATAAATGGTATGTCGACAGCCATGTGCCTGTGCTGGACTAAGTTTCGTCTTCAGACTGGCGAATGATTCGTACCGCTGTTTGCCAGGAGCTGAAGGGAAAGACTGGTCGCAAATAATTCTACATATATGCTGTGGCTACCATCCCGTTTCACCGTCCCTGTGTCTGATTTTCTATCGATTTGTGCAGTAATTTTCATATGAACCCGTGCAAGTGACAATTTTTTTCGACAGGGACGTGCCTATAACGCGTCCTCGACGCGTTGTGCATGTTTCTCGACGCGACTCAACTACCCCTGATGTGTTTTATATGACATCACAAAAATTCAAACCTCCGATGTGTCAGCACCTCGTGAACCGCATAAATAGCTGGCGTCCCTCTCGTGATCCATTCTCAACTCAGTGCTAGCTTCTACACGCACGTTTCTACTTCCACTCTGTCCACACCATTACTATGTCCATTTCTGCCATCCTTGAGGCAATTCCACACGACTTCGCCCTCGCCCAACAGCAACGGGAAGAAGAGGAACGTGATGCCCTCGCAAACGCTCGCGAGCACCTGGCGGATCTCGACGCAGCCGTCGTAACACAACTTGCACGCCTTGAGCGCGCTTGGAAGCGCATCACCAGCAAAGGGTTGATTTGTGCGTAGGCGATGGATTTTTTCTGAAATTAGCGACTCATCTTTACTGCAGCATTTCCCGGAAAACCGTCGACTCGCTCAGAGTGCGAAGCCGCCGCCGATCGAGAGTATAATGTGAAGGTATGTCAAGGATTCGATACTGAAATGCACTTCTAACAACGCCGGGGAAGCAGATGTCCAAGGGACGGCGGGGAGCAAAGCGAAATCGCAAACCGGTGAACGCCAAGGGAGGGAAGGCGCGCAACGGCCGCCAGTAGAGTTGTTGTTTCTTTTTTAGTCTTCTGTAAACGAACGCGAATGAATTTTGTTTGTGTGTATTATATTCAAACCACTGGCAGGCTGTCCTTTACGTCGACTTTCAATGGCAAGCTCGTCAAAAAAAGCTTGAAGATAAGACAGAGTTGACCTCACGTCGCACCTCCCTCCTGTCCTACTTTAAGTTACTTGTACGCCAGGAGGATGCGCGCTGACGGACGCTTGAGAGCCCATACCGAATTTTTATCGACGCAAGCGTGTTAAATTGATAGGGTGTATTCGTTGTTATAGAACATCAAGTTCGAGCTTTGACATACCTGCTTGGTGGGTGCTACAGACCGAAGCAGATTCAGGATAACTTGCCAAGTCTCCATGGTCGTACCCTCCGCTTGAATTTTGAATGAAACCCAAGTCAATTAATGTCTTAACGCCTACAATGACACACGAGATTGCTTCAGCGGCCATGACCAAAGCAGCCAGAATCCCGCGGAGACGCAATGCAATAAAAGGCTTCTGCATTGGGCAGGGAATCAATATACAAATGTTAGTATGTAAGTTTTTCCTATAGACAAGTATGTATGGCGTAGCCGCCGTAGCGCAGATGATGCTGGACGACGATGAGACTTCAACCAAATTTCCCCCACGAACAATCTCCCCGCCTGGTCCTTCACAGCCTTCAAAAATGGAGCGCAGACGTGGACGCAAAGTCGAGCGCCATCGGCGAGAACGTAAGATCGAGTCGAGTCGCCGTGAGGGACAGTGGATCGGGCAGGAACGGGCACCGCCGTCACAGAGTTCGGGCTACCCATCGCCAGCAATGGCTTGCTTAGTAAATGCCCCAGCATGCTTCTGCTTCCCCTGCTATGCTCCTCGCACGACACAGCCTGGATACCGAAGGGATACTTCTGTGGAATGAGTTGAATACCTGGTTTGGGAGACTGACAAGACGCTTACAAGAGCCACAAACACAATGGAAAAGGACCCAAAACGCCCAAATACCGGGGAGGATGTTAAGGCCATGTTTTGAGAAAGAACAGAGCAGACACACCTTCACGTTCCTAAGAGAAATCGATACAACGCTGACAAAGCTCGGCCAACTACTTGATGAATATGGACCACGACCCGATGGTGGGGAAATTGTCCACTGCTATGCTTCTCCGCGGATGATGGATATGTTTACAGGTGTTGCACACAGATATTCGCTTGCTCTGACTCTTGCGAAAAAGCTATGTAGGGGGTCTTCGACTTGATCGAGAGACTGCCGTCCATGAGAAGCTCAGAAATGCCGATGTGCAGCGGGTAGACATTGAATTCTTCACTCTTGAGACTCAATTGGAGGACATGAATGATCGGGCCAGAACAAACGATTCTATTGACGAACGAGTCAGGTCTTCACTTCGGAGGAGACGATATTGCTGCGGAAAACAAAACAGGGTCGCATAACAGGAGTTCGGAGCTGGATGGGTGGCAAGGAAGAGACGCGAAATGAAGCATCTGATCACTCAAGCAGACTACGGCATTCACCGTTCGACGTGCGATTTTATCCCGCTGGCATGCTTGGGTTCAAAGAGGAGAATGGATGCAAGGGGGTTTTCCTGGGCAACACGATGAGATGCGAGTGCGCGGTGGCCGAGTAACAGAAAAGGACATCTGAGAATTGAGTCCCAGCCCGTGGCAGTAGCACCCATAGTTAGTTGCCGAGGGATGTATTGGATTTCTTTGGTCTTACATGCCCCTCGAATCACCGTCGAGTGATACAGACGATGTGTCGTATCCGTGGCCACTGGCGCATTGGTGGCATGGGTGGATATCGCGGCGTAAGCAGAGAGCCCACGAACCCACACCCACTAAAAGCAAGAGAAAGACTGGAATGCCCACATCGTGAGTGTCGGGAATGCACTTTTGAAGAAGTTCTCGGCCGCGGTAAGTCTGCAAAATGGGGCAAAAGAGTGACAGAGTCAGAACGCACCTGATGTTCCGACCCTCCTCCGGAAGTTTACCACCTTCGTGCTTGAGCCATGTCAGACATGTTGCCGATTTCGAGACGATAGAGCCAGCAGAAGACCAGATGAGAGTCGGGACGATAGCAGGAGACAAGGGGGTGGCGTGAAGAAGGCGGTGTATTTGTCTTTGCTGGGTGTAGAGGCCATCGCCCTCCGGCCTCGGACTCGATCAGGGCCACCATCTCGTTTCCTTAAGTCGCGCTTGTGTCGCCAGTGCCAGTCTGTCCTAACCTACGCCAGAAGGACTGTATTTTTTAGACTACGATTTCCGGTGGATGGATATGTAGCCAGTGAGTAACGAGTTCCTCGAAAATTTCCATTCAATTTGCTTAATTCATGATCCAGGCCAAGATCCAGGCTCGACGATTCCAGTGTACCCTCCCCCTATACCCCAAACCCATCTTCCGTTGCTTGAAGTAGGGCTCCCGGATCCAGCGCCACTCGAGACTGCACAACACCTCCATCCAGGCTCAGGCTGAAGAAGCGCTATTCACCGCACCCTACTACATCATCTCGATTCACTTTACCTGCCTCCAACACACGCGTTGTTGTGATGCTGTCACCGAGTCGTCAATACGAACACACCTTGCGTCTTTGGTGCCCGCGCGCCATTCACCTTGGACCGTCTTCCCTCGCAATTCATCCGCGTCGACAACTCGAGCTCTGGGCAGCGGCCAGTAAACCATTATGGTCATCGAGCAAAAACGACGTCTTTCCACGAAAGTCCCCAGCCCCGAAACCCAGGGCGGGTTGCCATCCTCAAATACTGCCGCGTCCCAGTGGAAGTCAAATCATGTCGGAAAAATCTAAATCGGCTTTGATTGGCATTAAACGTGTTCCAAGCCAGTGCATGGCCAAATGGCTTAAGCTGGATTCCAACGCACAGGTAAGAATCACGCAACCACTCCCAAGCAATGTCGATGGTTCCAACGCGTTCGAAGATGAGTCTCAGAAAAGTCACAAAATTTGTACGCCTCCATTCTTTTTCAATGAATGAGCCCCTTGCAGTGATACTTAGTGTAATAGTTGGACCGAGGACGGAACTTGTAAAGTCTACGTTAGGCACAGATTATAGCAGGGTCACTAAATTCAAAGATCTCTAATTTCAAGTAACTATCAAGCAGGCATACATGTGTATGAAAATATTCAGAAGTCATCAACAGAGTTATGTACCTTGGTCGGGCTCCCGGGTGGGGCCTGGTGGGGCTCTGCTGAAGGCTTTCACACGGACTCCACAGCTGAAAAATTTCGAACAAATGAGTGGGTGATAGAAAATTAAAATACAACATGCATGTTTCAAGTCAAGTTACTACCCCGAGGTACCGAGACTTGACCAGATTCCCATTTTTTCTGACCCTCAGAATACGCACATGTCTTTCGACGGCATGGCACAGCTTGGAACTCACATAAAGGCTCCAAACAGCTTTAAAGTGGTTCAAAGCCCCTCTGCCAGGCCTTCAAAGCAGTTTGAAGCCGTCACAAGGTCAGATGCTGAACCATGCCGTTGCATGCTGACCGGCGTTTTTCCGACACACACTGCACGTCGGCAGTTCTTCGGTTCTCGGACGCGCTCTCCACGCACTACGGTTCTCACAATAGCGTCTAGCACAATGACACATGTGCCCTCTTCAATCTTATTCATCTTGCATAGCTGCTGCGACCATCTGTTGGTCAGTTAACGTTCGCCAGTCGAGTGCGAGCATCCGGAGGTCGATCTAGGGCAGCGCCATTTTGGCTCGAGGACCTGCTCCACGCGTGCCATCAGAGACGAAGACTCAGAAATGCGGATGAGGACTTGGGTGCGGGGATCGATCTCATGGCTATGCCGGGATGGTGGTCGGGTGGCGCGGATGTAGGGCCGATGGATGCTCGTCAAGCGTCCCCGAATATCACCAGCATGGCGTCTCCAGTGGATGTCAAATCACAATGCACACCTGCAGATCCTTTTTAGTTCTCTAACGAGCTGTCTGCGACGATTCCCATGTTTGGGTGCAGCATACCTGACCTTCTCATCACCGATTCCGTCTGTTGGCTAATCAATGTCCACAAGCCGATTGTGAGCATCCGGAAGCCTACCAAGCGCGGCGCAGCTTTGGCAGGTTTTCGCTGAAATCAAGCACCTCTACACCCGTGCCGGCACCGACGAAGCAAGGAGGACGAGAAAATGGCTACGCCGGAATAGTGGCGCTCGATATGCGGGTGAGATGGACGACGAGAGAAATTGTGCGCGGATAAAAGCTTTGCGGCGAATAGACGCTTTGGGAATGTAATCTAATCCGGAAGCGGGACCGTACATCTGGTCTATTTCAGCGGAAGAGCTCCAACTCGAAGGATGCTGACCGCCGCCATTCCGAAAGCTAGCCCTTCGCCTTCCGAGTGAGTTAAACATTTTCAATGCTTAATCACTATTATTCATCCTCGATCTCTTTGCCAGCTCAACAACGTCATCCCCAAAACCGTGTCGACGACCGTGCGGGAGGCTTTACGCAGTTCGAACAAGCGTACGCTACTGCGATCATGCTCGACATCAAATTGAGCACGCCAGCGGTTCGCTCAAGGATGCGACATTTGTCGTACAGCGCAAGATCGGAAAGCCCAGCACCAGGTCGTAGGCGAGGCACCATGCTTTCGTTGGGCATTGATACACCCCAGCGCGTCTCGCAATCCTTCGCCTGGTCATTTGCATTAACTGATGGCCGCGGCGGTGGAACATCGCGTGCATTCGCATCGTTGGACGCGCCGTCCGAGTCTGAATTCGCAGCCAGGCGAATTCCTTTAGATTGGCGCTGGACCTCGGGTGACGCGTCTTTTATGACTTATCGAATGTCGTGGCTCACTCGTAATCTGGTACTCCATCAGTATTCTGAAACATTTGGCGAATGAGGTGAATAGTTACTTTGGCAATATCAAGTACCGGGCTCAAGTTCAAGAACACTGGAATTTCAAAGACTGCAAAGCGTCCCTTCAATTTGTATACATGTAGATCCGGATGAGCCGAACTGCTTGTATGTACACTGAGCCGTATCAGCAAAAGACAGGAAGCGAATTATTTTCCAAAAGGAGTGTCTTGCATCTAATGTCAAGCAGTTGAATTGAAGGGAAGGGGGAAAGCATGATATGATGCTACGAACATGCAGAGGGACTTGTTAGGATTCGAATGGCAGGACCAGATGCAAATTTTGAGCTGAAGCGTTTCAGCAGTTCCGCAGATGATATCCAAGAGAGTCAAACCGAGTGAGGTCGTGAATGAGGAACACAGCTTCTGACATCGTGTGAACGTTCGGCAAATCTCGGCATCTGGCTTTCCTTGGTCTTTCCCAAATCTTTATCAAATCCGTGTCAGCCACTTTCACGAATTGCATTCAGTGTCAGCCACCTTCACGGTCTGTTTCTCACCACCACCATCCCCACCCGGTTTGCTATGAAGTGAGTACAAGCCTACTCGCATCCTCCCGATTACCATCTCAAAACCCGCCTCATTTGAGCCCATTCTAGGTCCTAAGGCTCGACTCACCGGTACACCATTCTGCACTTTTCCCTACCTTCCATCCCCCTCGACGGCAGCTGATTCTCCTTCAGGTACATCCTTCGCGTTCATGGACCTCCTCAGCACGGTGAAGAGTGGCAGCCCGTATCCTGTCCTTCCATAGGCCTCCGGGCTCATCGGCAACCTGAAGGGAGAGCACTGGCGATTGGAGCGGGCAATGACTTGCGTCCAGGCAATCGCCCTCGTTGAACGCTTGGATTAGCGGGATTATGCTTTACCTCCTCTCGCGCGAGACGCATCATACAAGCTCCCAAGGCCGAGGCCTGAACTTGCTCCCCCCATCAGGAAGTTCAGGTCGAAGACGCCGTAGTCACGATGGGGATCCTGGCCGCTTCTGGGTAAGATCTGGAGCGGAATCTGTCCACGTCGGATCCTACGCCACTCAACTGGATTGGTTAGCGGTGCGGGGAGTTCGTGTGGTGGTCGAGGGCCATTTCATGTTGTCGATTTTCATGTTGCGAAGAATCTCGGGGAAGGATTTGATATCCTTGCGCAAGCCTTGCCGTGGCCCCCGAGCTTGATTGGCGAGCATCATCCTGCTTGACCGGACTAATTGCGCATTAAACATCTCACACCAGCTTCATTCTTCGTTATCGTTGTCATACTCTTATATTCAAATTTCTCTGTTCTGCAGTTTGAAACCAATTAGCGGCTCGATCGAAATCTACGTGTGAAGGAAAGCTCAGAGTTGAGATAAACCGAAATGCGATTCATATTTCCATATTCACAAAGTTCGTCGAGAACGATCGAGGTGCAATAATCCGCTCAGTTTATAATCTTCTTCTTTGTGGCTTAGGCGAACCAGGCCCTGTTCAGGGATGAAAGTAAAGTGCATCTGTAGAATTTGAATTTATCAGAAATTACTCGTATCTTTAAGCAAATGGCGAGGTTTCCAAGCAAGCCAAGAGGGTGATATCTCCATCAAACCTCCTTCAACCAGTCGCGGTGTTTCTCCACTGCGGAATTCAACAGCAATTCTCATCCCATGGGTGAAAACTTCTTGGCGCCCAAAAGCTGTGGATCTCAACAGCTGCAGTGTCGCTTTTCCGGAAAGAATCATCCCCATATGAGACAATGGCCCCTGCTTTCTCGCTGCTTTATCGCCTTCTCGGGCGCTGAAAGCTGTTGGAATTCGTGTTGATATGGCCCACTGAGGCAAACCAGCCGGCCTCATGCCCCGCTGTGCAGCTACGCCGCAGTAGATCGCAGCAGGAGATAGCTGTTGAGCTGTGCATTGCAGTTACCCTCTGACGATAAAAAGCAGTGGTTCTGCTCTTCTGGTAGTCCTTCCCTCCCCCACACCTCGTATCAATAGAATATAACGCAAGAACCGATGGGGCCGCCGCAAAATGAGTATAGCCGAGCACAGGCAATCAAACACGACTCCGCGAGCATACGCAGAAAACCGTCGGCCAACGAATTTGAGAAGCGCAGGAAGAGACAGACAGGGAGGGGATACCATTCCACAGTATAGCACTACAACAGGGGAATGTCAAAAGACGTCGAACCCGATCCAATTCAAGCAGCACTCACGGTGAATGAAAGGGACAAAAACCCCCAGATGCCAATGCAATAGGTTCACCAATATGTAAGAGCAAGCAGTTCAAGACACGCCGACGCAAAAGAATAGGGACTTGGACATGATTTGAATGGCAGGCTCAGGTTTAGTTTTGTTCATCGTTATTTGAAACGAACTATCAACAAAATCCGTTCCCAGAGGAGCTGTTCTGCAGCCAGAAGTGTCGCAACACAAGTAAACGGCGTGCTGAAGCCAGAAGTAGAGGCAACACCAGAGATAAAATAAGAGTTCTACTTAGCCCGAGGGATGGGATTTCCAAAATAAAAGACCCAGGGTATTGGATTGTTTCTGGGACTAAGTACAACTGACCAGAGCGGCTTGTGCACGAAACCGACAGCGGGATGGCGCATTTGCAAACGCGACAGACAGGGTGGAGGTTCAGATTGAAAAATTCAGGCTTTCGGGGGCACAAATTTTCGTTTTGAGAGGTGAGGGTCGTTTCGGACAATGGGCAGCTTAGGAGAGTTGGAAAGGAAAGGTTTCGGACGGGCAAAGCGGAATGTTTCATCGGCAATCAGGTTGAGTTGCCGATATGATGTGATCTATGCCAAGCCCTTCATATTTCACGTCTCTTCTCTCCTCCGCAAATCTTCTCGGGTCTCAGTCTGCCTTGTCGTTGGTTTACACTTCACGCTCTCTGCGTCATTTAGTAGCGATTCAAACCCTGCCGAGCGCTCATCTAGTTCCCCGCTCATCTAGTTCCCCGCAAACCCCAATGCAAGAAAGGTCAGAAAAGTCTTGGTCGAACAGTCGAGTTATTGCCCAGCATTAGCAAAGTCAGCCGTTTATTTACTTGAGCATTTTGTTGCTGAACAACTTACATAGATCACATCGAGTGAGGTCCGTTGCCCGGAGGTCTTGCTGATATCATATTGTTGATCAACTCTGGTTTTGCAGGACATTGCGATATAACACTGGACTTGCTAAACGACTGGCTTTGAATATCAAGGCTGCCAGCGCGACAGCTATGCGAATGGTTTAGGCAGGGAACTTGTGCGCATAACATTCACCAGCGGCTTCTTGGAACTCTCATACTCAAATTTTCTAGCGAATGCGTTCGTGAGCCTAATTTATCTTGCTTTTGACTGCCGCTCACGATCTCTTCATTCAGGCAGAGATACAGATGGAGTCCGTCATCCCCCGACTGCCCAAGCGTCAGCGATTTTCTCGACGGACTTTTTGCCCGAGCTGCCGCAGAAGACGAAGAACAAGCTCGAGTGAAAGAGGAGAATGCGAACAAGATGAAGAACAGGCGTAGGCACAACAGCATCCCCCTGCTGCACGATATAGCGGGGACGATCTGCCACTCCGGGCGATGAGTTGACAGCCGTAGTCACTGGCGAAATACCACCCAGACATACCCACAGGAGCTGGGGCAAAACAAGCCAGTCCGTGTTGAAGCCGATGGATGCAGCTATGACGGCTGTTGACGATCTACGCGCAGTCCCGGACGCTTCGTCCTCAGAGCCCTGCCGCGGCCGTCATGAGTCTGCAGCTGATGTACGCACCGCATTGATCGTTCCACCCGAGGGGCACCGCCCCGGCGTGGACCTGGACGTCTGCACAAGCAACTGCAAGGAACCTGATTCAATAACGATCTCGCCCGCGTCCAATGGCGACGGTGGTGAAAGCGAGACGGCTGGGCTTTCCGTGGACTTAAAAGCGACACCGATCCGGCCCAGGCGTGGACGTCCGCGTAAAATACCCAATCCAACGTATGCTTCAGCAATACACCCACCCTCACCGATGGTTGACGGCGGAGAGAACGACACTCGTACGAATGGGAGATCCGTCAAACAACTACTCCCATCGTGTCTGTCGTGACGTTCCCGCAGGAACATGGGGCAAGCACTCAGATCTCCGGCAATGTACACAGTGTCACATTGTAGCCCACGCCTCCTCGTAATACAGATAACACACTTCCATCTCGCGCACTCCCTGTCCTCTTTGTCCACGCACCGACTCCGGTTGCAAAAGGCACCGTCCCCGAGCCGACAAGTTTCGATACCAATGAAGAGCTCAACAACGAGGATCCGTACCTCAGAAAGCGCTCATGCCCAATGCAGGGTTTCCGACTACGCAGACCAATGTTCATTTTAAAAGCCTTTGTATGGCATCAATCGTGAACAGCGAGCTCGAGAGTCACGAGAACCCCGCCGGACTTACCCACGTAAGGCCACCCTTCAGCAACGTTTCCTTGAAATCCTCCGACACAACTACGTTGTCGGACGCGCAGGGGATCGGCAGATATGCGGATACCGCAGTAACTTTCAAGTTGTGAAGCGACGTTCTTCATCCTTCGCCTGATGGACTTCCAATTGGAGGTCTGGAAACTCCTCCATGAGTATCTCTTTCGTTGTCGTTATCACTGCTTCGTCTCGCTCGGCCTGTCCATCCCGCGCTCTCCGTATCAACGCTGCCGGGGACGAGTCAATACATCTCAAACCCGCCAGAAGCACCTTACAATTTGTTCGTATTTTCTATCCTCTGGCGCTATTCTTCTCACCAAGATTACAGCTGGGCCTTGCTTCGTGCCAAACATGACTTTCACCACGGTGCCAGGAACAACAGCCCGATCGCAAACAACCATCACCGTAAGCACAAGTGCAGGCTCACTCCGATCGATGATGTACACGTCGTTACGCCCCGCTTCCTCTCCCAGTTCTGATATTGCAGATACCCCCACTTGCATCCCACCCGCCCCATTTACTGTATGCGACTAGGTAGTGGGCCACACTAGGTAGTGGGCCATTTGGCCAATAAGTCACTACAAGAAGATACAATCAGCATTGTGGGTCTCGGGGGAGGCAATGGGACCTCAGAAGGTAGTCCACACCAAATTTGGACGAAAATGGATAACTCGATCAAAAGCTGTGCCCCGTTTGACAGCGGGCCGAAGGGTGAGAACATCATTTTCTTAGCCCCACGACGACAAGCCGCGCTCGTTTCGCTCTAGGGCTGTCCACGAGTGCACTCGCGAGTGACTCGGATCCTTGATCACGGGTACCTGTGGACCAAAATTCCAAACTCGGATCCACGGGTAAAAAACTCATGGGTCTTTTGGGTACCCACGAGTTTTAAAAATCTATCAGTACTTGCAGGTACCTGCGGGTTTCAGCATAATTTTGGGCAAAGGTGAGCACAAAAAGGTGACTTACCCTATCTAATCGGCATTGTTACATTATTTAACAGTTACATGTGTTGAATCTACATGGAATGCAGTGATTGGTGTACAGTTTTGCAGTGAAATAGCTGCAAGTACCCACAAGTTTACAATTTTTTATGACAAAATCCAAACCCGGATCCTCGGGAAACCCGTGACAATGAGTACTTGACTCATGGGTAGCAAAACTCGTGGGTTTTCCCACGGATCAACTCACCAAAACCCACGGGTGACTCGCACTCGTGGACAGCCCTATTTCGCTCATATCTCCCTGACTCCATGGCCGATCCTGGAGTTTTCATGGTCTATATGTTACCTAGCACCGTCGCATTCATCTTAAACCTCCGCTGCTCCTGGGCCATCGCTATTCCATCCTCTAAAGCCTCGTCTTTGGACTTCTTCTGATCCCCAGCCGCTCAGTCTGACAACCCGTATATCAAGACAACCGCGAATCGGAAGGAGGCAAATAGCCAAAATATACAATAAGAGTTGCATTTGCATGAATCCTAGATATGCCCCAGGTATATAGGTACTTTCCTTCGCTCCCACCACTCTGCGATACCGCAAAGCACACATTTTTCAAGGGCCGGAAAAAGACATTTTCTTCGAAGGAGTAGTGACGGTCAATTGGCGAGATAGGCACTCGGGTACGTCCATATCCCTCCTGTGAATGGTTTTGCATGGTTTTCTGTGCCTCCATACCCCGTATTCATTGCACAGCAGTCATACCACCAGAAATGTCGATTTTGTGGTTGGGATCCCGTCATAGATGTGGTTCTGTACTACCCTAATATCGTTCAGGTGTATCGGTTATATGTTCTGACTTGTCTATCAGATCATCTTGTATGACTTACATTGCATTGCGATCCTGTTGTGAACGAGAGCGTTCAGTTAACGCTGATGGCCCACTACACCGTCAATTGCCTTTTTGGGCCGCCCCGTCAAAAAGAATTCGTAGAGATGTCAAAAGGTGTTGTAAATTGTCCAAAATTATTTAGGACATTTTCAAGATGTACGCATTCCATATTCCAGACTTTAGGAACGGTTAGATGATCCCTGCCTCTTCAGCAGTAGTGAAAACGCTAAGGTGGCCCACTACCCAGTCACATACAGTACCTCAGGGCTATTTTGTCCACGCACCGATTCCGGTGACGCGCTGACAAGTTTCGATGCTATCAAAGAGCTCGATAACGACGATTTGGACCTCAACAAGTGCCGCCGCATGCTTGCATACGATACGACTGCGGCAGTAATACATCTTCCTCCACGTGCATCTCCACCGTGGCCTTGCCTACTCAAGCCTTTCCGACCATGCGTGGTCCACTCGACAAATGCCTGTCGCAGGAGCCTTTTTATAGTATCAATGATAACAGCGAGTTCAACACCGAGAGCTCAGTTTTTGAGCCTACGTCTCCCTTCGTTTGTGTACGCACAATCTGAGGTTCCGATCATCCTGGAGCCCATGCCGGAATCCGCGACACGAGCGTCTATTTGGCTTCCACTCAGCGACGGTTACGTATCTGGGGGTTTCAGACGCACAGGGAGATGGCAGAGATGTGTGTTCCGGAGCACCGTCATCGGACGACGATCTCAATCCTTCGCTTGATGCAGCATTGCAGAGAGTATATCCAAATTGGCAGCCGATGCTGGGGAAGTGGAGAATTCTCCAAGTGTAATATCCATATTCGTGTCCGCTATCACCTCTTCATCTCGTTGATCCCGCCCATCCCGCGCTCTTCGAACAAGTCTCCATGTGTCTTCCTGCGGACCGCTCCATCTGCGCTCAAAGCAATGCTGCTGACGATAACCGACCTCGATCTTTGGGGGTTGGGCATGTTCAAGCAAAACACACGGGGTGCTCTAACTGCAACGGCCATTGCTGAAGCAGAGGCACACGACCATATGGTCTGTACGAGAGTTATGAGCGAAGGAATTTTCGATCTGGGCCGCTCTGGTTGGCCCGTAATGCAGAGGTGCTTTTCCCAATTCCGCCACGAAAACAGTAGATGTCAGACTGTATTAACTACGCCGGAGCAATGTTGCAGACCTTGCATAGTTTAGCTACAATAGCGGTGTATGGTTTCTTGAATTTGATCTCGTTTGCGAGCTTTTGCGAGACTTCTGAGGAAGTAGTTATTTGAGGCTCTCGAAGAATCTTCCTCACGCCACAGCAACTCTCCACGTAACTTTACTCAAACTCGGAAAAAGACATGAGAGAAGGAAAAAAAAACAAATATATTATGTACATCTGCAATTTTTCGTGCGCTTGGTAGACTCTCTTTCGAGAGTCGAAAGCCCAGGTCCGACGCCAACGGGGCACGATGGGCTGCGAACCCGCTCCCAGGAACTATCTACGAAAATTTAAAAGGGTTTTGAGAAATGTAGTTAAGCGGGAATCCCCCCGTAAATCTGACCATGCCCATTTAGCTGGATCGAGGCATCAGTAAGAATTGAGACCAAGCAAGGAATGAAACTCACTCGGAAAGGAGAGGTCCCAAGCTGGTGGACAGTTCAGGCACCGACGTCTGAGCGAGCAGTCACAGTAATGTCTCCCACAAGCTCTCTGAAGCCCATCCCTGTCCGGCGAAACATAGCACTCGCCCCATACCGATCTTGGCCGGTCATCACATAGGAATATGCTCACGACGGATCTCAGATTGCGCAGCCTATGCTTGGCCATCCTGCCGTCGAAGGGATCCGCGAAAACGACGAGGAGCCTTCAAATAAGGATGTTAGTCAAGGGTCGGAGCCAATGAGCACTCAAACACACTTGGAAAGGAGAGGTCCCAAGCCGGTGGACAGTTCAGGCACCGACGTCTGAGCGAGCAGTCACAGTGATGTCTCCCACAAGCTCTCTGAAGCCCATCCCTGTCCGGCGAAACATAGCACTCGCCCCATACCGATCTTGGCCGGTCATCACACAAGAATATGCTCACGGCGGATCTCAGATTGCGCAGCCTATGCTTGGCCATCCTACGCTCGAAGGGCGGGTGGACGACGAGGAGACTGTAGAGGAGGATGTTAGCCATGGGCAACAGGCGACCAGCACGCACCTCGGCGAGGACGATGTTTGTGAGGAAGAAGTGGTTAATCAGAGGGAAGTATAGAGGGAAGAGGCTCACCGACAAGGGAGACCATGGACGTGAAAGACAAGATGAGGTGGCTGACGACTATTTGGCCTTTGATTTGATCGCTGATCCGCCATCTTGATTTCTTTGGAATTTCTCCAATGTACTTTCATGATCTCATGGGCAACATTGAATCAGATTCCGCAAAGCAAGATCCAGCGCTCGGACAATGGTCCCTACTGTCTACCCATGGGCCAGCGTCGTCAAGATTGGCCTTCATGGAGTGCCTGATCTAATCCACGATGAGTTGCAAACTGCGTTCTTAGGTTTTGTGCGTTCGGACCCGGTGACATTTGCGGTGAGTAATCCTCCGTTTCTCGGAGCATTGACTTCTCATTCCGGTTTTAGCCTGGGCGGATTATACCCGCCAAGCAGGTATCAGTAAGTTGATTTCGAGGTGGACTCGTTACCGGCGTAAACAAATTAGGCATTTTTTCTCGACTCAAATAAACCCTTTCTTGGCAGTATAAGTTGGTACAGATCGGACCCACGCCACTTGAGTACTCAGCTCTCTTCAAAATATATGAAACTCGTGGTTTTGAATCCCGTTTCCAACCATACTTCAAAGTGCTCCCCCCGCCGCATCGTATTCGCTGACTTTGATTTTGAACACATACACAACTTAACATTGGGACATCCTTGAAATCAAACTGACTGACTCCTGGGTGTCTTGCCCTCCCTCTATCTCAAGTAAGTTATCTGACTTCCTATTTCCTTCTATATAATCAGTCTGAATCGCCTTAAAGACCGAACTCATCCTTCAATTTATCCAAGGACAAACCACGTCATCAAAATTGTTTTGAATTTGAATCCTTTCAATGTTGACAAACGCCGAAATTGACTTTTGAGTTCGGCAAGTAACTAACATCTCTAGTGCATCACGTTCAAGTACTTCACTGCAACTCGTCCTAACAAGGACTTTCTTCTGACGCAACTATGTACTGGATGACCTCGCCTTCAAGGCCAAAACTATTTTCGATTCTACAGCGGTAGGTCGAATTCAATTTCCGTCCTGTCCAACTTCAAGTCGTATTCTCATGCGAAGTCCCATACCATGTTCAGGTATTCAAATAAGTACCATGGATGTTCACACCGATAGGAACTAGTAGTTTTGTACTCAGATCCTGGCTGGATTGCTGGTTATCACAGTTAAAGAGGTCTCAAACACGAAGGGAGGTTGAGCATTCAGGGAGGTGCCCGATTCTTCCAACGACATGAATTCGAGATTATGCTGACGCTGGCGGCTACCTGACTGAATAAAAATCGAATTTATTGTGTAGTCCACAATACTTCAAGCTGTTCATGTGTTAACAGTAGTAATGCATATATGTAATCCGTTCGAGTCCGTGGAACGAGAGATGAGAGTAGGAATGTGCCTAAAAACGGTCCAGTGACATCGTGGGACTTGTATTTTCACCGTTTGCTTGTAACATCCAATTTCTTGAGTTCTCGCCCAACTACATCTTTGATTACCCGCCAGTCTAACATAAGTCAAAACATGGTTAACATGAGCCCTGGCACATACCATTTGTACCCATCCTGGTGAGGTCGCGGTTGAAAGCATTGAAGACACGAAGTAATGTCGGACATTTAAGCAGCTTATGGACCGCCCGCCGCTGACGGAGGGCGACAGTCTTCAAGCTAAAAACAGTTTAGTGCAGCGGTACAAACAGAATTAGACGGCCCACAATTCCAGGTTCAATATCCGTGTTTCGCCGACAGCCTGTAGGTACCGTGGCTTCCAGCATTCAAGAGCATTGAACGTCTGAAACTGACATTAGTCGACACTATCACACGTGAACACGACATTTACCCGCATCTGAGACTCGGTCATGAACGAGGAAAGGGTCTTGAGCTGCTCGATTGGTTAGTGGAGGATTTCAAAGAATAAATAACCTGACATAGTAGCGTTCGGGAGGAGATTTGATGTTCCGAAGTTCGCGTACTTCGACTTTAGCAGCAGTCATCTCGCTCTTGATGCCAACGAATTGTTGCTCAGAACTTGCTTCCGGACCCATAAACCATAGAAGAACGGGGTGTGCCGGGATATCAGATGTCTTGATTCTGACCAAGTTCTTGGCATTGATACTGCTCGCAAGACTCAAACTTCGTCTGAACATAGAAAAACAACACAAACTGCAAAATACGATGTCTGCACTGCTTCTTAAAGAGATCCATTACAAAGATGTGATGGGGAGAGAAAGGAGGACACACAGAGCAGCACCTCCAGTTCAAGGCAAACGAATAGGGCAGATTCAAAGACCAGACGCCGCAGACCTGTTCATTTCAAAAAGGAATGAAGCACATGAATAAGGGGCTACGTACAGTGCAATTTGCGCCACCAAAGATATACTCGATGAGAGCCTTCTCGGAAGTAGCAAGGTCCCGAAATGCTGAGGTCGGAAGCGGTGATTGCTTGGACTTGGGGTGTATCGTGCTCAGCGGTGGGAGCGGAATTGAAAGCCTCGCCCGTGTATAGTACCAGCAGCTTGGATTTGCCTTGGGAATAGAGTAAAATAAGAAGCAGACTGAAGCAATCTTCCTGAGATCTGCCGGACCAGAAAGCCTCATTATCTGCCAGTCCAACTTGTTCAGTGACAGGAATTCCATTCGTTTGATGGAAGCATACAGCAAGGATTATTTCCGGGCTTATACCGGTCAAACGAACGGGAATGGGGCAAGGGACATTTTGCGGCATTGATCAATGATGAAGGTATCACAAAACAAAGTAAATTGCCAAATTTGGATCAGCAACCAAACCACTTCAGGCTACTATGAAGTGACCCCTGATAGGCTATTTTGTCCCAATTGTGGACTGTACCTAAGAGGGGTCACTTCGGTGGATTCATTCCACCGCATATGGATTCATCCACGGGCTGGATGAATCCACCTTGCGTCACATCACGCTCACCTGGATTCATCCACCGGCCCTGGGGTGGATTCATCCATGCTGCGCTCGCGCAGCCCGATTTCGGATTTTTGGGGCCGTACGGGGCCCATTTGGTGCCTCCTGCTGGGTCTTCTCTCAGGGTAGTTTACTGTGCCCTTCTTACCATGTATCATAGCCATTGCACAATATAACAGCTGCATTTGTGCAGCTCAATTTTGCAATTTTTGTGCAGGTACAGGGCCATTTTCCTAGGAATGTTGGGATACCTCCGATATCCATGCACGGGTTCGCCTTTGATATCAATGCACGGGTTCGCCCTCGATATCCATGCACGGGTTCACCCTCGATATCCATGCATGGCTCCGCCCCTGATATCCATGCACTTTTGCCAATTTTTTGGTTTGGGATGCCATGTGGATGAATCCAGGCTAACCCTAATTATGCCTTCTGGATTCATCCACTCCACTATTTCTACTCACATGGATTCATCCATGCACATGAATTTTACTTATGTGGATTCATCCACGTACCCATTTTTTTGCTGCATGGATTCATCCACGTACATGGATTCATCCACCCTCCAGTATATTTTATCTACCTGGATTCATCCACCCTACATGGACTCATCCACCTGTATTTTTCTTCCACGGTGGATGAATCCATGCAAGTATTTTCACACCTGGATTCATCCACCGTTTTTTCCTTTCACGGTGGATTCATCCAGGTGATATTTTTTGCTTTGAAGCGGATTCATCCGCGTGTTTGTTTGGTTTCCACCTGGATCCATCCAGATGACGGCTGGATTAATCCATCCATTTGTTTGGTTCCCACCTGGATTCGTCCACGCGTGGCTTACTAGATGCATGGATGAATCCAGACCTTTGTTTGCTTTCAATCAAATTTTATAGTCTTTCTACACACATTACACCAGATACTTACCTGTCTAACAAATCACCATCCCGCCGAATAGAACTGCCTCACGATTGACGAGTTTATTGCGATTTTTATCGACTGGCACGGTTCATTTTCGAACCACTCAAACCAAAATTACTATATGCGGACAATAACGGTTGTTGTCTCTTGTTTCAAAATGACGTAGCTTAAATCAAAGTTAACGGTCCGCGGGCCAAAATAATGGTTGCTGAGGGAGTCGAACCCTCTTCACGTGTTAGGCAAGTTGAGTTGGGATATCCCACATGTGTCATGTCACACCAGCGCCAAAATGCGCATTTTTGGGGCACCGGCTCACCCCTTGCCTGGGGTGCAGGTGATCCAAAGAGCCTGCAACGTGGGCCTTCTTTTTGGACATAAGCCATGTGATTTCCTTTTAAATATTGGGGCTCGATTTTCTGCAAAAAAAAACCACTTATCCAGCCACCCCCCACTACACCTCCGCAATGCATACCATGTCAGCTTGCTGGGATCACTTAAGATATACTAGGACATCCTACTTTTCATCTCAAATCCGTGGGATGTCCCACTTTTCTTATGAAATCTGTTGGCTGTCCCACTTTAAATACATATAACATGGGACATCCCATTTCTCCCATCAAGATTGTGGGATGTCCCACTTTTAGACTATTTACCATATGCTGTCCCACCTGCTTTGTCGAAGCCTGTTAGTATCGTTAAATGAATATATATCACATAAAATACCTGAAACTGTCATCAGTTGCTTCCAACCCTTTTCTTATTTTTTCTCTATTTTTAGCTCTTCTCAGATCTCCTTATTGGGACGATATTGGTTGTTTGTTACTGATTGGCTCCTGCCTAAATTTCACTGCAAAACTCAATCATAATATACAACACACAAGTATAATTCATAATTAATAAGATTATATATAGAGCTTAGACTACTGTACATCTCTATACTGACAGCAATGGCAGTTAGGACTGTAGCATCTCCAGTGCATTTTTGATGACTGCTGCTATGACCATGATATGATGACTATTGTTTCAGTACAGGGATGGAGTGCCGGCATGTGTAAGCTTTCTAAAGAGCACGATGCATGTGTGCCCAATCTTTCTTTCCTTCCTAACTCATACTTACCATATACCTTCTAGCTTCCATTTGACTAGCTCAATGGGTCTCTAGAATGTTTTGTTGTGCTGAATACAACATTGAGATTTGGATAACTGGCAGGTTTACCAAAAGTATAGAAACTCAGATTACCTCAATTCCTTTGATTAGGGCTGTAGTATTTTTAATACTCATGAAATAGGTCAGTACCCAGATTGAACAAACAACAAACAACAAACTTCTACAGGAATTTCCTTATTGGGAAGGAATATTTTTGGCAGTTTTTTCGAAATAAAATCTGTTCCAACAATTTGTAGACCCTTGGACCATCTGGACTTAGTTTCATAGGTATTTATCCACACTTTTAGTGCAGTTCTATGCACAGGTTAGACTGTTTTTAACCATTTAGTATGGAAATAATATTTGAAGCAATACATCTCAGGTGATGCATCTGGCGTGTTGATTGTGATATATGTGCGAGGTGTCATGTATATAACTATGTTGACCGAGTTATCAACCTCCAATATAAACCCTTCATCAAAAATAAAATCAGTGATTATATTAATTTTCACATTGGTAGTGCTATTACAGGTGCAAATGTGTAGAGATGATGTTTATTTCTTGATCTAAAAATACTTCCATATCATCGGTATAACATATATCAAAAGTAGAAGAATCTGAGAAATTATGTTGATTGTCAGTTTTCTGACTATTCAGAAGCTTTTTCATGTAGGCATCCCTCAGTGAACAACAGTAGAACTGTGGTTCCCTGATATTTTTTGTTTTTTATAGTTTGTATACATACTGGTAATATAACTACAGTGTTTAAAGTGATCTGGCTTAGACTGGAGCCTTGCAAAACACTGTTTAAGCACTACAAATCCTACTTATGACTGTTTTCACTCATTCCAGGCTAATATGTTGGATGTTGATATATCAAAGTGCATTGAAACTCATATAATGTATGCCTGGATTGAATGAAACATTTCTGCAGCCTCAATTGAGCCAGAGTGATCTAACCATGAATGCAACCTAGACACAAAATTTCTAATATGCATGTCTAGTCAGGTTAAATGAATGCTGAGTAGCAGAAGTAGTGTATGAAGTATATACACAACAGGAGCAAGTCATCAGACTCAGAAGTTAACAACTGGCTGTACTATATATTGGGAATCCTTCGAAGAAGTAATTAATTTTCTTTTTCAGACAAAAGTGTTGAAAATAAGTGATCGATCACAGGAATCAGTGGCAGTGCTATCACCAGATATGGCTACATCTAACATTTAAAAAGGAGAATGTTATTTTCTCCTGCATTGAGCTTATCTTTTGGAACCCATTTAGCCTGAACAAAAAAAAAAACACATTGACTTTCATTTCTACTGTGAGGACAATACTCTACCCTTGGGATTCTATTTGTTCATTTCTTCTCATGCAGTGCAACAATGAATCCCACATTTTAAGAGTCACTTATATTTTATATCCTCTCCTAAGCTCAACAATGTAGCCTTCGGGGTCTTGTTCAACTTATAGGTTTAATTTTTCTCATTGGCAGCATCTTTGATGTGATGTAGGCTTTGGAATTCACAGTACAATACCAGTGCAACAGAAACAAATGAGATGCCTGACTTGATGTGAAAAAGCTGTGGGACATCCCACTTTACATGACAAGGCTGTGGGATGTCCCACTTTGCATGAAAAATGGTGGGATGTCCCATATTACTTGAAAACCCTGTGGGACATCCCACTTTGCACAGAAAAAACATGGGACATCCCACTTTCCATGAAAAAATTGTGGGATGTCCCACATTGCATGAAGGGATTGTAAACTGCAAGCAGAGGTTGAAGAGGTTATGTGTGACTGAATGGAGTAATTTGAGAGCTGGGATGAAAGCACAAGATGGGTGGCAGGTGGGCATTATGTGTTAAAGCTGCAGATAGAAATAGTTGCAAATATAGTAGGTGGCTGTGGTGGGGGGGAGTGCCTGGATAAGTGGTGTTTTTGCAGAAAATCAAGCCCCAGGATTTAAAAGAAAATCACATGGCTTATGTTTCTCCCCCTGCGGCGCGCTGGGACGTCCCACTTTTATGGTCCGCCGAGGCGGCGGGCACGCCCATGCCATCATTCCCATATACTGTGGGACGTCCCACTGTCCCTGGGACACCCACCCAAAAAAAGTACCTCTAGGGGTAGTTACTTTCCAATAAAAATTCACCCCTAATGGGTGCCCAGAAGGGTAACCTGAAGTGAATTACTTTGCGGGGAAAAAAAAAGGACGGTCAAAAGAAAGCCCAAATCTGGAGTCGAACCAGAGGAATTCCCCATAATCAAGTTCCTCTCCAAAGCGAAACTGTAGAGATTAAGGTGACTTGCTTTCTTCTGCGCAAATGCTTCCTAATTACCGGATGATGACCGGGCACAGCCACTGATTGAACACTACCCCGCCACCTTGATTGGCGGCGGGGATCAAAATATTGATGGGTGTACTCGCCGATGGACGAGGTACAAGGATTACAGTGATGGGAATGCATATTATGGAATATACTGACACTAATGGATGATATATATTAGTCTATATCTTTTGATAGTGATTGAATGGTACCCACGCGAGAACCCAGGAATTATATATCAAACAGCAACAGAAGGTGAGGGGAAAAAATAATGCAGCGGATTAGTACTTATTGAGGAAGAAGTAAAGGCTGCGGGGACCAAGGGTATGCTTTAACAAATGATAATGGGTATGTATACTGATACTAGACACGGTTGCTACGGTAAGGATTTTGAAAAATTGAAAGTTTGGTGGGAATCAAACAAAGGCATAGATTCATCCATGCGACTCGTGAGCGACGCATGGATGAGTCCATGTGTGAACCAAACAAATGGGATGGCTGAATCCATATCGAATGTGGATGCATCCATGTGGGAACCAAACAAAAACATGGATGAGTCCAGGTAGAGGGGGGGAAAATGACATGGATGAATCCACGTTGGAAAAATTCATGCATGCTACCGAATATATTTAGCATGGATGAATCCGTGTGCTACGTGGATGGGTCCACCATGAAGTAAAATTCATGTGGATGAATCCAGCCTGCTGTTTTTAGGTTACGTGGATTCATCCGTGAGGTGGATTCATCCAGGTAAGTGAAAATAGTGAATGTGGATGGATCCACGGGAAAATAAAGAGAAGGATGGATGAATCCATGTAAGTGTTATGGATGAATCCATGGCAGAAAAAATGGAAGGATGGATGCATCCAGGGTATTAATGTGGATGCATCCACGTCAAAGAAAAAGGCTTAATGGATGAATCCGCAATGGGTATTTAGGGTTACGTGGATTCATCCACTTAGACACTCTGAGTCAAAATTTGACCAAGTTGAGGGCCAGCATCGCGGGCGAACCTGTGCATGGATATTGAGGGACCCGTGCATGGATATCGAGGGCGAATCCGTGCATGGATATTGAGGGCGAATCCGTGCATGGATATTGAGGGCGAACCCGTGCATGGATATCGGAGGTATCCCAAAATTCCTAGGAAAATGGCCCTGTACCTGCACAAAAATTGCAAAATTGAGCTGCACAAATGCAGCTGTTATATTGTGCAATGGCTATGATACATGGTAAGAAGGGCACAGTAAACTACCCTGAGAGAAGACCCAGCAGGAGGCACCAAATGGGCCCCGTACGGCCCCAAAAATCCGAAATCGGGCTGCGCGAGCGCAGCATGGATGAATCCACCCCAGGGCCGGTGGATGAATCCAGGTGAGCGTGATGTGACGCAAGGTGGATTCATCCAGCCCGTGGATGAATCCATATGCGGTGGAATGAATCCACCGAAGTGACCCCTCTTAGGTACAGTCCACAATTGGGACAAAATAGCCTATCAGGGGTCACTTCATAGTAGCCTGAAGTGACCAAACACGCCCCCATAACACGCTCCTGCCACTGCCCAAGACCTGGTTTTCCCGCTCAGTGGCTCTTTTGTGGCTGATCAATGCACCAAACATTTGGAACGGTCCATCCTCCACTTCGAATTGCATCTCCAGATTCTCCACAACATTTTGAATTAGTCGCCTCGCATAGTAGCAGGTCTAAGGAGCGGGTCTTCAGATCTTCAGATTTTACACTGGGCCATCTCTTTCAGTTATACAAGACTACAGGCCGTGATTTATGACGGTCGAGGTATGTCATAATCATAAGCGGGTCTCCTGAGTGACGCGACGCGGAAATTCAAGTTGTTGTGGTTCCGCAGATGCCGGGATCATATAAAGGGCAAGGGACCGCGTCCCTTTTGCAAACGACTCTCTTCTCCGCTACACCCACCGTTCCTTGTGCCCACTGCTACTCATGTCTACCTCATTCTATCTTGCTGCTTGCATTGAGCGCCAGGACGCCGCCCAGCGCCGCCTCGACCAAATTCTCGCCGAGCTTGCCTCCACCGACAAATCCATATCCATCAAGGAGCGCGAACTTGATGATACATGGGCGGCCATATCGAAACAAGGTCTCAAGGGTACGTGTATCTCCATTTTCCCTGCTGTACCAAGTGTAACATTCCATCGTAGCCGTCACCGGAGCGCCTTCCTCGCACGTCGTTTACGAGCGCGAGTTTGAAATCAAATACCAGACAAGACTCAAAGCATCTCGAGCGCCAGCTTTCTTCAAGGCGAGTTGGCTCATCTCGTATGTCTTGTTTTTGGCTGACTTGACTTGACAGGTTGGTAAAGTGTCGCAGAAAAAAAAGGGGAAGAATTCACAGAAGAAGAAAGCGAAAGCGTCGGCGCGGGGATGAGACACTCTATACACTTTTTGATTTTTCCGTTTTGTATTCGCGCTGGCTGGACACTTTATTTACTACTATTATTTTGGGCTTCGCTTCCTGCCTGCGATGCCCGACGCTATTCCTTCCGAAGCAGAACAGGCGGCCGCGGCCTCAGCGGTCCAGACAACTCGTGATTTAGAAAGAAAAGCGGGCCAGGCCGCTGAACAGCTAGAAAAGGCGAAGGACCAGGAGCGGTATCTCGACGAATTGAAAGCACAAATAAACATAGGTTTGAATGCGAAGAAACCTCTACTAAGCAGAAGAGCTAAAGTTTCACATCGCAGACGGATTTTGCAAGGACGCCGGTACATTCTCGACAACAAGCGACCAACCAGACACGTTCAACAAACGAGTGGACACCGCCCGCAATCCGGAACAAGGTCCCCCGACAAAGAGGCTCCGTTCGGGGTCAGTCCCCACTTCATCCGGTGGTAGGATTCTTCACAAATGTCACTTTACATTGGGTTCATTCTCCCGAAGGCAGCAGTGATTCAATCCAGGGCTCCGCCGCGGGTGAGTTACCGACCCAATACATCTAAGTGTACCCAACCTTTTTCGCCACAGCTCTTGCTCCGGGGAAACCCAGCGCTAAGGCTCCCATGGGAATTGTGCCTGGACCAGCAGTAGACCTAATCAAGTCTGGTGGGTTGCATCCTGCATCATGTTCTCCACACATTTGTAAATTTCCGAACCAGGTGATGTCGCCCAAGCGGTTGAAGTTACTACGGGTGAGTTATCATACTAACACTGTGCTCCATATTGAACCCTCGAAACATAGAGACCCGAACTAAACCAGATGCCGCTCCTTCAACCGCTGCCGCCCCTGTTTGCAAGCCATCGGAGGTTAGTGAGTTTACCATTCCCCGTCTTCAAATGAATTGGTGGGCAAAATCAACCTGTCATCAGTGACAGGACGGTGCGCTGACGACTGAATCCCGATGCGAGTACAAAGTTTTTGACCCAAAAGGCCGAATTGTGAGATTCATAGGATTTTTTGTAGCGCCGCTGCCTTAAACATGAAAGTATATGTAAATTGAGAAATGACTGATTCATTGTCCTCGTTGTGGCTACATGTTGCAATAAGACTGTTATAACGAGTAAGAACAGGTCTTATGAAGATCTTTTCGATTCGGATGAGGAGACCAAGTGGCAAGGAGGATTGAGGCCCACAGCATCAAGGAGCAAGGAGAATTTAAGTGCGAGGTTTGCAACGTACAAGACACGCATACGCATGGCTCCCACTCCCTCTGAGTCCTCCAAATGTCCGTTGCCGAGTTGTATTTCCAAATAAGCGGGATGGTCGAGCTCACGTTCCGTGTCAGGCGCAACGATGACCTATGTGATGAGTAAGTTCAAGTCAGGATGGGACAGAAGTTTGAGCTTGAAAAAACTAACATAAACAGGTAGGGCGGCGTATTGGTCGGGTGTAGTGCCGATGAGCTTCATCGCCACCCAGAACGGGACCCAGAGGATGGCGGAGAACAGGGTAACATCGAATTCCTCCGTCTGGACAAGACCTGTATTATTTTACACACAAATCAGTTGGTGACCCACCAGCAACGACAACAAACTGTACCAGGGTAGAGGTGGTAGTAACGATATTGAGGATACCACAGGTTCAGTTCCTAGCCAAGGATCAGGCCAAGCCGGATAGGCAAAGCAGAAGAAATTTGTGTACCTCGTGGAAGGCGTCGAGGACGGTGCTATTCCGCGCAGATTCCTCCATGAATGCATTTACATGGTAACGCCCGGGCCGATTCCGAAGGTGATGCTGAGGTCGTCGAGCGATTGGTCCTGGTTGCAAACCGACAGGATTGCGGCATTCGGAGCAAGCCCGCCGCGGGTGGTGAGGAGGTAGGCGAGGGCAAAGCGGAAAACGGCTTGAATGGCGAAAGGAATATCGTATCTGACGACATGATTCAAGAATGAGGAGGTAGCTCGAGTGAACGAAGAAATGATGCTCACCCATCCGCATTATCCTCGACAGAACCGGTAGGGACACCGTTTTGGGTCATGATCTCAAAATCGGGGTAAGTACACGCCTTGGTCCCAAAAACCAGTCAACACACCAAACAATCGATTGCGGCGTCTCCTGCCGTCGCCTGTAGCGCTGAGGCCGCGTCCCGCATACCCTTGCTATCTCTACCGCGCCCGTTCAGAGAAGCAGTTTATATGCTCATCGTTCCACTTACGAAAGATCTGCCTTGACGAACTCCGCCTTGATCTTGCTCTCTGCCGGTGCAAATTTCTTCAGCAGCTCGATCACCGCCGCCGCCCGCGTCGCATTGCGCCCGCATATGATGATGCGGCTGCATCCGAGCTTTGCAAGGAGGCGAGCAATGGCAGCGCCGATACCCAGAGTGCCGCCGATGACAACGGCGGTCTTGTTCTGCCCGACGAGGGAAACGGTTTCAAGGGCTTGTGCGGGACTTGTGCGGGGTTGGGAGGTAGTAAAGACTAGTCTCGGAAACGCCGTATCCGAGTCGGGCCACATCCGACTCACTTCAGACCGAAGAATACCGTTCTTGAGTCTCTTGTGTGCGACGAAGGGGCAGGTACGGGTTGATATCAGGTACGGGTTGACGGGATGAATTGGTAAGTTTACGAAGGACAAAGAGCAAGTTTCTGTCCTGATTTGGTCCTGATGGCTCGTAGAGAAGAGTGGGGGTACGAATTTCTCCTATCGGTGATTCAGCTTGATGACCAAAGTGCTGAGATAGCTTCTTCTTCTGGCCGTGAAGGAGCCGTAGGACCGTGGAGGACCACTGCAAAAACCTGACGAGAGCAAGTGGTAAGCAAAGAAGGACGACGACGCGCACCGCCACTGCCGTGATAACGAATCTCCTCATGGTGCATGACGTGATTTCTCCCACCAAAACCACCCAGGACCACCCAAGACCACCCCAACCTTTCTGCACTGTGCAGCGGGATAACCTTCCCAGTCGCACACACTGTTTGCGCGGCTTCCGATGGTGTCCGACTTATTGGTGCGGCCTACAGCAGATTTGCGTGCCGTGCGCCCGCCGCCGAGGAGGCAGAATCAATCCCAAAGTGCTGAAAGACGATTCTGGGATTTCCGACATACGGCAAGAACGACGAGAAGATCACTGATGCACCGGCGTGAGTCACTTGAAATATTCGCATATGCGGTGTCTGTTTTTTGTCGTCTTTTGGCCACCAACGTCGGTGCAATCCGGTTGCACCCATTTGTCGGGGCTCGCTGCTAACGCTGACGGTCGGTTCAAAACAGAATTTGTTTGGGGGCGGATGCTAACGAGCACAAGAGGTGGACCACCCATGGTAAGGAGTGACGAGATGGCGAGATGGCGTCGACAGGTAAATCTGACTTGATAGAAGCTTCCACAGCGAGGTACTCGCTCACACGAGCAAGGGCAAGGGATCATGATAAAGACAGCAGTAATTTGGAGGCCTTCGAGTGTGTGTCAGACGAGCAAACGAAGATTCAATCGCAGATACTGTTGTACCTCGAAGGAGTCGAAACGGAGGCTCGAAACGGAGGCTGCGTTGGTGTGTATCCAGCATTCGGGCTTCATCTGACTCTTTCCCAGAACGACAGCGTCAAAAGCAGCAATCATCTAGATGAGCAGGGTACTAGTCGTTATGTCACATTTCTTGTCCGCGAGCGCCTATATTGCTTTGGCACCAAAACTCGCCTCTGCATCCCCCTCGTGTGAAACTTCCAACCCGCTCACGACTACGCCCAAGACGCCATTTCGGCTTTTCTCTTGTTCGACTGCGCCGTCAACACACAGCCTACCTTCTCGGATCGTCTCGAGCGCGCACCCACGTTTTGACATGGATTTTCGGCCACCAGTGCGCGCAGATGAATCCAACTTGGATCCCACCCCCAGACGACTTCTTGAACTTGGATCTCGGGAGGATCTGAGTCAGCAAAGCTGGTGTGCTCGGGATACAAATGGTATTGAGAGGAGGTTTGATCACAAGTTGCAAGACGCGTCCGATTGATGTAAACAAACACACCCTGCGTCTTTCCTCCTCCTTCATTCTCTACCTCCTCTGCGCGCGTTCCTCTTCCCGCCGCCCTCCTCCTCCACGCGCGCTCCTTCTCCCGCAACCCTCGCCCTTCCTGCGCTTTCCCCTGACCTCGCCGCGTTTCCAATGGCCACGGTGCCCCTTCAATGGACCTTTGGTGCAGATGAGTCGGAGATTCTCTTCATTGTCACGTCCAAGGTCCTCGCGTCCAAATCGCATGGACAGCGCTTCTCCTTCGAGGACTCTCATTGTAAGACGGTTTTTCGAGCAAGTCCTCGGGGTCGCCTCCTCTTTGCAATGCGTGGGCGGTTGCACGCAGAGCTGGTATTGCGGAGCATCTTTTCTGAGCGCCTCCCATCTGTGCTCCAGCAAGTGGATATTGAGGTACGCTCGCATTCTCAACATCATGTACATATATGCTGAATAGCTCCCAGCGGCTCCTCTCCTGGGTCCTCAAGTTCGCCACCGCGGACAAGCTGTTTTCCCCACGTCTCGGTGCGATGGTAATGGCTGCAGGGTACAACTCTACACACTGTTTCCTCGAAGCTGCGTTGGACCCGGATCTTCTCGAGTGCATTCGGAAGACGGCGGCGACGTTGTAAGCTCGTTGCACATAGTGGTGGCAAGGTTCGGTCCGAAAATCGGTTCGAACCTGAACCGGACCGAACTGAACGCCGCGTTCAGGTTCAGGGTTCGGCATCTGCCTGAACCGGACGCCAGGTTCACGTTCGGCGTTCACGCAAGGTCAGGTTTTCCCGAACGCGTTCGAACCGCGAACCGAAAAGGGACTTTTCAACATAATTTTTGGTAAGATTTGCGGTATTTCCGGTTCAATTACAAGCTTCTCACCTCGGGAACACACCTATCTGATGTCTAGTAGTCGTAAGATGATCTTATGAGTGGGTTTTCCTCGTTTCAACATTGATCAGGGGCTGTGCTCAATTTGCCGGAAGGCCATCCTCGAATATTTGGCTGGAATATGGTCTCTTGGCAACGAAATTCAATGTCTATCTCCCTTCTGTGAGTTACTACGCATAAACCATGGTACTGAGAATATTCCCTACCATAAAAGAATGTCAATAGATGCCTAAGAAATTTGTGCCGGTTCGAACGCGTTCGAACCTGAACCGAACCTGAACCCGCGTTCAGGTTCAGCGTTCAGCAATTGCTCGAACCGGACGCGACGTTCACGTTCGGCGTTCGAGCGAAACATGCCCGAACGCGAACCGAACCGGACTTTGCCACCACTAGTTGCACATGATATTCAATTTCGGAACTAATTTGTAATGTCTGATAGTCCGGTGACACTGAGAGAGCAGGTACCAGCTCCCACCGACCGCTTGGCCAAACTCCTCATCAGGATGCGTCGCTTCACCGACGAACAGGTAAGCTCAGCGCTATACCTTCACAACATTGCTCTTTCTGAACAAAGCTCAGATCTGTCGGCCGGTAGCCATATCAGAGCTCCGGTATGTACTAGCCAACCATTGCATCTCGCATATATTCACAAATCACCCAGCCCACTTTTCTTTCCATCCAATCAGGGGATTGCACCGAGCAAGCGGACGAGTGCAGATGTCGATCTCGTGTACCAGCCCCTTCTTCTCCACCACTCTTTGCTTCCCGAGTACCTCCAAGCGGTGGCGGATGCCGAGATCCTCAGCGAAGGAGCCTTGCCATGCATTTTTCCGCCAATGGGATGCTCTGGCTGGAATCTCCTCACGGCGTCCAAGGAGGGGCGTGATATCAACGTCCATGCAATCAGCAAGTCTATACTCAGCACTTTCGTGGGGGACCTGATCCTCGACAAGATGGAGAAAACTTCGTCTCTGGATATGCACATGTTTTGGGTACGGTCAAATCTGTCTCCTTATGTTTTCCGGCTGAGTTCTTGCTTCTTAAGTCGATCATGGTGGCAGCAACTTCGGCCACCACCTTCCTTAATATGCTGTTCAGGACAGGCATATACCAGGAAGTCGCAGACTGCCCTTTTGACGGCCTGGAAGTCGCTCCGGATGCGAGATATGTTGGAGCTTGTTTTGAGCTGTACTTTGCGGCTCTGCACTGGATGAACATTTTGGATTTCTGACTGAGAAAATCTGAAAAGAAAATTTAAAATTTCACATAGTTTTTTGCACTGAAAAAGTTGATAAAAAATTCAAAGGTTTCATACCACATTTCTCAGTCAGAAAGTTGCTGAAAAACTTGAAACATAATTGATAATTTATTTTAGAACATTTTCAGCTGTAATTCTTCGGATTTCACAGCAAATTTCTGGCCCCAAAAGTGGGTGAAAAATTCAAAAGTTTCTTACCACTTTTTGCACTGAGAATGATGGTGAAAAACTTCAAATAAAGATGTTAATTTCTTTCAAAACATTTTCAACGGTAATGTTTCAGATTTAATAGAAATTTTCTGCCCATAAATAAGGTGAGAAATCCAAAAACTTCGAGGTGAAAAATTCAAAACCTTGTAGGTGAAAAATTTGAAATCTTTGTGGTGAAAAATTCAAAACCTGTGAAGTGAAAAATTGGAAAGCTTCAAAGTGAAAAATTTGAAACCTAGGATCTGAAAGTTCGGAAGACAAAACCAAACCTGGGTTGAGTGTGGTGTAGCAAAGCGGTGGTGGCTATTGTATTATGGTCCATTTGCAGGGGAAAAACGGAAGTTGAATCTGGTGGCACACCAGGGACTCGGCGGTGGATTTGAGTGTTTGACTAGATGCCCCTGAGTGTCACACACCCAAAACCACCGTCAAATCCAACTTCCGTGCAGTTTTGCCGTCAGGAGAAATAAAATACACCCTTTAGGACTGATTTTAGCATAATTTCGGAGCGAAACTTAAATCTACGGGGCACCTGCGGCTGCCGAGGCACTTCCATCTGGTCTGGCTCACAAAATCGGACTGTGCCCACCCAAAACCACCGTCAAATCCACCTTCCGCCCAGCTTTGCCTTCAGCAGAAATAAAATACACCATTTACGACTGATTTTAGCACAATTTCGGAGCGGAACTTAAATCTACGGGGCACCTGCGGCTGCCGAGGCACTTCCATCTGGTCTGGCTCACAAAATCGGATTGTGCCCACCCAAAACCCCTGTCAAATCCAACTTCCGCCCAGCTTTGCCCTCAGCAGAAATAAAACAGCTGTATAATGGTCCATTTGCACGGGAAAAACGGAAGTTGAATCTGGTGGCACACCAGGGACTCGGCGGTGGATTCGAGTGTTTGACTAGCTGCCCCTGAGTGTCACACACCCAAAACCATCGTCAAATCCAACTTCCGCCCAGCTTTGCCCTCAGCAGAAATAAAACAGCTGTATAATGGTCCATTTGCACGGCAAAAACGGAAGTTGAATCCGGTGGCACACCAGGGACCCGGCGGTGGATTCGAGTGTTTGACTGGATGCCCCTGGGTTCCACACACCCAAAACCAGCTTCAAATTCAACTTCCGTGCAGTTTTGCCGTCAGGAGAAATAAAATACACCCTTTAGGACTGATTTTAGCATAATTTTGGAGCGAAACTTAAATCTACGGGGCACCTGCGGCTGCCGAGGCACTTCCATCTGGTCTGGCTCACAAAATCGGACTGTGCCCACCCAAAACCACCGTCAAATCCAACTTCCGCCCAGCTTTGCCCTCAGCAGAAATAAAACAGCTGTATAATGGTCCATTTGCACGGGAAAAACGGAAGTTGAATCTGGTGGCACACCAAGGACTCGGTGGTGGATTCGAGTGTTTGACTGGATGCCCCTGGGTTCCACGCACCCAAAACCAGCTTCAAATTCAACTTCCGTGCAGTTTTGCTACACCACACTCAACCCAGGTTTGGTTTTGTCTTCCGAACTTTCAGATCCTAGGTTTCAAATTTTTCACTTTGAAGCTTTCCAATTTTTCACTTCACAGGTTTTGAATTTTTCACCACAAAGATTTCAAATTTTTCACCTACAAGGTTTTGAATTTTTCACCTCGAAGTTTTTGGATTTCTCACCTTATTTATGGGCAGAAAATTTCTATTAAATCTGAAACATTACTGTTGAAAATGTTTTGAAAGAAATTAACATCTTTATTTGAAGTTTTTCACCATCATTCTCAGTGCAAAAAGTGGTAAGAAACTTTTGAATTTTTCACCCACTTTTGGGGCCAGAAATTTGCTGTGAAATCCGAAGAATTACAGGTGAAAATGTTCTAAAATAAATTATCAATTATGTTTCAAGTTTTTCAGCAACTTTCTGACTGAGAAAAGTGGTATGAAACTTTTGAATTTTTTATCAACTTTTTCAGTGAAAAAAAACTATGTGAAATTTTAAATTTTCTTTTCAGATTTTCTCAGTCAGAAATCCAAAATGTTCATCCAGTGCTGCATCGTACATCCGAAGGGATTATACAAACAGCGATATCCAACACGTTCTTGGTCCTCATCGATGTGTTGATAGATGCCTATCGATACTTGTAAGTTTTTGCTGGGCTCAATTTATCTCTCGCTTATTTGGTTCCAGCCAGAAACATTTCAAGGCGGTTCCGCAGAATCCGGCTCCGTTGCGGAAGGGTATGTTGTCGTTTTTTGGTTTGAGTGCACAACCTCACCAAATCTGGTTTTCCACAGTGCTGACAGATGTGCAGTGTGAGTGATTGCCCTCATTATTATCTCGGCCATCTAACGGGATTTTATAGCACGGTCCACATCCATCCGTCGAAGAAGTCAACCTGGATCAGGTAAGCAAAGTTCCAGCCAGTGATTATCTCTAAACTCAGCGGAGTGAAATGCAGAAAATATCGATCCCAGAACCATTGGACGCACAAGGATCCCGGAAATTATCTGCCTCGGTATAGTCACTCATCTGTCAGCTTTCCAAAATGTTAACGATCTGCTGTTGTGCCTAGGCCCCCGGAAGTCGAGCTCAACGGCGACGGCTGCTCCTCCCACTTCACCTCTCATATGACACAGGTCTTTTGACCAAAACGCTCTTTTTCCTCTGACTCCCTTACACTCATTAACTCGACATGTGTCCTTAACGATTTGTAACGATTTGTAACGTTTATAATGTCTTAGTATGATTTTTCATCCAAAATGTTGGCGTCTCCGACCATGTTGCGACCGTTTTGTGATAAATTAAGATCCTGCGGACACGATTTGTTTCAGGGTATGCTTGATGCCCAAATATCAAAGACAGCAAAAGCGGAACTTTGTCTTATTTTATTCACCGCAACCGGCGCATATATGCTTTCACTTCTTCTTGGCTTCGTTCTGCTTGAAGACCAATATTATTCGAAACATGACAGCTCCGTATAAACTTCTTAGCGCGGTCCCAACAGAGAACCGTGCGCCGTGCATGCTACAAACGACCTACCTACTACTGACCCGCAGCCTCCCCCGCATCGGCAATTACAAGTCGGGCGACGTGATTGCGATTAGGCACCGATTGTGACCGAGTGATAGAACACTAGGCGGACGGCGTGCTCAAGGCAGTCGAGTGCATACTAGGAGGGGCTGCGCGAGATTGGGTTGTATCATCTGAACGAAGCACGTACATGGTGACGGACGCATCAACATTGAATCCCTTGTCGTCGTTGGTCTGGTCGTGGTGTCAGTCAGTGATTCCCGGAACACAGAATGGCAACGTGTACCGGGATGGCGCTGCGTTTCTCCCCCCTTTCCTCACCACATGGCCTCAAACCGCAGGCTCCGCGATTCGGACAGTTCTGAGTTTGACAAAGGTCTTCGGTGCAGTGACTTACAACAAATTGTAGTTCATGTCGAGTTAGAGCGGCGGACTATGGGTACATAAGTCGCGGGCGGGGGTGCGAAAGGTCAAAGATTCTCACAGCGCCGCAGCTCAATTTCCACGCGCGAGTGATCAGCGGCGTCTCACAGGCAAAATAAACATGTCGTGAGTCGAACCCTCAGCATGGTCTCTCCGAGAACGTCTACACATGGGTTCAGTTTAACGGCGAGTACAATGAGTGAAACACACATATATTCACAAAGCACATACTGCCCTGCCCTGTTCCGGGAAATAACGCAGATTCAGCCAGCAGTCTTTCGTAATATACTTGAGGTTGGTTTGACTTTGGATATATTCACCGTCTATCTCGCCGAAATCCGCGGTTGGCAAAATTAAATTTGGATTCGGCAATAGATGCTCCTGCCGCCTTGAAAATTCAGTGGCATTTACAACGAGAAGACGAGTGTGCGAGGAGACTACGGAACGAAATGAAGATGTACCTGGATGTTAAGTACGAGGCCCGTTGTGCGTGGGAATTTGTTGGTTCTGCCAAAATCCTCCCTGCATGTGATACGCTTCAGTTCAGGGATGGCTAAGCGGAGACAAAAGAGCGCAAAGAGTTGAAACAGACCGAAAGAAGGTCTATTATGAGCCAAAAATCGGGCGAAGAGACTATAAGCGGCCCCGGGTCCAGACTCTTTCGGATATTGCAAGAGAGATAAATTACCCTGCCAGAGTATTGCGCCAGAGTTGAGCATACGCAACTATCAGTCAGACAGGTTTAAGCAGATGCAGATGTGAGCATATCCCAGTGTAGGGAGCCGGTTGACGGACGAAAACAAACCAGATCCGGGAAACGCCGAACACAATAAATAGGTTTGTCAGCACTGATGGGAACAAATCTCTCTTTCCTCCGACTCTCATGTACATATCACTCACTCTCTCAACTCGTTTTCCTTACCGCCAACGGTCAGTCCTATCCATCTACTTCAATTCAAACTCTCATTCGGAATCATCCAGCCTCCCTCTACTGTGTTCAACGCCAAACAAAGATTACTCGTTCAGCTTCTCTGATCAGCATATACATCGCTAACCTTCTTCTCATAGGTACGTTAGGTGACGATTGAGCGGCCCAATCCGAGCATCTGCCGCGCAGGGCCTTCATTCGACTACCAAATGGGAGTGCGTTCGGCAGTTGGATCCCCCGTAGGGATACTCTACGGTGGCCGGCACGATTCACGCACGATCTAGGCACGAACCCAGTCGCAACTCTTTGCACCGACGTCAGGTGGCAGTCGGTCGGGGGGCAAAGCCACTGGTTGAGCTCTTCGCCAACTACCGCCGGTCACTCGCCCCTTCTCGCGACTGGGTCGGACTGTCCGCTGCGCGACGCATTGCACCCTCCTCCCATTTGGAACGTCTGGAGCACCCCCTGTACGGAACCTAGTCGGTGGGGAGGTGCCGTTTCACGTCTGATCCTCCGCCCACTTCGCCTCGACCTTGCACGTGCACATGGTGGACTCGAATGAGGTCTAGGATGGATTGGGTTGTGCTGTGGTGCCAATCATCGGTCCGTTTTCTCTCGAATTCGAAACATCTTCTGACAAAGAGTAGGCTTTTATCGACGAGCTTCCAAACTAGTTCAATTCATCGAAGGATTTCGATCTATGTTTTCATTCATGTCAGCGGGTCTTTTGTAGTGTCGTCGGGTCCCGGCCTGGGCGGGTATGCAAGCGTCTGCCCCCGCACGAAATATAATGCACTTTACTATCAACTGCTTCAACGATGCAGTAGACTCTATTCCATCGAAGATAGCGGTGTTGATGATTTACACCGCATAAATTTAAGGGTGTTCAATAGTTCAGGAAGGTCTGAACTCAACAGAGTTCAAAAACAGTCTCTGTTATAAAAGCGACCCGAAGTCGATGCTCAGAAACTTCAAGGACGTCGCCGGAAAAGGAAAGCAATCGATAATTGATTGACCTCTTGTCTTTCCATCACCTACCGCAGGTGGCAGTCTTTGCAACCCACAACTTCTTTCCGACCTCGAGTCGGTTCAATTTGACCCAAATGACTGCCCATTTCATCCCAATGCAAGTTCGTTCCGCGACAACGCTCCACAAAATTGAATGCTTTTCGAGCCTCAAGTCTGGTCTGGTCGTACACTGGCTTGGCAGTACCAAATGCTACCTGCCGCTCCCTTGGCCGCTCCGCTAAGGAGTCTGGATACGCACGCAAACATGGAAGCTGATCCAATGACAATGATGATTTTACGGCACACACCTTCATTGAATTCAGATATTTGGGTTTGCCGGACCGAAGAGCTTATCAGAGCTCATCGTCTACTGCCGTGAGTGTGGGACCGCTCCTCGATCTTTTCATCTCAGTAATGTGTTATCCCAGTCGAATTGGTCTTCAAATTACTTGCGCTTCTCTTGCGACTGCTTTCTACTGCGATGCGACCAATGAATGGGTGTTCCAGAATCCAGAAGACCCTGCAGCTCAGTGCTCAGGCTCAGTAGCGGGGCAACTCTGCCGGGCGTCTGGTTTATAGCCCCCTTACGAGTCTCTCATGAAAATTCGAGCTTGTGGTCAAATCCCGAGACTCGGCGCGATATCTTATTAGTATTAGTTTTCGTAAGCCGCGAAAGAGATGGAGCAGCAGCGCACCGCGAAAGTCGAAGAAATCAAACAGCACACCCACATCGCACGTCCCTCCTGTCGTACTTCAAGTTACTTGTATCACTGCAATTTTATCGATGCAAGGGTGTTAGATTTACATGACGTATTAACATATTCCGTTGTCGCTTTGATTTCCACGGGTTCCTTCAGCGGCAGCGTGAGCTCAACCCTAGTTGAGGTGAGAAAAAAATGGTGAAGTCCGAATTGATACATACCTGCTTGGGTGCTACGGACCGAAGTAAACACAACACAGATTGCTCAGTCTCCGTGGTCGTACCCTCCACTTGAATTCTGAAAGAAATTCAGGTTAAACAACGTCTCAACGCCTAAAATAACACTTACGGAATCGCTTCGGCGGCTATGGCCAGAGCAGCCAGAATCCCCTGAAGACACTTCCTGATCCAAGCTTGAAACTTCATTTTGTCTTCGTCCAGTGCTAGGACGCCGATTGCGGCACAGAACGTATACGTATCTCCTCGCCGTGGATTTTCAACGTCGTTCGCATTCCCGCTTTCAAGACTTAGTATGAGGGCGTCGATTAAGATCTGGGGAAAATTCGGTCAAATATAATTCCATGGGCGTTACGAAGGCTGCATACGTCCAGAATGGCGGGATTAGCGAGATTCCGGGGGGATGATAGCGCGTCCAATACGTGGTCCAAATGGGCATGCAACACGATCCGGCCATGTCGATCCAGCGCCTTAAATTTCACCAGCTCTGCAGGAGTTTGCCTCCGGTTGCGTAGTTTTGCCATCCCGACAACGCTGTTGGTGTCCGGATCAAAAGGATGGTTGGGGTGAATTCTAATGTGGTTGCCAATGACTGCGGTCAATATTTCTGCATGTTCGGAGGACATCGAGGTAATAGCCAGAGAGGCAAACTAAAAGTCGAAGATGGGCTTTGAGTCGCTTTGACATCGTGTGAACGTTCGGCAAATGCCGGCATCTGTCTTCCACATCCAGTGCGAATTCAGTGTCAGCCACCTTCAGGGTCTGTTTCTCACCACCACCATCCCCACCCGGACTGCTATGAAGTGAGTACAAGCCTAGTCGCTTCTCCCCACGCCCGTCTCATTCTTTCCTCAGCTTAAGCGTCTCACCGTTACACCTTTCTACACTCATCTAGTCTTCTACTACCTTCCCTTCCCCTCGACGGCGGCTGATTCTCCTTCAGGTACATCCTCCGCATTAATGGACCTGGCTCTACCTCAGCACGGTGAAGAGTGGCAGCCCGTATCCTGTCCTTCCACAGGCCTCCGGGCTCATCGGCAACCTGAAGGGAGAGCGCTGGCGATTGGAGCGGGCAATGACTTGCGTCCAGGCAATCGCCCTCGTTGAACGCTTGGATTAGCGGGATTATGCTTTACCTCCTCTCGCGCGAGACGCATTATACAAGCTCCCAAGGCCGAGGCCTGAACTTGCTCCCCCCATCAGGAAGTTCAGGTCGAAGACGCCGTAGTCACGATGGGGATCCTGGCCGCTTCTGGGTAAGATCTGGAGCGGGATCTGTCCACGTCGGATCCTACGCCACTCGACTGGATTGGTTAGCGGTGCGGGGAGTTCGTGTGGTGGTCGAGGGCCATTTCATGTTGTCGATTTTCATGTTGCGAAGAATCTCGGGGAAGGATTTGATATCCTTGCGCAAGCCTTGCCGTGGCCCCCGAGCTTGATTGGCGAGCATCATCCTGCTTGACCGGACTAATTGCGCATTAAACATCTCACACCAGCTTCATTCTTCGTTATCGTTGTCATACTCTTGTATTCAAATTTCTCTGTTCTGCAGTTTGAAACCAATTAGCGGCTTGATCGAAATCTACGTGTGAAGGAAAGCTCAGAGTTGAGATAAACCGAAATGCGATTCATATTTCCATATTCACAAACTTCGTCGAGAACGATCGAGGTGCAATAATCCGCTCAGTTTATAATCTTCTTCTTTGTGGCTTAGGCGAACCAGGCCCTGTTCAGGGATGAAAGTAAAGTGCATCTGTAGAATTTGAATTTATCAGAAATATCAATAGAATATAACGCAAGAACCGATGGGGCCGCCGCAAAATGAGTATAGCCGAGCACAGGCAATCAAACACGACTCCGCGAGCATACGCAGAAAACCGTCGGCCAACGAATTTGAGAAGCGCAGGAAGAGACAGACAGGGAGGGGATACCATTCCACAGTATAGCACTACAACAGGGGAATGTCAAAAGACGTCGAACCCGATCCAATTCAAGCAGCACTCACGGTGAATGAAAGGGACAAAAACCCCCAGATGCCAATACAATAGGTTCACCAATATGTAAGAGCAAGCAGTTCAAGACACGCCGACGCAAAAGAATAGGGACTTGGACATGATTTGAATGGCAGGCTCAGGTTTAGTTTTGTTCATCGTTATTTGAAACGAACTATCAACAAAATCCGTTCCCAGAGGAGCTGTTCTGCAGCCAGAAGTGTCGCAACACAAGTAAACGGCGTGCTGAAGCCAGAAGTAGAGGCAACACCAGAGATAGGATAAGAGTTCTACTTAGCCCGAGGGATGGGATTTCCAAAATAAAAGACCCAGGGTATTGGATTGTTTCTGGGACTAAGTACAACTGACCAGAGCGGCTTGTGCACGAAACCGACAGCGGGATGGCGCATTTGCAAACGCGACAGACAGGGTGGAGGTTCAGATTGAAAAATTCAGGCTTTCGGGGGCACAAATTTTCGTTTTCAGAGGTGAGGGTCGTTTCGGACAATGGGCAGCTTAGGAGAGTTGGAAAGGAAAGGTTTCGGACGGGCAAAGCGGAATGTTTCATCGGCAATCAGGTTGAGTTGCCGATATGATGCGATCTATGCCAAGCCCTTCATATTTCACGTCTCTTCTCTCCTCCGCAAATCTTCTCGGGTCTCAGTCTGCCTTGTCGTTGGTTTACACTTCACGCTCTCTGCGTCATTTAGTAGCGGTTCAAACCCTGCCGAGCGCTCATCTAGTTCCCCGCTCATCTAGTTCCCCGCAAACCCCAATGCGAGAAAGGTCAGAAAAGTCTTGGTCGAACAGTCGAGTTATTGCCCAGCATTAGTAAAGTCAGCCGTTTATTTACTTGAGCATTTTGTTGCTGAACAACTTACATAGATCACATCGAGTGAGGCCCGTTGCCCAGAGGTCTTGCTGATATCATATTGTTGATCAACTCTGGTTTTGCAGGACATTGCGATATAACACTGGACTTGCTAAACGACTGGCTTTGAATATCAAGGCTTCCAGCGCGACAGCTATGCGAATGGTTTAGGCAGGGAACTTGTGCGCATAACATTCACCAGCGGCTTCTTGGAACTCTCATACTCAAATTTTCTAGCGAATGCGTTCGTGAGCCTAATTTTTCTTGCTTTTGACTGCCGCTCACGATCTCTTCATTCAGGCAGAGATACAGATGGAGTCCGTGATCCCCCGACTGCCCAAGCGTCAGCGATTTTCTCGACGGACTTTTTGCCCGAGCTGCCGCAGAAGACGAAGAACAAGCTCGAGTGAAAGAGGAGAATGCGAACAAGATGAAGAACAGGCGTAGGCACAACAGCATCTCCCTGCTGCACGATATAGCGGGCACGATCTGCCACTCCGGGGCCATGAGTTGACAGCCGTAGTCACTGGCGAAATACCACCCAGACATACCCACAGGAGCTGGGGCAAAACAAGCCAGTCCGTGTTGAAGCCGATGGATGCAGCTATGACGGCTGTTGACGATCTACTACGCATAGTCCTGGAAGCTTCTTCCTCAGAGCCCCGCCGCGGCCGTCCTGAGTGTGCAGCTGATGCACGCACCGCATTGATCGTTCCACCCGAAGGGACGCCGCGCCGGCGTGGATCTGGACGTCCGCGCAAGCAACCTGATTCAAAAATGATCTTGCCCGTGTTTAATGCCGACGGTGGCGAAAGCGAGATGACTCGGCTTTCCGTGGACTTGAAAGCGACACCGATCGGCGTGGGCGTGGACGTCCGCGCAAGATACCCAATCCAGCGTCTGCCCCAGAAATACCCCCACCCTCACCGATCGTCGACGGCGGAGAGGACACTCGTATGAATGGAAAATCCGTCAAACCACTACCACCGCCGCGTTTGTGGCGGCGTTCCCGCAGGAATATGGGACTTGAAGAGCTGCAGCATGCAACATCCACGTGTGCTCAGGGTGACGACAAGTGTTTGACTGCGATACCACCCTCTTCGTCGTCACCACTAGCTCCCACGACTATAGCCACTGCTCCACCAATCCTCCGTAGCGAACTCGATGAGCAAGCCGACGTTCCAGTGGCCGAATTGTCGTCCTTTCTTGCACCAACTTCTAAGAGCATACCTGCTTCTCTAACCCTCGTTGATGAGGCAATCAATGTCTTGGTCAACGCTGCTGGGGACGAGCTACCTCCTTCACCGGAACCATCTCTCCCCATTATCATATCTACCGCGTCATCCGGCCCCCTCGGTAGCGATCACAATGAAGAGGAGAACGCTGCTGGGGATGACTTAATACACCGGCTCACTTCGCCGGAAATGGTCGTAGACAACATTGTCGACGGTTTCCTGGCTGAGGGCGAGCTAAATGCATCTCAAACCCGCCAGAAGCACCTTTCTGTCTCTCAGCTGTGTCCTGCGATGGTGAATTTTCCACGCGAATCGGAAGGCCAGGCGGATCGGGAGCAGCAATATACTACTTCAACGAATGCGGGCTCGGAGTTTAGTTGCAACAATTGCGGGGTGACGGATACGATGCGATGGCATTGGCGTAATGAAGGCCAAGCTGTGTGCAATTTGTTCGTAGCTTTCTATCCTCTGTCGCTATTTTTCTCATCAAGATTACAGCTGCGCCTTGTTTCGTGCTAAACACGACTTTCACCACGGTGACAGGAACAACAGCCCGATCGCAAATGACCACCATCGTAAGCGCAAGCGCAAGTTCACTGAGATCGATGATATACACCTCGTTACACTTGCGGCCCACGCATCCTCTTCTCCCACTCATGCCCGTATTAATATTACGGATACCCCCACTTGCATCTCATCCACGCCCGCGCCCTATTCACCTCAGGACTCTTTGTCCGCGCTCCGACAGGTTTCGATGCCAACAAAGAGCTCGATAAGATTCGGACCTCACAAACTACGATACCGACTGCGGCGGCAGCAATACATCTTCCCCCACGTACATCTACACCATGACGTTGCCCACCCAGGCTCTTCGACCACGCGTGGTCTGCTGGACCAATGTCTAACCAGGCATGGTCTGCTCGATCAATGCCTGTCGCCCGAGCCTTTTCATAGCGTCAATGATCACAGCGAGTTCAACACCGAGAGCTCGGTTTTGAGCCTACGTCTCCCTTCGTTTCTGCACGCGCAATCTGAGCTTCCGATCACCACTGGCATGGAGCCCACGCCGGAATCAGCGACAGATTACGCGCGAGTCTCGAGAAGGCGGTTCTGAAAGAAGTCAAGGTTATCAAACGCCCTGCCCCAATCGCCATTCAGTGCAGCAGGTACAAGAAGTCCAAGTGTACGTTCTCGCGATAATTCCCGACTATATTTTGATTTCTCTATCAGGCAGCAACGGAAATCCTGCCCCTCCCCCGATCGAACCTGTCCAAAAGGAGAACTTGGACCCGCGAAAGAAGGTTATTTCTACCACATACTCAGTCGCTTAATTTTCTCATCTCGTTTCCCAGAGAAATAAGAAGACGGGAACAAATGACCAACTTACCTTCAAGGTGCTTCGTCACAGTAGTCAACCTGCCCAGCCTGAAAGCTTTCTCGTCCGACCCCGTGATAACTCCGTCTTGGACCTTTCCTTTATTCTTAACGAGAAGCAATTTTCCTTCCCGTCCATGTGCTGCTGCCGCTCACACACTATACTTTGATATTTACCCACATTCCTACCCCACGAGTCGTTTATACAAGATATATACAATTGCATACTGTATTATATACCAGCCATATTATAGTGTCCACCGCTTCGATGCTGGTCCGCTGCCAGTTGCAGATATTCGGATTATTGCGCGTAGCCCCGCTTCAAAGCAATTTCTTGAGCGTCTCCGTGGCATTAAGGAAAGCGACGGATAGAGAAAAATCTAAAGAGCGTGTTATGGTGGAATGTTTGGTTGAAGGCCCAAATTTGGCATTCTGTTTTTCTCGCGATACCTGTATCATGTCTCGACGACTTCTGTGCCCCATTCCATCTCGTTTGACTGGTGTAGGTCCCGAAATAATCCTGGCTGTACGAACTCACCAATTTGGTTATATGACTGCCACTAAAGTACTGGTATCACAGATATTGCGGCTCTCTAGTCCAGCCGATCTCACGGCCATTGCTTCAGTCTGTTTTCTCTTCTATTCAATCCTGAAGGAGAATCCAAGTTGCTGGGAGTACGCGCGCCGGAAGCTCTGTATTCCGAATCCACCACTGGGCACGATACAACCCAAGTGCAAACAGTCGCCACTCAGAACCTCCACGTTTCAAGACCGTGGCACGTCCGAGAGGGCACTTGCCGAGTATTTATTCGGGGGTGGAAACTGCAGTGTACGTTTCTTCGTCCCGCATGAAGCTCGCATTTTGAGGCTGAGCAGGTCTGCGGCGTCTGGTCTGTGAATCTGCCGTATTCCTTTGCCTTGAATTGGCGGTGCTGCTCCGTGCGTCTTCCTTGATTTTCCTTGTCCAATGTGTTGAACCTTGTCTCGTTCAGGATCCTTGCAAACTCCGCATCTTCAGGTCTGTTCTATTCCAGCGCTTGGCGGCCCTCGAATTAAATGCGATGCGTACAGTCTCAACTCAAAAAACCTTGTCCGAATCAAGACATGTGACATACCCAAGCAACCTGTTCTCTTATGGCTTGTGGGTCCTGAGAAACAAGTTGGGCGCGAATACATCATGATGAAGAGCGACATGGCCGCAGCCAAAGCCCAAATACGACAGATCCGTCGCTCCAACCCTCCCGCAGAGCGCTATTATGTTAGATAGAGTTCTTCAATTCCCGGCGCCTGAATTGATCTTTTTGTCCAGATGAAATCTCTTGTCTCCTTCATGTCCGAGACGCAAATGACCGTGATTTATTTGTTTCCCAAATAATCAGCCGCAGCATGACTTTTTTTTCAGACATTCAATTTGCTGGAGAGTTGGCGGCCACGGTACCTCGCCGCTGTTGACCAAACACGTGCACTGAACCTCAAATTGTAGGCCTCCTGGATATCTTCTTCGGCGAGGTACTGATAAATGATCTAGTTTGAAGACTGTGACGCTCCAGCAGAGGCGAGCCCTCCGTAACTTGCTTAAATGCCCGACTTTACTTCGGGTATACGAGGCCTTCAATCGCGATCTGACTGCTATGGGCAGCAATGGTATGTTGTCTTCAATCAGATCATACCATCCTCTCGTCAAGCATTATTAGACTGGCGCGTTATTGAAGACGTGGTTGGGCGAGAACTCAAGCAATTAAACATTATCAACAGATGAGACTACCGCCTCTACAGTACATTCGCCTACATCCACATTCCTAGTCTCATTTCTCGGTGCACGGACTAGTGCAGATTTATACATACGTATATGCATTACTACTACATCATGTGGGCAAATCCCCGACAAATCTGCATAGGGTTCGATGCTGGCGTTTTAATTTCATCGTAGCAGTAGCGAGGGCGCGAATCTTCTTGATAATGTGGCGGGCTTTCTTGCATGCCCGTTTTCGTCGCCTCTCAATTTCGGCATCCTACATGCGAGTCAGCGACAGCAGGTGGAAGGTAAGATGGTGGCAGCACTCACCATCGTTACACGCCTAACCAACTTTCGAGGCCGTGTGCCGGTGCCTTGCGTGACGGTCGGCGCTAGCTTGGGTTTCTTATTGCACCCAATGGGTAACGGTTACACGGAAGAAGGGGCAGTGACATACCACTGGCGAAGCCCGGAAGACGAGGTGGGCTCGACGAGAATGCGGGGCATCGAAATCTATACTAGTGTCTCTAGCGTCTGGCGGACTCGATGCTTCGGGATGACGCAACAACGGCAGAGTGCTAGTGCCCTGACGTGGAGTCTGGGCCAAATCAGTGAGACACAAATTCGAGGTATTCACATACCACAGGGACAGGGGGAAGCTGGAGATCCTCTTCTCCATCTTCAAAGGGTTGGGAACTGGGAACAGTTTCCATGTCGTCGGTCCACTCGTGCTCTGAAACAGCGCCCCAGTCGTATTGCTGTACTGCCGGAGGGGACTGCGAGGGTAGCTCTTGCTCAGACAGAAGGTTGGATGCTGCGATGAGATCCACTGGCAACATCGAGGGTGAGGCAGACACAGATTGATAGTAAAGCGACGGTGAAGCGGGAACTTGAAGTCAAGTACTAGTAGTCGCTTTTAAGGTTGAGAACAATCACTGCTCGCAGCCTGAGGCAGTAGAGGACACGGTATAGTATAGAAGAACATAGATGGGAGGGAGAAAAATAGGGAAGCATCGTCGTCGTAGACGACGAGGTCTCTACGTAGAAGTTGTGTCTCTACGTGGCTCTATGGATGTGATGCGTCTCTATCGGGCTCTACCTCGTGACCGCTTATCTATGCCGGAAACCCGGTCTCTATGTGCCCAGAAGGCGTTTCCAGATGTTATCTTTTCTCTCCCTTTCACCACGACCATCTTGTCGAGTCTCACCGTTCACGTTGGCTTGCGCATCACCGGACTTCATTGTACTCGCTGCGACGGCTGCTACTGTGATTCGACAAAACAGCTCGGTGTTTCCTTCATGCTCGGACGACATCGAGGTAATAGCCAAGAGAGGCAAATCGAAAGTCGTAGCTGGGCTTTCACTTTAGGTCTATCGAGGGTGTTTACACCCTAAGTCTTTTTAGACATAGATAGATATCGTATTTGTAAACTTGTAAATGAAGTGGAATGAATAACTGGTTGCTTTGACATCGTGTGAACGTTCGGCAAATGCCGGCATCTGTCTTCCACATCCAGTGCGAATTCAGTGTCAGCCACCTTCAGGGTCTGTTTCTCACCACCACCATCCCCACCCGGACTGCTATGAAGTGAGTACAAGCCTAGTCGCTTCTCCCCACGCCCGTCTCATTCTTTCCTCAGCTTAAGCGTCTCACCGTTACACCTTTCTACACTCACTTAGTCTACTACCTTCCCTTCCCCTCGACGGCGGCTGATTCTCCTTCAGGTACATCCTCCGCATTAATGGACCTGGCTCTACCTCAGCACGGTGAAGCGTGGCAACCCGTATCCTGTCCTTCCATAGGCCTTCGGGCTCATCGGCGACCTGAAGGGAGAGCGCTGGCGATTGGAGCGGGCAATGACTTGCGTCCAGGCGATTGCACTCGTTGAGAGCGTGGATTAGCGGGATTCTGTTTTACCTTCTCTCGCGCGAGACGCATTATACATGCTCCCAAGGCCGAGGCCTGAACTTCCTCCCCCATCAGAAAGTTCAGGTCCAAGACGCCGTAGGCACGATGGGGATCCTGGACTGCTTCTGGGTAAGATCTGGAGCGGGAATTGTCCACGTCGGATCCTACGACACTCGACTGGATCGGTTAGCGGTGCGGGGAGTTCGTGTGGTGGTCGAGGGTCATCTCATGTTGTCGATTTTCATGTTGCGAAGAATCTCGGGGAAGGATTTGATATCCTTGCGCAAGCCTTGCCGTGGCCCCCGAGCTTGATTGGCGAGCATCATCCTGCTTGGCCTGACCAATTGCGCATTAAACATCTCACACCAGCTTCATTCTTCGCTATCATTGTCATAATCTTTTATATTCAAATTCTTCTGTTCTCCAGTCTGAAACCAATTAGCGACTCAATCGAAATCTAAGTGTGAAGGAAAGCTCAGAATTAAGATCATCGAGAACGATCGAGGTGCGAAAGCGGCGGCGATAATCCGCTCAAAATATAATTTTCTTCTTTGTGGCTTAGTAGGCGAACCAAGAAATGTTCAATGATGAAAGTCAATTGCAATATTTGGACTTTGAATTCATCGGAAATAGGAATAGAATATAACACAAGAACCGATGCCGCCGCAAGATGAGTACGCCGCCAGCCGAGCACAATAACCCGCAAGGCGTACACCGCGTATTAAGCAGCTGCGCCAGTCCCCTCTGCGTTAGATAGAGTAAGCAGTACTTCACTCAACCGTCCCCCGGAAGATGACACGACTGACGAAGAAAGCAAATCGATTGTGTACAATTTTTCGCTCGAGGTGACGCAAAAAAAAGGGATCAAAGACTAGATCAAAGGCCAAATAGGCAGCCATAACACGCTCTTGACGCGTCGCGTCATGTCCACACTCCAAGCTCTTGAATTCCTCAAGTTAATTTCGCTTCGGCATTCAATTCTGGCCATCAAAAAAAGAGGATGGCTGCTCCGACGGTCAGCTATGCACGACCATTGTTGCGTTTCAAACAATCAACCCGAACCACAGCGCGCGGATCTTTGGAGTCGGCGGGTATGTTTTCTATTGTGCAATGTCAATGAGTTTGCCATGCACGAGGGTCGAAACCAAGTCGAAACTGGGGTGCTAGGTCTTGTTTGGTTTTCGTGGAGGGCCTGTCAGCCACTCTCAGTGTCTGTTGCCTCCTGCTCTCATCATCTTCCCCCGTCTCGGTGCGTCAATCCTCTTTCTTTTTCTTTTGCTCGCTGATAGGGCTCTCCCATAGTCTACGTGTCCTATGTGAGTGCTCCTTGCTTTCTAGTATCTTCGCCAACATGCCTGCTCAGTTTCGTCGAGCGTAGTCAATGGTCATCCACCTCGCGCCGTTCCTGTAAGCCTCTTCCTAGTAGACTTCGCACTCTCTCATTGACCACTTACTTCTTATAGGCATCGTACTTGACGAGGTGAGTGCTCGCTGCCTCTACCCTTCGCTGACACCGTTCTTTCCAAGGCCCTCGCCAACGCACTGTTTCCTCCATCGTAGATTGGCCGAGCATAGGCGTCGCGATCCGAGATCCGTCGTGAGCATATTCTTGTGCTGTGATCGACCCAGGTCGGTAGGGAGCGACTGTGCTATGTTCCGCCGGGCAGGGAGGGGCTTCTGAGAGCTTGTGGGAGACATCACTGTGACTGCTCGCTCAGACGTCGGTGCCTGAACTGCCCAACTGTTTGGTCCCTCCACCTTCGAGTACGTTTCTTCCTTTCGCTCGTAGCTTATCCTGACACCGTTCTTTCCAAGGTCTTCGCCAACACGCCGTCTGCTCCATCGTAGATTGGCCGAGCATAGGCGTCGCGATCCGAGATCCGTCGTGAGCATATTCTTGTGCTGTGATCGACCCAGGTCGGTAGGGAGTGACTGTGCTATGTTCCGCCGGGCAGGAAGGGGCTTCTGAGAGCTTGTGGGAGACATCACTGTGACTGCTCGCTCAGACGTCGGTGCCTGAACTGCCCAACTGTTTGGTCCCTCCACCTTCGAGTGTGTTCCATCCTTTCGCTCGTAGCTTATCCTGACACCGTTCTTTCCAAGGTCCTCGCCAACACACCGTCTGCTCCATCGTAGATTGGCCGAGCATAGGCGTCGCGATCCGAGATCCGTCGTGAGCACATTCTTGTGCTGTGATCGACCCAGGTCGGTAGGGAGCGACTGTGCTATGTTCCGCCGGGCAGGGAGGGGCTTCTGAGAGCTTGTGGGAGACATCACTGTGACTGCTCGCTCAGACATTGGTGCCCGAACTGCCCGACTGCTTGGTTCCTCTTCCTTCCAAGTGCGTTGGCTTCTTTCGCTCATCCCACCTGCTGACACCTCAATTCCAGCGAAATGTGCATGGTCAGATTTGTGGGGGGATTCCCGCTTAATTACATTTCTCAGAACCCTTTAATACCTTCGTAGATAGTTCCTGGGAGCGGGTTCGCAGCCCATCGCGCCCCGTTGGCGTCGGACCCAGGCTTGCGACGCTCGAGAGAGAGTCTACCAAGCGCGCGAAAAAATGCATACGTACATAATATAATTGCTTTTCCCAAATGTTTCCTCATGTCTTTTTCCGAGTGCAAATCAAGTCAAATTGAATGGAGAGAGAAAGATTCTTCGAGTCCCTCGCACTACTTACTTCAGAAGTCTCGCGAAAGCTCGCCGAAGCGATCCATTTCAAGGAATATATACACCAAGTTTGTATGTATTGTAGCTTGCCTGTCCAGGGTCTGTGACAACGCGTTGTCTATAGTCTGGTATCGTGTTGGAACGGGGAAGCCGCGTCCGCATTACGAATACTCCTTATCTGTACTCTGGGCGTCAGACTCGAAAGGGAAAGGTGAGACAAGTTTTAGAATGATGGCAGACGGCTAAGGCAGACTAAACGTTTGAGGTAACGCAGGCACACCTCTGCAAACCGCTCTGCTGTGTGTGGCAGGCGCCTATCAAAGCCCATCGCCATGCCAGTGCGTTCCAGGGGGTTCGTGAGCGAGGTGAGAAAGCCTGGATCAAAACGGTGCTCCTTAACAAAGAGCCAACGTCGCCAAGAGCGCGGAATCTTATACCACCCGCTAGACGACGAGGTGAGATGCATATTGCCTGCAAAGACATTAAATTCGGCTCTTGCCTTCGGCGATCTCGACTTACCTATAAGCATTGTTGTCTTGACCGGTGACATCGGACCCAGCTAATCGCCTTCAGGCGTCGAGCACTTCAAGCTTCGTGAAATTGAGCGAGTCGTAGCCGTTGAAGTAATCATCGAGTGCTTCAGAACGACGCGGTGGAGCCACCCACACCGCCTTCTGCGGCCTGTGGTAGTAGCAGCAGGTCAGCATCGTAAAGTTAGCGAAGATGCTACACATGACGAAATGCATGAAGAGTGGGGAGCGCACCGCCGACCACTGCTTGTTGTTCAACTAATAGAAGTCCGTGTCGTAGAAGCCGTTGTGCGTGAAAATCTCTGTATGGATGAGTCCTTCCGTCTCCTCCTTTCGAACGAGCCCAGCAGCTCCGTCTGGTCGAAGATGAAGCATGTTTAAACAGTTCATATTGCCAGGGAGCCGAGGAAAACGCACGTCGTAAGTTCAAAAACCACCTCCTTCTTAACACGTGCGGGGTATCTGAAAGACCCTCCCACTCGTCCGAAACGTCCAACCCGCTGGAGACGCTGGTGACCTGGAGCCGAAGCCCGTGCACATCCGCCTCCTCGGCCTCCGTGTAGCTCTCTTCCCCTTCGCCCTCCGAGGCCGTGTCCGTCTTCTCTGCCTCGTCTTTGAGGTGTTGCTGGGCGAGGGTGCGATGCGGAAGTGGAGGAAGCAAAGGATGCGACCCACTCCTCACCACCGGCTGAACTCGAACTTTCGGCCGGCGTCGGGGACTCGACAGGCGAGACAGAGCATCTGCGCACGGGCGATGGGCTTGTTGCTGCATCTTCGGGTGCTGAGCGCTGAGTTGCGGGAGGAATGAGAGCCGAAGCTTCCCAAAATGCACAGCAACGTTTTGGACAGTCGGCAGACCGGCGAAAAAAGAAGACCTATGCGGAGGCCATCATGAAAGAGTCCACCGTCTCAGGAGCCTGCAAAAGAAGAAAAGAGTCAGTGAGAAAAGTCGCGAGAAAGTCAAATGATGAGAATTAGAAAACGATATGCAATTTACATTGCAGCTCATTGCAGGCATCTCATGAAGGGCAAGGAATGAGAATATGAAAGGAGACAAACTCACGGGCAGGCGATGCAGCCATCGAAGCACCGGTGCGGAGTTTGTTGAGTTTTATTGAGGAAGGACGGCTGACGGTTGGCTGACGGGGTAATCAGGCCATCCCATGTCTTGCGCGAGTCAGCCATATTAAAGTGGCAATGCACATGTGAAACAGGCCGAGACGCCGCGCCGGTCGTTGATCCCGGATAAACGGAGTCGTCCCTGTCTCATCTCACACCGCGACCACCACCACCGCAGCCTCTTCCCCCACCCGGCTTCTCCCCACCCCGAGCTAAGGGATTCGCTAGCGACCGCTCTCCTCATTGCCACCGCCCTCCCTAGGTGAGTCCCCGGACTTTAAATTTGTCGTAGGAGCTGGCACTAAAAAAAAGGATCCCGAAACGTTAGTATCTGGTGAATGAGGGGTGGGATGAGCGCCAACCCAGTGAATCGAGCAGCCTACGCGGTATGCCATCGACGTGCAGCACAAAACGATGGCTCGAAGCAGATTCCAGATGCCGAGAAAGACGTTCTGGCCTTCTGGTTAGGATGTGGAAAGGTACCAGTGGTCTAAATGACGTACTAGGGGTGAGGCAACGTTGTAGTGTGCACTGGCCTTAAATAAGCCTCGGAGCCATCTTGAATCGCGTCTTGCGCTGGTGCAGAGTCCAGGTACGCTGTTCTTCGTGATATTGGCGCAAAATATGGTCTGCCGCGACTGGTCTCGATGTGGAGCAGCATGGGTAGGTCAAAGGTGCGTCGCCACTGGTCCGGGATGCATTATCAGTCGTGAAATTTTCCAGGCCCGGAATATTGCCGCAAGATTGTCGGCCTGCGTGCTGCGTGGTTGCCTGCTGATGTTGCGGCCCATTTTGTCGACGCCGACCATAGGTGAGTGCGAGTAAGCGCTCGGAGCAGATCCAGCCCACCGTGCCGCAAAGATTTTTTGCCATTTGCTTCTTCTTTTTTGCCGTTTTCAAGTTGTGGGCAAGGAAGCTGGGCATTAAGGGCTGATTCCATTGCGAGAATCATACTGATATTCGTGAGATAAAAAGTAAGCTGAGACAGCGATGCTGGAGGAGTGAAGTTGCAGGCTGGCGCTGAGTGGCTCCGAGCGCTGAGATTGAGTTGCCGACTCCCACACGCCGCAACATTCCCACGTCACTTTTGGCACTTTCCTCACAAGTCGCAATACACCCACGACCTACAAACCCCGAGGTCGTCAATTTTTCTACAAGATTTTTGGCTTCTTCGTGTCTCTTCAAGTTTCCGCAAGTTATTAGCTGTAACCGACAACTCAATTTCACCATTGAAGTTCAGGTTGGCTCGACTTCGACGTAAGGTTGGAGTCGATAGTCATGCTGCCGATTCCGTTCGGGTAGGCGCATTCCCATCTCATTAACCTAAATCCAGGGTGGCGTTTTCATGTCTTTGGATTGGCTAAAGAGCGCGGCTGCTCGAGTGACAATATTCAGCCACTCCAGACAATAGAATGCACTTAAGTCCCGCTCAAAATTGAGCCCCCATCGATTGGAAAGTGCAACCGGAATGTTTTCAAGTGATGGCGGAGCACCATGCGTAAGGAGATAGCTGTAGAAAGGGCGAGGTTACAGGTCGGGTAGGGGCGGCGCAGGCAGAGACAATAGAGCGTGACATGGCGCGGTGTACGGTGCTCATCGAAATGGCACGTAAGTAGACCGCAAATAGGGAACAGAAGCCTAATATGCGCCAGAGGAGTCCCAATGATCGCGCCGCGATCCTGAAAAACAAACGGCGACGTGATGGACAAAATGACAAGGAAAGGGAGCAAATGGTTTTCTCAGAATGAGGTCTTCCCATAGTGGGAATGGATTGGATGGAAAAGGATCGCGTGGAGGACAAGAGGAACTCGCAACACTCCAAGAGTCAGAGACGGCGGATAACTAGCGATCATATCGATGCGAGCGTCAAGTGGAGCAACGAAGATGCAGATGAAGATGCAATCCAACGTGTCCATCCCGGTATGATTCCAGCGCGAGATACTGTAACTTCGACGAGCAGACCAAAACAGAACCATCAGCAGCGCCGCGGATATAGCGTCGTCCCAATTATCGCGGCACTAACCAACCCCCAATCGAAAATGGATCAGACAGAGAGTGAGAGGCGTTGTCGAGTTCTTCTCCAGAGGAGCTGGCGCGATATGCGTCGAGATAAGACTTGACGTACGCGACATTAATTTCAGGCCCAAGTTCGGTTGACGTCAGGGATGACGACGCGAACGGGATAGGCAGCCGAGAAAAAGAGAGGGTCTGTACGATGTCGATCTGCTGAATGAAGCGGCGGAAGCTGGCGCGTTGGGAATGTTTTTGTGACTTGTGCGCCCTAGTGTCCGGATATATCTACTTGGCCTGCATCTCCGAGAGCTCTTTTTGCACTCACGACTTGACCCGAAGCCGCGGACGACGGTGTAGGAAGGTTCCGGAAACTCCCTAGATGACCAGAGAAGGGTTCGGTGGTTGAGTTGAGGGGAAATGGATCGGAACCGAGCTCACAGTTAGAATTAAATGATGATCTCTGGTTCGTATCGATTTTCGGAGCTTGATGGATAGTTCTAGCATTCTAAAAACCGCGAGTCAGATCTACGTAGAAATACCAGACAGTGACAGTGAGTGGAAATTGAAGAGATTCTAATATATGAAATACACACCAGGGCTGACATTGAGTCAATCTTTGAATAGTTCCTGTCCTCGAAAAAAATCTGCCCAGTAGTTTTGAAAGATAACGAAAGATGCCGCGATGAAAGGACGCGAGTGAGTCGCCGGGCCACGCCATGCGTGGCTGAAGACTCGGTATCTGGACCGACGCATACCCAGTAAATTCAAGCATGTCGTACGCCAGAGGCCAGAAATGAGGAAGACAAAGTCGAGGCTGCTTTTGAAGCCGCCACATGGCTGATGGTCCGGTCCCATTGGAGCAGCGACAACGGCCGACGCTCTTTCCACACTGAACAACATGTTTCGGTGCGTCGACAGGATCTCGCGGGGCAACAACGCTCACCTGTGTGTGTAGTGAGGGCCAGATCCCGGGTGAAGGCACGATACAGAGTGCCTATTGCGGGGCATCGCATCACGCCCTGTACTTTCTGGTTTTCACAAGCGGACATGAGCTTCAGACTGGATATTCCACGGCCAGCGGGTGCCAAAAAATAATGAAGAGACGACGTACAACGCAAAGTTGGTCCGCGACACAGCACGAGATAAAGCTTGTGCCAATCCGCGAAGCCAATCCGCGAATTCGTTGGCGTTCTGGCGGATTGTTAGCACGAAAGGTTAACCAACGAATGACCACGAACCTGTGTGATGGCATGTCGCAACGCTGCTCGGAGATTTCATTCCTATGGCTGATGAGAAGCGTCCAGATGATCTAAATCCAGCACGCACTCACCTCGTTCAGCTGCTGGACTGCGCACAGGAAAACCCCTTGGATCCCTTCTTGAGTTGCCGGCGTCTACGCTAATGGCCTGCTGGCTTTCTCGCTCGGCGTTCTGCCTGGCACACCTCGAGTGCTGAAAGGTGGAGCCATTGTTAATCTCGATTTTCGCGTGAGGCAGCCATTTTCCCCAGGAAAAATCTGCGTATTTCTTCCGTCTTATCGGTCCATCGGCTCGCGTCACTGATTTGGACAGTAAACGATATGGGTTCTGCGGAGACAAATCGAAACGTACGATGCCAGGAGTTTCTTGCGCGCCATCTGCACAAAGTTGCGATCAGCACCTCAAGAAAAAGGTCAGCAACCTTGACCCAGTGAACACGCGCGGAAACGGAACAAGCAGTTGACAGGCTCGATTCGGGTTCGTGTCGAGCACCACTACAGTCGCCAGTAAAGAGCGAGAGACGACAGCGCAATGCTCACCGAACACAGCCCGCCGCCAAGTAATCACGACGCATACGCCTGTTCAGAGTAGTTGCCGGGCGCTTGAACAACAGGCGGTGGCGGAAGGTGAGGACAGTTTCCCCGGGTGAGATTGGATCGCGCCGTTGGCCCACAAGCCCATTGATAAGATGCCGGAAGACCTTCTCCTCGAGGGTTTCCGACACGTCGAATCGGGGCTTGGATGGCGGCCTGGAACGTTTCTGAGTCTCGATTCGAAGGCAGCGCATACCGCGTCCCCCGCTCTGGAACGCTACCCTCCCGCTGCCTCCAAACGGTCCACACTTGCCACCGGGCCCGCCACGCCTTTGACCGTCAGCATGGAATCCGTGCTCTACAGAGCCTCGAAGATGTCGAACCAGCTCTCCCCGAGACTGCCCGCCAGTAAGACCGCGCTCGCAACAAGCACCTTGGGGAACGCACCCATGGACAATGATTATAAACAACGTGTGTCGCGACAGCAAATTTCGGACTGTCAATGGTTCGCAAAGGAAGCTGGCAGCCTGGCACCATCTTGCACGTTGCCCGTGTCTGAATGCCATGAGGAGGCGGCCGACGTTGAAGCCATGGAGGCAAGAACAGAGTCAGCAAATGTTTCTGAGAATTGGACATGAGCGCGAAGGTTTGGAGGTGGCGTTGACAAATACTCACGGACCACCGAAGACGTTGCCTGCTTCTGGGTGCCCTGATCCAAGGACTGGTCGCTCCGCGACATGGGTCCAGAAGAATGGATATGAGATTGGTGCCATTCGGTGTACTGCGTTTTCCAAAAAAGAGCGTGGAAAAAGTATATATTGACCCGGTCTGTCTGGGTGAAATCCGGAAGGTTAGAGTTCCTTGCGAACAGTGAGAAGGGGAAGTCGGGTAAGGAAGGTTACACACAGACAAATGTTGCCCATTGGTGCTGGGGCACGACAGTGTTGGCGGTCGGAAAAGAAGACACAACGTCATTGCGGGAGTCGGTCTGGCAATTGGTCTTTGTGGTCGCTGAAAGAGCAGTCGATAAGCAAAAAGAGCTACTGTGAGCTCTGCGAGAGACCCACCAACGGCACCCGAGTCTGTGACAATCTGTCGGGCATTTTTGGAGTGCTACCACGCGATTGGGGAGGGCGGAGGGTTCGTCTCCGCTTTGCGACGCGCGGAGAGGAGGAACCGGGTATGGGGAGTCTGTTCCGGTCAAGAGTTGTTTTGAGAAGGGTTCGCAGACATCAAGGTCTCGATAGGCGATTTTCAAAGGGAGCTCGTAACGTTGAGGTGGAAATTATACGATCGCCCAAAGGACTGCGGGGAACCTCGGAACTTGGTGACCAGCGAGAGTAATGTCTACATGATTCGAAGCTGTAAGGCGACGTCCTGGATAATGGCTTCACGAGCTCCACCGCGGATTGCGGGACGGCTTTGAGCGCTATTGACCGCTGCAGTGAACCGAGTGAAACCGAACATTCACAGCCAGAGTCAGGCTGATGTGTATAGCGCGTTCAATATTACAAGCCATACCAGGAATGAAATACACACACCTGGATGTCTTCATGATGCCGAAAAGATGTCGCTGGCTTGCACAAGACGTCGTTATTCTGCACACCGCCGAAATCAGAGCGAGAACAGAAAGGAAAAGGGAAATAAAATAAGGACGCAGCCTACCAATATATAACCTATGACCTTACTTCCTCAATTCTCCGGAGCGCAGATAACGACTACTCCTTTGCAGCGGCCTGCAATTGGTGGGTCACGATTGTGGGTAGAGCCGCGAAGCCTTCGCATATTGGATGCATGTCGAGGGAATGAATGTAGGGTTCTGGGCCAGGGTATCCCTCTTGTTGAGATGGTCGCTACTGAGGTTTGGTATAAGTACTATCGAGTAAACGAGACAGGAAGACTGCAGCTTGCCTCATTCATCTTTCTTCACCGCTGATAGCTGGAAGCTAAGGACGACGCTGGCCAACCATACCAACGACGCCAGACAGTCGCGCTCGCCGCAGCAGCCACTTCTGACGGTCGTCACGGCACCGGGGAAGGCCATAGTTGCCCGTCGGCGCATGCACCGATCTTCTCACGACATCATGCAAATGATGTCGGGCCTCGTCTTTTGCTGCTTGCATTCAAAATCGCACGTATACATCACCGACGGTGACCGACCCCTGGACGTTGACACAAGCATCCGACTCAAAACTTGCCTCTCCAGTTGTCCATACTACTCCATAGGCGCGCGGCGAACCAGAACGATCACCCTGCGGGCTGTCCGACGGTGTGTATTGTAGCTGTTGGCCGCACTCGGTAAAGTTTTCAAGGCTATTCCTCCTGTCCTGGGAGGGTGTGAATCAAGCAGTACCCTGACGAATTTCACCGACTCCATCCACGCATTTGCGCACATATGCCAATCCTCAAGACCGTCTCCTCTGGCAGTCTATCGTCGTATCTGCATCAACCTACCACCTCCAACCACGTCGAAGTTGCATGCCCAGTGCGTGATTTATCGCCCTTCTACGCATGATTCTGAATCGGTTTTTCTTTCTCAGGTCCAGACCAAACTTGCTGAAGTACATCTGGCCTCCGCCGTCGACAAATAGGTCCCTTCATCTTTGGTCTGATTTCTGCAGATGCTGATGTAGACCTCTAGAGGCTCACCTCGGTACCGTACCCAAAATCCGCGCAGAGATCGATCTACCGCGCGATCTCCGCTTCCTGCCAGAGGAGGACTCTGTGCTGCTATTTGAGAGTGTCCGATGCCCGAGCGTTCCTCGACAGTCAATCTCTGTCATCCTTCACACGCGTCCGACTTTGCAACGAGAGGTCTCCGGCGAAGGTTGGGAGGACACTGCAAAGCGAAATCGAGCAGACCGCGGGGGCATGGTAGACACATTTGCATCCGAAGCTCAAATGGATAGCTCCTACAACCGCTCCTGTCGGCAGAGTAAGGACTCGAGACTTCACAGCGGTGTTCTTGAAGGGCCGGGTAAGTATTCTTCACTCTTTCTGTCGTTGTTGGTCTGGTACAGTGTTGCTAGGACATTTGCGAAACCGCCCCTGGCTCTTCGTCGACATATGTCGCCCCAGCACATCGTCATGCACCCAAAGCTGTGGTCAGCCCTCCCATGGTGCCCATCATGTCGCTGGACCTGAACGTTCTGGTGCGGTCGTTGATGCGGTCCCCGCCTTTGTATAACTGCCTGCATATAGTACACAAAGTACGCAGGTTGACTTACATACTCACTTATATGGATCTACCTTCTCGACACTGGATGCATTGCTCCAAATTGTACTCGTTAATCAAACTCGAAAACTTGTGACGCATTAAAACCATTAAAATACATGCTACTCATAGAAATATTCGTCTCCTCCTCCTGCCAAATGCAAAACCACAAACGGGTTAAAATCAAGCGACACTCTGTCACCACTGCCATTAGCAAACCCCTCTCCGTATTCATAGGATCTTAATCCTGAAGTGCCACCGGGTACTGGTATCGTGGGCGGCTTGAAAGTAAAGGACACAGATTTAAACGGCTGCATCAAAATCTCCATTAATTTCGGCAGAGGTAAACAGTAGTATTGGCGTACTGTAGACTCAAGGGTTGTTTTACTTGTCGAGGCAACGGGTAACACTTTATTCTCCTGGTAGAAAATGTTGGTCAGAGAAGCTGCTCGTCTGGAATTTACACACGATTGGCTGTAGAGGGATGCCCTTGCGTCTCTTGTTCTGCTCGATATCTACATCATCTATCACAAGGTCACATTAGACTAAAGGGCCGAAAGCACAGATCAAGACAAACCTTCAGGCTGGATATCAAGGATTTCGGACACTTTCCGCTTGGGTCTGTTGACCTTATCGACTTTTCTTGTGTCCCTGGTAAACCGTTGTCTAAGTAGAGCCTGACCATGAAATTCAGTTGAAAAATACCCACAAATTATGATTCAAACGGGCGTCGATTGCCGCTTCAATGATAGGATCACAAGTCAGCACAACCCAGGCAACCAAGTCTGCGATTGATCCGCCGCGGGCCAAAGCGCCAGCGAAGATCTCCCATGCGTTGGCTTGCAGTTTCGACAGCTTCGAACCTGAAAAAAGCTGATGACTCCTAGCAATATGCCAAAACGTTGCGTTGGATAGGAGAGGAGGAATAACATCCTAAAAAAACAGTTTTAAATGACACGGGCGAAAAGTAGAACTGCCAAAAAACTGCTAACCTCTAAAATCTGTTTGCGGACACTCCATTCGAGCCCACTTGTTCTATCAATAACAATAACCGTAATCGCAATTTGAAGGGCGGCGTCTCCGCATGTTTCAAGAGGGTCGCGGGAGGCTGGTCCTGAAAGCATTAGCACCCAAAGAGCAGGTGCAATTTTGGGATACTTCTGCGGCTCGAGGACTCGAGTGCACAAGATAGTATTTTGAATAATCTCTTTAACTTGTCGTCTTTCCTCTTTTGCAACGTTGGGACCTTTTCAGACAAGATTAAAGCAAGTTGTGAAGCGAAGGAAAGTCGATCACCTAAAATCGTTGACGTCGCGCCAGCAGATGGATTCTGCGCTGCATCACAGAAGATGAGTTCAAGGTAGGAATGAAGCCCGAAGATGATCACCCGCAGTGACCGACGTTTCTATCAACGGCATTAGAGAAAGTACCATTGTTAGGGCAAGATCCACTTACCGGGTTCCGAAGCGCTCGGTGGTATTTTCCCTGGTGGCATGATAATTTGAGAAAAGATAGACTCGCAAATGAGAGTGAAGCCTACCGGTGTTCTCTTCTGGTTTTTTGGACAGCACAGCAACTGCTTGAAACAGACTTAAACGACAGACAGAAGACAAAAGGTTACACATACCAATATCACCTGAACTCAGTCTGCGTCAGCGGTCATACAATTTAGGGCAATATGGCATTACCAGGATCAATTGTAATGGCAGGGATGGCCATTTGTTTTGCCGATATGTCGAAGACCTTCTCCCCTGCTTCCTCAAGATTAGTGTCCATACTTGTGCTTGTAGCGTTGGCACTAGATTCTGCAGCCGGCTTTCTGTCGGAATCGCTCAGCAATACTAAGATGCTTTTTCTACGGACAATGTCCGTAGGGGGTTCTGAAAATGAAACAGAGTTGACAATGAGGATTTGAGAAATGAATACAAAGACGCACTGTCCAGTAAAGCTCCTAGCGATCCGCTGTTTATACTTTTTCGTCTTTTAGGTTCGCTTTGTTTTGGACTTTGCGGCGGTAAAAGAGAAGCTGAACAGGTACAGTGAGCACATTGAACAGAGATTTGGACAAGATTTTCCAACCATTTTCGCCATTTCCAGGTGAGTACCGTCGCCGCCGTTTTCCTCCGCCGGAGTCCGATGTTTCAGTTACTTCTTGACCTACTCGCCTTTCCATTTCACGGATGACTTTCCCGGTCTCGTCAATAACCTCTGTCTCAGGCTCTGTCGTTTTGTGCAGGGAAGGGAGACTTGGATGATAGCATTTGGTGAGAAAGATTGCGCCGAGAGAAGCAAAGACTTACTCATTCCCTGTTTGACATATGTAAGCAATAGCATCCTTTAGCATCTCCCCAATAAATTCCATAACACCAATCTCGGTCGCAGCATCAGCAATAGTGGCCACCGCGATGGAAAAGATTTTCGAATCGCTGAAACGATGCAATGATGGGTGCAATTTCGGAATCTTTTTGAAGTGCTTGGTGGCGATCTTGAGAGCATCTGCATGGACCAGCGAAGTTCTCAATTTCTGTGCCCAGCTTTGGGATTAGCGCTTGGATACGGGTAGAACCAAGTAACCCTACTGTAAGTGATCCACGACTGAGTAGACGAGAAGGTAATCGTTGGCAAAGTATCTCCACGATAGCGTACGACGTATGGGCTTTACCCAGCAGCAAGGCAGTTTGAATGTCTTCCATTACCATGGCATTCTGTAATGCAACAAGCACAGTCGAAGAATATTCTTGTTCTGGAAGCAAGGCCAGCGCAGTTGTGGCGGCATCGAAAAGGATATCCAAGGTGGCTACCGGCGCTGCGTCCTCTTTCCCTTTCTTCTTCACTATCGTAGATGATCTAGGTTGTGCATCGCCGGTAGAGTGCTCGCCGCGCTCTGCAGCGGCTGCCCTTCTGCATGCTGCCTTTGTCCGTTGACGGCTTTTTTTCGATGGTGGGGGAACTGCTGGTGTTCTGGCAAAATTCACAATGATATCTGAGGCCGTGAGTAGAAACTCGTCGGTAGACTTAGGGTAGTCCGTCATGGTTTAATGATAGAAAATGTGGGGGATGCCGCAATGCGACGACGTTTGTTCAACGGGGACTCGGGAAGTTCAAGTGGAGAGATCAAGTTATAAGAAAGAAGCTGGGAGGGCAAGCTTCAGAGCTGGGCGAAAAGCTCATGTGGACTAGCAGAGCACAACGTTTCTGGGTAAAGTCTCGCTGAGAAACGGTTATGCTTTGACTTGTTTGCCAAGAGCTTCAACTTAGAGTTTGAGAAGCGTGCAAAAACCAGCCATGAGTTTGATACAAGCTCATGAGATTCCATATCGGTTCATACAACTTGCATTGTTATTGGAGTGCATTGGTTGGCTAGCGTTCGCAAAAATCTTAACCTTGAGCCCGGAAACTACAGCAAGGTTCATTGCGCTCCGAGAAACTCTTCGTCTACAAATGCAAGGACATATGGTTTTCCTGCGGTACCTCAAATCCTCCCTCACACCGCTTCTCTCGCTCGCCGACGTCAAATTAACCCGAAGTATTGTACCTATGAATGATACAGTTAGGGAGGACAGAGAGAGTATGTAAAGTTTGTCGACATACAAAAAGAAAGATGAGATGCTGCCCAGAGGATCAGAAGGGTTTGGCGACCGCCTTAGCACCACGCTCAGCAGCACCGATGTCCCAATGAGATCTGCAACGGAGCATGTCATGGCAAGCTGCTCGAGTGGACTAGCGCGCGATGTCTGAAACCAAGCCCTCTATAGAGAGAACCTGGGGAAGGATCTCGCGAGAAAGGCACACTCGCCAGTGCTCTCCGTTGGGAGTACTCTCATGGCATCCGTGCCGCTGAGGGGATTCAGAACAGGCCACCCCACCGTCACCCGAATGCCGATATAAATATGGTGTTTCCCTGGGAGAGAAAGAAGCCTGAGCGGGACTCCGCCAGCGGGCCGACGACATACCTAAGGACTTGTGAGGAAGAACAGAGGGAATAAAGTTGTCGACATACAAAATAGCGACGGTAAGCATTCCAGAGGGTCAAGACGGGTTTGGAGACCGCCTTAGCACCACGCCCAGTAGCCCGGACGCCCCATGAGATCTGCAACGGAGCGTTTCACGGCAAGCTGCTCGAGTGGACTAGCGCGCGATGTCGACGGCCAAGCCCTCTATACAGAGAACCTGGGTCTGATCCCGCGAGAAAGGCACACTCGCCAGTGCTCTCCGTTGGAAGTACTCTCATGGCATCCGTGCCATTGAGGGGATTCAGGACGGCCACCCCACCGTCACCCGATGCCGATATAGATATGATGTTTCCCTGGGAGAGAAAGAAGCCTAAGCGGGATTCGAAAATGACATGGCCATCTTACAGTCGAAAAGATGCGGGGACGACGAGAACTGTAGAGGGGGTTACAGTTACAGAGACCGGGCAGCGAGCACCCTCACCTCGGCGAGTACAAGGCCTGTGGAGGAAAGGTTGTCAATGAGAGTAGAATATATATAAAAGAGGCTCACGGAGAAGAGAGATCGCGGAGGTTAGAGACAAGGCGAGACGGCAATGCTCACAACACAGCGGTGCTAGCAAGATCCTGGAAAGAGAGGCGTCAGCGAGAAGGCAAGTCCAGGAGCACTCACATTGGGATAAGAGAGTCGAGACTGTGATAGAGGTGTCGTCAGAGAGCAAGAGGAGAAGAAAGAGTATTGACGCACCGAGAGCTGGGAGATGATGGAAGTCAGAAGCAACAGACAGAGACTCTGAATATGGAAGCGGCTGACAAGTTGCACTGCACAAAACACAACTTCACGGTTCGAGTCTCACACATGGCAAATGCATTTCTATTCTCCATGCAGCAGAACTTGGAGAACTTGAAGGTGTCCGTCAATTCGTTCGAAGATCCGCACGGAATGGTCGATTTCGTGAAGTGCTACGTGCGTAGCTGAGGATCAGACCGTCCGAGCGACAATCTTCATCTGCTATGATTGCCAGGAGGACTCCCAAGAGAAATTTCGTTTGAGGAAATCGAAAAATGGGTAGCCATTGCCAAGAGCGTAGTGTGTTTGGCCTGAGTTGATGCAGATGCGATCCTTGTATTCTCATCATCTCATCACGTTCGTACGCAATCCGTAGGAAAGCCCAGTACTTGTCTGACGGTCGGTGAGCCGTTGAAGCATCGTTCATTTAATATATTCATCTCGACTAGAAGACTATTACAACTCCCCAGTACTGAAAGCCAACGTCGTTCGGCTTTAGCTGTAGCGCACAGCAGCGTCACCCCGACACAACGGGCACTACAGCGTCTGCATCCCGCTTTCAGACATCCGACCCCATCTACAACGCACTCGCACTCGTCATCATCTCACCGCATGGGACCAGGCCAAAGAAAAACAGAGGTGAAACGACGGAAAATAACGGGCAAGAAAAAGAAGACAAGGCAGAGAGAAAGAACAAAACACACCCGCTCGCACCAATCGATTTACTTGCGAACCCGGCCCGCTTGCATGCCGAAAGGTGTGCGGGCTTGTGCTCCGGCTGGCGTCTTCGAGCGAATAATCGAGCCAACCTTTGTTGGCGTTGTGGGTCCCACTGCTGGCGCGTGCGCGCAACAGCGTCGTGTTCTCGGAAGGCGAAGGCGACCGGGGCGCGATAGGCGGCGTGATTTTGAAGAGTGAGCTCTCTCGCTCAGTATCTATATACGCATTACAATCATCACTGATTGTGCAATGAGAACTCGCGAAAGGACTTACTAACAGCCAGACAGTCTTCTTCGGCGGCGTCTCGGTGTGCGTCGTCTGCTGTGTCCGCGTAAATCCCCACCGGCTCAAGCTCAACCTGTTCATGCACAATCAACCTCAATTTGGGATGTACCTGGACAGTGGGACGACGTACATCTTCTTTGCTGCATCCCCTCCCTCAGCGTCCACAGCGGCTTCATCGAAGGAGGTCGGAGACGACGAGCCGGGAGGCGCGCCAGGAAATGGCACGTCCTCTTCCTAAGAACGGATGGATATTAGCTGGTAGTAGACGCAAAACGAAACAGGAATGCGATGAAAAGGAAGAAGAACACAAGAGTACGGAGATGTATTTGTTAGTAATAAGAGAAAGGCCAGAGCACAGGAGGAGAAATGAAGGAGGCGGCGGCTTGACAAAAAGAGTGAAGGATGAAAGTGGGGAGAAGCCCGCCAAAAGATCCATCCACTCTGCCCGAAGACGACGAGAAAAGCAATAGAGAGCTCTGAATGAGGGGCGGAGCACGGCCAAAAGCGGCGGGGGCACGTCTAATCGAAAGGCGCTCATCACCGCCAAAAGACTCGGCCTGCCCAAATAGAGGAAGAAAATGAAGGATGAAAAGGTAGGTAATGACGAAAGAGTGACGAGGGACCAAGAAATCGCGAAAGGAAGGCCGCAAGACACATGAAGTAGCAAAAAAAAAGTATTCAAAGATAAAGAAGGAAAGAAAATCGCCCACAAATTTGAACGAAAGGCAAGAAACCCACCTTCACCCATGCAAACGGCCACAGAACCAAGTTCTGAAGGCTTTTCCGCCAGACCGAGCATCTTCTTCTCATTATCTCCGGCTGCCCACCATAGTCATCCAGTCATTGTCCTCGCCGCCCCCAGTACTTGAACGCGCCGTGCTCGTTGTCCGAAACGTTCGATTCGCTTGACATGCTGATCACCTCGAGTTGCAAGTCGTGCACCTCCGCCTCTTCCGAGTCTGTGTCAGTGCTTTCTCCCTCTTGGCATATTGCTGAACACCAAGAGCGCGACGCGGGAATGTGGATGAAATGCGGACGCGACCGGCCTCCGTGTCGCTCTCCTGTCGGGGCTTTGCTGACTACCATGGCGACACGGGGATGTGGATGGAGCAGCGGGTTCGCCTGCCGAGCTCGAGCTCGAACTCGAACTCGACCCGGAGTTGGCACTTGTATTCGCGGTTATATATGGGAAGTTGGCCGCCGGGTTCTCGTTGGAGTTCGAGTTCCGAGTTCGCATTTGAGTTATAGTTAGACTTGCTGGAGGCGAAAAGCAGACGAGTTGGCAGCCACACGGCGCACTGGGCGCTGCTGAGGTGGGCCGCGCGGTGGAGGGTCTAGTGGCGTGGCGTTGGAAGGAGCGGGTATGGGGGCATTAGGTGTGGGAGGAGGCTAAGCGGATACCAATACCGAGGTCAAACTCTGCCCGTATGCGGGAGGAGGAGAGACATACACCATTGCTACTGCCATTTCAGCGCTCGAGTCCGTGCGCGTCAGCGCGTGCTTCGGATTAATCGTAGGCAGCGGCGCACGCGCATCCTTAGCTTTCTCGACGACGCGCGGGTGCATGCTCAGAACCAGCATGATGCTCTCTGCGTTTTCTTTTTCCGATTTGTTATCGTCGTTTTCGGCCGGCGTGGGGTACTTTAACTTAACGGGCAGCCCGCACGGCACGCGGAGATGCGCAGGTTCTAGACGGGGAGTCAGCAGACAGGCGCAGGGAGAAAGAGGAAGCGGCTTCCTGGGCCTATGAGGAAGGAGAAGAGTATGGTGAGATAAAGCTGCAAATGGGATAGATTACAGGAACGAGAATAGAAAAGAAGTGAGACTCACGCGCAGGACGCAGACAATTGTTTTATCATATCTCCTTCAATGAATAGCGCTTCCCGTAGACCTCTCGCTTCTATCCCCTAGTGCGCTGGGAGCAAGCTGGATCTTTCACCACTGGCTAAACAGCCCAACTAGTTGCGCAATTGAGATCTTCTGGAATATCGAGCTCTTTTGTCGCATTACGAGGGTACCGTCAAGAGAAACGCTATTGGTGTGAAGCCCGGGTAAATGAAACTAAACTGAGTCCCGAGACTCGAGTCACCGAGATGGTCCGACTCGTGGCGAGAAGAGATGTGAAAAAACATACAAGGCTTGGCATTGATGGCATCATATCGGCAACCAACGAGATCGCCAAGTGAAACAGACTCTCTTTCCAACGATCAACCGCTTTGGCCATCCGAGACTTTTCCTTTTCAACTCTCCTAAGCTGGACGTTGTCCGAAACGACACCCACCTCTCAAAAAAAGAATTTGTGCCCCCAAAAGCACAGAATTTTCAATCTCGACCTCTACCCTGTCTGTCGGACTGCCAGGGCGCCATTCCGCCATTGATTTCTTGCACAAGTTATTATGTAGTCGACATCTCCGACTCGATGGCGTGCTTCATGAATAACCTCTTTTATTTTGGAAACCCCGTCCCTCAAGCCAAATGGAATTCTTCTCACTGGTGTCCCATCCACAGTTCTGCATTCGATGCAGCAGCGATATTTTACCGAATGGTTAGTCTTACTACTCACCTAATTATGGAAGATTACTAAGTTTTTTAAAATGTGTATCTTGAATTCTGCTCCAGCTTCAAGTTCAAGTCTCGTAAAAATTCTCAGCATTCGCATGGTGCCTCCAAATGTTTTCCTCGCCATCCTGTGCACCCCGTTGAAATCTCTTCTATTGTAAGCAACCAACAATTCCCGTATCTCCGGCATTTTCCGGATGTTGGCAAAAGATAAAACCACTTTCTGTGCTGACCTGCGTGTATCTCACGCCGCGCCGGCGGCGACCTGCTGCTTTATCTTGGGGCCAGCTCGCAATCTTTTGCCTTCAGGGACCCAAACCTGACATTCGATTGGCCTTGAGTTGACAGAGCGACCCATCCGCTTGCAGTTTCCACTGTAACGAAGCTTACATATTGGCGAGCGACGCATATCGTCTCATTCATAATGTCCAGACTTGAACCCTCATTCATAATGTCCAGACTTGAACCCTCATTCATAATGTCCAGACTTGAACCCGATGAGCGGAGGAGAAGATACCCGGCCTGGACATGTCGCTGATGAATGGCCCTACGTATGGGATGGGTGAGTCGTACTATTTTTCTAGTGTATGGATATAGTTATGTTTGTCCTGTCTTCCGTCTTTGCCTGCTTGCTTTGTTCTAAACTCGCACCTTCACCATAGGATATACCAATGCATATCTTAAGATTCGTACTTCTTTATTACACATGCACTTCCGTCATCGGCTACATAGGGTTGCAATAAATTGCAGAAGATTCTTTACTCAAAACATGTCTTTTGGGCACATAAAGCCATCGTTCTTGTAAGATACATGATTTATGTGCCCGAGTCTGGATGCCTAGTATCATATCAGCTCCATTATATTAGCTCCACGGTTTGAACTCACATGGTGACGGTGTGGGCAATCAGACCATCAAGCTTGAATGTACGTTTCCCTTTTGAAGAAGTGCAGAGTTTGCACTTTGGCTGCATGTTGGGGTGGCTGTAAACAGTAATCAGATAGTCAAGAAGGATGTAGCACAATGGAACATGACGGACACTTCTTCCCAGTGTTTCTTTATGCTGCCCACATCATTACTTTGAAAGCTTCTATGGCAGCCAGAGCACGGAATCTGGACAGAGCGTAAAGACGGGGCCGTCTGAGCCTTTGTTGAGGACTGCTTCGGGGCGACTGTCTTGATTCTCGGTGCGTCCTTTGGCTTGGAAGCGGGAATGGGTGCAAATGAGGCAACATGATCGTCGTATAGATTCAGCTCTTGTTGAATTCGCGGCCACAATAAGTTGATAGCTGTGAATGGATGAGATGATTCAGAAAAAGTTTGGACAACTACACACAATTGTGATCTATGGTGGCCAGATCTCGATTGAAAGCGGCTAAAGTCCGTTTCAGAGTCGGAGACCCTAGTACCCGTTCGATTTTCTCCTCAAGTTCGAACGCCACCAGAAAAGCGGCAACCCTTGGATCGGTATCAGTTTAGGACGAAGTCCGAGTCATCTTGGAACACAGATACTTACTTTTTTATATTCTCTTTCGACGCTTCTCCGGCTTTTTCTTGATATGCGGAAGCCCATATTTTCAAATCCTCGTCGTTCTGTAAAATAACCTTGAGAACGTGACTCGTCCGTGAGAGCAGGTAGGGATGCTTTGAATGACCTGAGCAAGTGCTGGCCAAGAATCTTTCCGTCGCCTCCATTCCTAAACCAGACTCAGAACAAAATTCAATGGTCTGAAAGGGTGAGAACGAACCGTGAGCAACTCGGATTTTGTGCGGCGGATGAACCTCAAATGTATGTCCTTGATCAAGCCATTATCGATATCGGCTGCTTGCTGCAACTCCGATCGCCCTGACTCGACTGCAGAAGGAAGAACGAATTTTCCGTCGGTGCTGAGAATATCGTCGGGAATAAACTTTGCAAGCCCAATGCTTTTAAGACAGCCATTAAAACACGCCAAAGCGGCAGCCCAGTGGGACGAATTAGGAAGGGCGCCGTCCCTGTAAGTATTATCACATCACCCAGGTGCAACAGCAATATGTGCACTATGAACCTATTCTCATTTATGCACGCAGGACTCTATGAGGGTTGTCAGGAGATGCAAGGCATTTTGAAGGAAGACAAGCACACACGCCACAGAAGTGCAGCTTTACTGCGAAACATGCCGGTAAGTCTGAGCACGATTCTCGACAAACCTATGATATGTTTCAGTGGGTGCCCTTCAATGTAGGCAAGATTGAACATGCGAAACATTTCCCCCGGCCGAACAGAAAGCTGGCATAAGCCGCTTCTGTCCAATTTCCTGCGGCTGTAACCACTGGCGGTGCAGGAAGATTGGAGAGCCTTTCACGCCCTAGACTCCAAGCCTCTGCGTTTCTACCCACAAAATTGAGTGCGGCATGGCATGTCCCTGCGAGCTGAACGAGATCGAAAGGGCTCAGCAGCAAGACAATCTTAAAAAACCAGTATTGAAGTAAGTTGAGTTTGAAGCTGTCCAGTCGGAAAATTCATACGCGGTGAATCAAAGGGGGCTCAACCCTTGCTAGGTCCAAAGAATCTCGGTTCCCGAGCGTCTCTCGTATCTGCGGCTCCAGTAGGAGTCTGTTGAACAGATACCGAACGGTGGACTTCGACGCCATTAGATGGAAGAAAGAAACGCGCACACGTGCTCAGTGCAAACTCTCCATCCGCGTCCATGCTAGATCGGGTCCCGATCTGTGGACGGGACACAAGCGTCGGTTCGATTACCGGTCTACGTCCATGCACAACTTTCGTCCCGCCCTGTTTCCCGACATGCTGATTAACTGAAGCCATTCAAAGTGTTCAACACATTAAAAATATCGAGTTGGTGGTGGCACTTGCGCCTCAACGGACACATGTTTATTTTATCCGATCGCCTGTCCCTGTTTCGTCTCACTATACGACCACCAGCAGAAAGCCCCGCATGTGCTAATATCTTGCTACCGCAGGTTTTTGGTCACAGCTCGACAGAAAAGAACGATGGATATAGTTTGGGCTGTGGGATTTACTGGCACAATGGACGTACTGTATCGGATTAGCTGGCAGTAACTGCGAGCTCAGCTCGGCGAGCTTGTGAGTCGGGCTGAGTGGAAGGCAAGCTAGCGGCCAGGCGGGCCGGCGGCACAGGTCGTCAGGTAGATTAGATTGTCGCACCATCTAATCTACATGCCCCCATTGGGCTTTGCTCCCGCCACGACCGCCTCATCCTCGAAAGCGTCTTCATCGTCGTTCTCGTCCTCGTACGCGCGTTTTTCGCTTTTGTCTTCCAAGCGCTGTACGGCGCTCATCAATGTCTCTTTACGCGTCGTTCCCGCTCCTCTGCACGCTTGACATCTCTACCGTCGTCTGCGCGCACGCTTGCTCTACCTAGGGCTCTTCAATGCAAAAGTTTCTTGCCCCCTGCCTCAGGCCTCAGGTTCGTGACGAGGGGTTCGCTATGCGTAAGGGCGCCATCCCCACATTCGATGGCACGGATGACCGTTCACCATTCTGTTGCCCTGCGGGTACGCCACGTCGTGGGCACCCAGTCTCTGACATGCTGTGTCGGGGGATTGCCCTACATCGCAAGACGGGCCGCAGCGTTCCTGGAGTGCGTCCGGTACGCAGTGAGTGTTTCACTCCTGTCGCATCCACCTCCCCCTTCCCGCGCTCGTCGCCTCGCTCCCCGTTTGAGGTGTCCGTCGTTCACGGCGCCTATCTTGCACGACCGCGTTCGTCGCTCGTTCCCCCGTGCCGCCTTCGTCGTTCACGGCGCCGGTTCTTCCGCGCGCGTTGGCATCCCACCCTCATCGTGTGTGGACGTGGTTTGTTGCGTATTTCGTGAGACGTGCCGCAGCATCCGGCTGCGGCGCGTTGGCATCCCGTCCACATCGCGCGTGGGTTGCCTCGTACCTCGTAAAACGTGCCGCAGCGTTCGGTTGCGGCGCGTCGGTATCCCGCCCCCATCGTGCGTGGGCGCGGATTGCCTCGTACCTCGTGAGACGTGCTGCAGCGTTCGGCTGCGGCGCGTTGGCACCTCTTCTCCGTGCCGCGCTCGTCATTCAGAGCGCTGGTTTTTCGTGCCGCGCTCGTCGTAGATAGCGCTGGTTCTGGTGTCCGTCGTTCACGGCACCACTTCGCACGACCGTGTTCGTTGCCCTCCGCGCCGCGCTCATCGTTCACGGCGCTGGCTTTCGTACCGCGTTCTTCGTACACGGCGCTGGTTTTTCGTGTCGCGCTCGTTGTATACGGTGCTGACTACCGGTACTGCGCTCGTCGTTCGGTTTCTTCGTACCGCGCTCGTCGTACACGGCGCTGGTTCTTCCGTATCGCGTTCGTCGTATACGGTGCCGACTACCCGGTACTGCGCTCGTCGTTCAGTTTCTTCGTACCGCGCTTGTCGTACACGGCGCTGGTTCCTCCGTGTCGCGTTCGTCGTATACGGTGCTGACTCTCTCGTACGGTGCTCGTTGTTCACAACACAGGTTCCTCGCACCGCACTCGTCGTTCATGGCGCAGGCTTTTTGTACCCCACTCGTCCTCACGGCGCTGGTTCTGGTCTGTCGTTCACGGCACCCATTTCGCACTCCGCGCCGCGCTTTCGTACCACGCTCGTCGTTTCGGCGCGGGTTTCAGTGTCCCTCGCTCACGGCACCACTTCGCACGACCGCGTTCGTTGCTCTCCGCGGCAACGATATACGAAGATAGTCCATGGATAATCGTGTTTCGGAAAAAAATTACTACAAGATAGTATATCCATTTGCGCCGAGCCACAGGTAGATACAATCCAGATACTCATGCAGTTCAAAGCAGAAATCTGAATAAATGGTCGGTGAAAAGAAGTGGACCGAGAGAAGGAACCTAACCATAAAGTTGTATCTGTACGCGTCCTCCGCCGTTGAAGCCTCCGCTCTCCATGAGAAATCTTCACATTCTGTTGCGCTGGTCAGACGCGTCGTGATGATCGAGTGACAGAAGGAATTTAAAGTAGTGTGCGGCTAGAAGGAGGTAGTTTGACGTAGAAAGACCTTGAAGAGATATCAGTGTCAGTCCAAATGAGAGCATGAGAAGACGCACCTCTTGAAGTCCTGATAGCGCCACGCCACTACCACTTGCCCCCTTCCATCTACTCAGAAATGGGGCTACTTCGCTTCTCAAGTCACTCCAACTTGTGTCCTCTAGGGAGCGGTACAAGGCGCTCAGCACAAAGCCTACTCGGCAATGTCGGAGGCTCTCCCAGCGAGGTACAAAGCTAGATGTCACAAGTCGGCTTCACCAGGACAAGTGCAAGGGCATGTTCGAGGCCGAGGTTGGGGTGAATGGATGTTGTTGGCGTTGCCACTCGCCATCATGATAACCTGGGAAGAACACGTCAGTCACGGAGACCGCGACTAACACATACCTCAATAGTTCAGGCACCTGTGGAATAGCGAGGTTAACGAGGGAAGAAGGAGGAGAGAGGAAGAAAACCCGCCCGAAGATGAGGGAAGAAACAAAGACGAGGTGGCTGACAAACCAAACTCAAATCCAAGTTGGGCTCTTATGATCGGACCAAGATCGGACATGGAAATTCGTTCCTAATATATCGTTTCCGCTGCTTGTCCGCTGCAGAACGGGAGGCTTTAGGCACAGTAATCCAATCTATAAGGAGTAAAATAAAATAGCGAGTCAAGTATTAGAGAAATGCACTTAGAGCAGAACGACACAGATAAATTCAAAGGTGGTCTCGGCATTTGACCAGAATTCAAGGTCAGTGATGCTGCACAGTTCTCCTTCCTTCACGTTCGATGATGTTTTGAAATATCTTGGCTTTGCCGAGTCAAATCTAGCGGAATAAAGATAGCCAGTTTGAAGTCGAGAATGTACAAGCATCCCGCATCTCCGTCTTCTCCTCAGTTCCCATGGGCCATAAGCACAGCTCGTAGTCTTCCTCAACCTTCTCCTGGCCCCAGCGCCGTGTGGTCCTCCGATGATTCCTGAAGTCCCTGAGCACCATGCCGATTGGCCAGGTGCATGCGTGTGTGGGCTAACTCTTTGCCTCGGACACTGAGCCGTTGCCGTCGCAGTCCGTCAGCATGTCCTCATCCACGTTGTGCGTGCAGGATGCCCCCCAAGCCCGCCTGGCGTCTGCGAGCACGCACCTGCCCTGTGCAATTCTACGCTGAGCACAGTGAACCATGGCCTGAACTCGGAGGTTTGACGGTCATGGGGACCCCCAGGTTCCAGCAGCTGCAAGCAGTTGCTATGTAGTCGGCAATTCTACTGTGTTTCTCTCAAGAGCGCAGTTGCGGATGATTTTAATCTGCAAATGAATTTTAACTTCTCTTCTTTTTGCGGCCAAATTCGGGCAGTACGGGCATTTCCAGTACAGAAGTGTCTCACCTAGGTACTACTGTAAGCATATGTGAAGCCGGCAAAAATCCACAGAGCAGCGTACCTCCGTCTGTTCGACCAAGTTTCTGAGGCTTCGTCCACTGGCACTTCGTTTATTCAGGCTATTCTCGAGCGTTTTGAGGGATATCGACAGCAGCTCGGACGATTCTTTTGCCGCGCAATTGGGGGCATCCATGTGCGCCGGCGACACGCAGTCTGACAGAACGACAACGATGCTTCAAGCCTGAGGTATCCAAAGGCTTCCTTACATCTTGTTCAATTTCGACTTGCTCGTAATCATCTCGGTCGCCGAGTACTAGCCCGACATTTGCAGCTTCTTTTCTGCTTCTTCCGATTAGATTTTGGCCGCACGCAACCTGGAAATTCTGTTCTCAGTGTTCTGGGTGCTCGTGTTTGAACTCTGTACATGTCGTTTTACAATTTCCCGTGATGTCATCGTTTTTCCGCATTCAGTTTCTGTCTTCAACCACGATGTCAAACCTCCCAGAACCCTCTCTTCTTGAAGCCGTTTCTAGGATTATGAAAGACGCCATTCAAGCCAACACACATATCCAGTGTCCTTTCAACCTGGATGGCTACATCTCTAGCCGCCCTGAACATGCATGGCCACCTCCATCGGAAGAAGGGGCAGAGTGGGTGAAACATGGTCGGTACTCCTTCGGCGCCGCTGTCGTTCTGAGCATTCGGAAGTCACATAAGGATATATACCAGATGTCTGGGCAAGAATCCCATGTGAGTATCTGCTGGCGTGTGTTACTCTCCGAGCTGTACTTATTCTTTACTACCTTTCAATTCTAGAAAATTTGGGAAGCGATGACTGCTTCTGAAACCATCTCTCAAATCCTCAAAATGACGGGTGTGCAACCACAATACCCCTACAATGCCGAGAAGACTTTTTTTGCGATGATTTTCCACCTTTCATCGCCAAGCGGCACCTACGTGAATGACTGGGTCGAGAACAACATGATGGACCTGCTGGATAAGGTGTTTTTTGATGCTCACAGGCTCAACATTTCTCAGTACGCATCCTCTCTCTCTGAGTGCATATGTATCAGCTAATGATCGCCCTCAGCCCTCCGAGAAACATTCCTGTTCCATGTCTGTCATTTTTGCTTCATCTGTGGAAACTTCAACTCATCTTACCACTGAAGCTCAATTTATTACTATGATAGATACTTTGGAGCAAGGAGCAGATGAGGAAGCTGAAGAAGAGGAAAACACAATGACGGGCGTAAGATTGGTCAGTGTTTTTCGCTGAATGGGTTTCCTGTAATAATATTTTACAACAGATTCGAAATCTCCCTCGGCGTGCACGGTAGAATCTGAGTGACAACCTTGGTCATGTAGACATATGTAATTCAAGGATAAATTTGGGAATATGTGTGGTGCATGCGGGGTGCATTATCCGGCGTATACGTGAGGAAGGGGATGATAACATCCAGAACGTATACACGACTGATGAAAGCTACGGGCGAAATAAAAGTAAGAAATTCCAGGGTAACACCGAAAGACAGAATAAATCTAGTCTTCTCGATCACGCCCGGCTGAGCAATAGGATGGCATTGCCTTGCACACTACCGGCTCCATGGCGAGGTGGATATGAAGGCATTACCGAACCTGATCGAGTTGAGGACGGCCTTGCGCAGAACGTCCTGCATTATGTGGTCGAGGTCCGCCTCTGTAGGCGTACCCAGCCGCTGATAAAGATAATCGGGACTTCGGCTTGTGGACATGGAGGCATCAGACTAAAGGGTCATCGGCTGCGATTCGCTCATCAGGTGGAATATCGATAACGCCTGCGGGGTGTTGTGACCGGATTAGCAGGAAGTGTATTTGCGCCTATCCACTTCTTACCTAACTCGCCCAGCACGAACACCCAGCCGGAATCACCATGAACGTTTGAATAGTGTAGTTGGTGATGATTACGGTGAACAAAATCTTCTGGATCAAGGACACGATCTGACAACATCAGTTAGCGAGTGAGGAGAATATTCAACAACCACAAACCATTACGGGATACATGCTTCATAAGAGTAGGGTTGTGAGGTATACTCTTGATACTGGAGCACGGTGATCTTGGCAAAGCTGGAGAAGATGTGGGAGGGTTTTGGAACGTATGATGGATGGTGTGGGCAGAAGGAAGAGGTTGCATTGCTGAGGTGTGTGTGGAAGGCTTGTGATGGGCCCGGGGGGCGCCGCTATCTCTTGCCCGACTGTACTTGCTGTCAGCGCAGAAGCTGGAGGAGGTGCTGCGAAACCAATATGAATTATGCCGCATGTAATAAACCTTAGGGTCCTAATTGAGTCTCGTTGTTCACGACTACACACCTTGAACGATAGGCAGAATTCTGCCGACATGTTTCCCAGCTCGACACGCAACAAGAGGCAAGGTACTGCAAAGAATTCACTGTCGTGAATCCCGTCCGCGGAGAGAAACAGAGCCAATATCTTGATAATCGTCAATCTAGGGAGATTATTCGAAAGTTCTATCTGAACGTACCCTATCGGAGTCATCGCTGTAACGGCGGACAACGTCCACACATCCATGTCCGGATTTCGCGAATACGTGACACTGTTTCGGGGTGGTTGGTGGGCATCAGAGTCAAAGAAGGAACCAAGTTTTTCAGTGTATTCCCCATCGTTGAGGAGAGACGAGTGAGAACTTAGTGCCAAAGAGATTGGACGGACCTACTGGACAGACCGGGGGATCACCAATATGTTAATTTCATAAAATTCAAGAGTTTATATTGATTGTCCCGGATTCCGAAGAGAGATGAGTTGTGCAGTTCCGCCTGTTTGCAAAACGACTGCGAAGGATAAGCGAGGCACTGGAAAAGAATTAGATGGTCGAATTAGTCATCAATCTTCTTTGCTTTCGACCATCATGCCATCCTTTTCCAAAATAGCAAAAGGGTCGAACAACGACTTCATCAAGTGCCGCGACGCCATCTTGCACTACATGAAACAATGCTCCGCTTCATTACTACATTTCCCAATCTGCCAAGATGCCTTTAATAGGCGTTCTGTTATCTGTGCATCCCATAGCGTGAGGAGTGGATTCGAGCACTCTGGGGACCGGAATCTGTACGTTTTCGCTGGGCGGGTCTTGCATCAGCTATACCCACGCCGTATGCGATACTTTGATGTCAGTCTTTATTCTCTCTCTCTCTGGTAGTGCTGCTTGGTGCTCACTGAGGCGGTAACACTAGACACTGCGATCCGCCCTAACGTGCAACGCTGTGCTGGGGAAATACGTTGTGTATCTCGGGCTACAGCAAGATTCCAATGGCAAGGTCGGCGGGGATTCCTTCGAAACTCTGTTGGGCGCTCTTCTCGCAGACTGCAAATACAAGGCCCTCGAAGGGTGGGTCTTTGAAGCCTTCAAGGAACTGATTCGGGTTGGAATGGAGGCTTTATGTGGGCCGAAGCGCAAGTACTCCGAGCAAGCAGCGACGGAGGAACGCCCTTTGAAGCGGGTCCATTTCGACGTCCAGGAGCAAGGGTCCGTTTCCATTACCGCCACTGCGCTCCAGCCGTCTTCGATGTCTTCCTCTCTCCTCGCCTCATCCTCTTTGGTCTTGACCGCCCCTCTCTCGTTCCCGTTTAAACCCACAGTCGACTATCTGTTCTCATTTGCCTACCCTTCCACCTCCTCCTCGTCAAGCTCGGTCTCAAGCTCTGCTTCTGCAACGAATACATTTTGTACCAATCATGAATGCGTTGACGGATTACACCAACTTCTATCCTTCCTCACCCTGGGTCCGTTTGAAATACGGGAAACCCGAGTATCGACCACGCTCAAGAAAGAACCACGAGAAGATACCCTCACACTACGTACACCCACCCTACTGCCGACGCCGATACACACCAAACGGCGAGACCTCATTGAGTATGTAGTGTGCTTCAACGAAGACCCCCTACTAAAACCGGTCTTAGTGTCACCAACTATCCGGTTACCCCGCAAACTACCCCACGAATCTTACCAACGCCCGGCAATAAAGAAAATTGTCCATAGCCTCCAATATCTATCTCTTTTGCTTCAACAATCTATCTACTTATGGGGTATCTATGTATCATACTGTAAAATACTGTACTACAGGTGTTTTTTACCCTACTCGTGGAAATGTACAGAACTCGATGCTGGACACTACAAAGACTGCACTCGACAAGCGTCTGAACCCGAAAAAGTAGTCGAATCAACCATGATGCGCCTCCGAGTCACACCGCCAACTGATGGCCGTCTTCCAAATCGATAAAAAGCTTCGAGCAAAGGTAAATAACTCCGGCGCGGCTCCCCGGCAAACTCGTAATTAGGTGGGATGCAAGCGGCGGGTGTTTGACGGAGTGGTCAGACAAATGAACCGGCCGAGATGAAATACCGGTTGAAAAGCTTAAAACAGGCGTTTACAAAGGGGAGCGATGGCGAGAAACGCCGTGGATAGATACAACAGTAGCAACAAATCGGCGTAATATCTTTTCGACACGGTTTACGAAGGAGGTGACGGTAAGAGAGGGAGAAATCTGGGCAGAATGTGGTGATGTGCCCGAGGGCTATAGAAGTAACAATATTGAGTACACAGAGAGAGAAAAACGCGACGAACATAACTATATCGATACACAAAAATACGGTCGTACGTTCATTCAATTATCCCAGGCGAGTATCGTTTCGTGTGTCACTTCTTCCTTGTCTTGAAAGCGAGCTCGTTCCCTTGTGCGCCTCGTGTTGTCGTTCAGGTTCTCGTGCGTGTGCGGGTCGCCCGCCGCGGCACCGTCGCTGCTGCATCCCCCTCCACCACCTTCGCCTTCCTGCTCCGCGAGACGCGCACCTATGTTCCTCCTGCCTCCTCTTCCTTGACCGCCGTCGCAGTCCCTCCGGCTCTGCGCCGGCTTCGGCGGTACCCTCGCGACGACCCCATCCTCGTGGAGGTCGTCGACATCGACGGTATCAAGCGGATCCACTTCATCGTTGACGTCGGCGGTACTATCAGGTGCAAAGTGAGCACCCTCACGACGTAGGCGCCAGAACACTCGTGGGCGGGGCCGCCATGGATACCCGTCCTTGGTGTTTCGGGGGGTGCGGTAGTTTCCGCAGCTGGTCCTTATCCTTGTCGCTCTTGGGCTGAGCGGTAGCGGCACGGCCGCTTCGTGTCCTCTTCAGCGCAGGTTGGACAGGGAGAGTCGGCATGGCAGGCTCATCGTTGCTTTCTACCAGGTTTGGAGTAACGTACTGAAACTGGGATCCTTACCACTGAGAACGTCTCATGCTTTTCACTATAGTTGATGTCAATGTTGCTTGAAGTGAATATTTAGAAAGAAGACCGTGACGGATTGCTGACGGACATTTCAGGTCGAGATTATCTTATAACACACGAGGCCGGTTTTCCCTTTGGCTGAGGGAAACACTTCTGAGCTGAGGCCCGTCCGAGGAGAAAGGCTTTTGCTCGACATGGTCGTGAAAGACAAGATGCCACAGCAGTCGGCGCTTGTCGGCGACGAGTCGGGCCGGAGGTTGCGCCAAGCCAAAAAGTACGGCGGAGAATCTCCGTCGCCGATATCTTTCCTTTTCAATCCCTCCGTTTGGGCTACATCCCCCAGAAAGTTGTTTCATCAGCGCGGACTTCTTGCGAATTTCGTTAACTAGTAACGGCACTGCCGCATTGGTAGGGATGATTTGAGGGAGGTGAAATTTGCTCCGAGGCCGGGAATTCGTTTGAAGGGAAACAGCCTAGTGTATGGTTTGTTTGAAATGAATGAGGACTGAAGATCGGGTGGTACGTTAGCATAAGCTAAATACACTGAACGTCAACGTGGCTCACTATAGCGACCTGAACAATGTATGCCCGCCGGGAAACGACCATATGGCGCGTGAAACGCCGCGCCGGTGATGCTCCCCGATCCCGGGGAACGGCGCCGGGTCCCTGTTTCTCATTCCCCACGACTCTGATTTGCACCACCAGCACCAGCGACTGCCCACGGTCTTCAGCAACACTAGGGCTTGCCACCCTTGAGTCTTTTGGCTACCAAGTAGCCTGGAAGTTGGAACGGCGTATGGGTGTTGTCGAGAGGCTAAAACAGGACCAGGACGTGGGTAAGTGCGTGGTGAGTGAGGAGAGCAATGAGCACTGACCCAGGCCTTTCAACCAGCTTACCACCGGCACTGAAGTTCGCACGGCAAGCTGGAGACTCCGAGTAGAGCAGCTCCGAATGGCGTAGGAACGATTCCTCGGACCGCGGGTCAGGATAAAGGTGTGCAGTCGCTAAATAATGTCTCAAGAGCCTTCTTCATCCTAAAGCATGCACTGACCTTCTTTCAAGTTCCACTTGCTCGGCACTACCCTCGTCGGGCCCTATTCTCCAATTCATGATAGCTGGGAAAAAAAAACACTGAAGGTGGGTGCTTTCCTAATCCGTTCGCATATGGTGAGGTGAATTATGTCTCTATCCTTCCTAAGATCCCAGTATACTGTCCACAGCAAGCGCCCCCTCTGGTTGCTGACTAGTCGCCATGGTCAGATCTAGAGACTGGCAGGCGCGCGCTTTTCTTGAGACTCTTGTTGAAAGTTTCCACAGACTCTTGAAAGTTTCCACAAAATTATCCCCTTCTTTCTGGTGAGCCCGATGTCAGAATAAAGGAACTCGTGCGTGCTGAGCCAAAAGTAAGCGTCGAGAAAGAATAATTGGCGCCGTGAGGATTAGAACTTTCCCACGTCAAAATGTCTTTTCCTTCCATTAATATTCGATCTTGAGCTCCATTGCCCCATCGGCGAAGATTTATATACCGTGAAGACCCACATCGAGAAGATGGACTTCTGATATAGAGCAAGTATCCTTATTTTGTTTGAACAGTCTTTCACGTCAAAACATTTGCTAGTAGCGCTTTTCACCCGTCCGCACCTCAAACTTATCACCGACTCACACAGGCTTTGCTCGTCGACTCACACAAGAACCCGAACCCTTTCCGACTCCTTGCAGCGATCATGAACTCCATTGTTTTGTACTTCCACCTCAAATTCTTTTTTTGCCTCCTCCTCTACCGTGTACATGTACATGTTGAAGGTTGCACGGTAAGTAACGACGCTGTTGTGCTATCTCAACCACTGACTCTCCGGTATCAGATCATTCTCCCGGAGAATCATCCGGTATCATCTTACCTTCAAGGCATGTATGCATACTCGAACAATTTCGATTAACATTGAACCTCAGTTGCGGGCCAAGTTATACACTCTGCGAATTATTGCGTTGAGTCTCGGCTTACAAGGACATCGAATGCGCGATGGATTGTGTTCCTGTGAGCAGACTGAACTCGCAGGTATGTCCCCATTCTTACCTCCATTTCAAACGGTTCCGGACGCGTTTTTTTGTGAAGGAACGGCCCCCGGCAGCGAAGATGGCGTTGCACACTAAAACCCCACGTACGTCTTCCCTTCCTACGTTCGTCCTTGAGCGCGTTCCGACGTCTTTGCTTCAGAACAAAGACAGCCAGAGGCCAAAGCCCGCGTACTTTGAACGGGATGTGCTTGTCGATTCTTCCTGCGTGTCTTCGCCGCGCAACCTGTGCGACGCTCTCAAGTACAACATAAGCCTCGCGATTCAAGTACTAGTAATACAAACAGGTGAATGCATTTCATTCAAATTAAACTTCTGTGTGCCTACAAATGTACAACGCAGCTCAAATGTACAATGCATGAAGTCTTCTTCCACGCATTGGCCCGTGTCCGATCCCCCGCCGCCTCCCAACGCGATTCAAGCTCGACTGGAGCAAGGCGGCTCCAGCTCGTGGACTAGCGCAAACCAGCTCGCAGGCGCCCTCGAGCTTCAAGCTTCAAGAATCAAGACCATATTTGAAAATAACGCGCTCGAATTCCTATCACAATACAGTCAGCACGTCTGCGGTACTCCTTCCGTCGAAACGAAGTTACGGTGGACGATCCCGCGAGCGCCAGTAGTACCGTTGGCGCAAGACTTGGCGTCCGGGTGCCCATTGCGTGCGCTTGATCTCCCGTAACGGCCGCTCCGCAGCATGGAGCCTACACAGACGCTCAGGTCGCGCGCAACAGAAGACCTCCGCCGAAGCAAGGCACCGACGGCTGGGCTCGCCCGCCGCCAGATGCCGCCAGAATGATCGTATGCGCACTTCTGCGTTTGGCTCCGTGCAGCGCGTGTTTCTGTCAAGTCGCTCAGACGCTGTCGCAGACATGCGACTCGAGGAACTGACTTCGGTGGTGATGATCGTCGAGGACAATTTGTCACCTCGCAGCTCATCGGCGCTGGAACGTCCTCGAAGGGAAAACACAGTCGTTCCACGCTTAACTCCCTCGTTGCAGACGGGTGTTGCCGCTCGTAGCAGGACGACATTTATCCACCGACAAAGGTCAATCAAGAGATGAAGAGTGTCGACCCAGGAGCGATACTGCTACGTATGCCTTCTCCGCCAGATCCTTCTCCATGTTTTTGTTTATTTTATTTTCTCCCCTGTTCTACCTCTTACGGGCGTTCTTAACCCATTGCACTTGCTTTTGTCCATATGTATCCTCAAAACTCGCTCAATATCATTACACATCAGACTGCGTCTTGCTCGTCAAAGTAAAAAACCACGCTACACAAGCCTGGTCTCCCAGCACCTAACAATCCAACCCCGCCGATACGAACTGGTGGCCAGCGCTGAAGCGAACCAGTGGCCGTGCGATGGCGAAAGATCAGATCTAGTACCGTGGCCATCCTAACACCTGCCCCAGTCTTCGACAGGTAGCCAGCGTTCCAATCGGCTTCTTCGGTCAACAGACCCCAGCCTTAAAAGCATATCAAGGCCATCTGTACGAGCGGAGTCGATACACGGTACTTGGACTCCCCGACTGTCTAGTACAAATCATCCGGGAGGGAAGCCGTGCAGCCCATCCGCTCGCCTGGGCTCTTCTTTCTGGTACACGCTGGCCATAAGGTACTGAGAGGTTTTGGTCTGGGTCGTCTAGTCATCACTAGGATGTTGATCTAACATGAAAACAATTAGCAGGCACTGGACGCAGGCTTAGAATGAAATGGTGTTTCACCTTCCATACTGCGGATAGATATTACGCGTCAGTAAAAGTCGCGAAACGACATTAAGGCAGACCTACCTCGTCTGCTGTAAAATTCCATCGCTTCGACGGCGTGAAAAACCAACGACACACTTCAAGGTGGTTGGCTTACAACATTGCCCCGGTCAACATGATAAGAATCCTTCCGCAGGCAAATTTATTGTTGCGCTCACGGAGGCCGTTTAACAGTGTACTCGTAGTCTATTTGTCGTCAGCAAATAATTGAAGGAATAACAAACACGTACTGATGTGCGAGAGAGCAGAATTTACTGCCGCCGCCGCCGGGTACTAGACGCCAGTTTCGTGCGAGGTGTGCTCCGTTCTGGCCGGGAGGATATCGGCGGCACTGACTGACAGCGGCTTACGGTTTCCCAGCGCGTCACCAGGCTCTCCACGACCAGTACCCGGGCTCCTGCTACTCACCGTGAGTTCCCCGGGGCGTGTTGGATGCGGTGCGGTGGTTCTGTTCGATAGCGCGTCGCCATTGAGTAGTCGGGTCGGCAAGGGATTGCTGCGAGAAAGAAGTTAGCTACGGCGCTGGGATGGACACGTACCTTGAGCATTTGGCACCTAATAGAGCAGAACTAGTGTGGTCAGCGTAGGGTAAACAGGAATAGTAGGAGCTCACCCGCAGAGGGGATGGTGGAGGAACGAAAGAAAGCTGCACTTGGAGGCAGTGGCTGACATTGAAAGTTGAAACTCCGATACGGTCGTCCGGCAGTGCGGCATCCACTTACTCCGCCGCATCATCAGCAGTTTGAGTCTTCGTCGTGAAGTTGCGAGGAAGCCATCGAATCGCGGCTTGGAATCGTATCTGACTGGTTGCCTCTTCTCCAGTCTTCTGTTCAACTCGAACTATGCTCAATGCTTAGATGTTCTCTGGTTTTTCACACTCGACGGCTCGGCTTCCTTCACAATGCTCAAGTTTAATTCTCGACTAGACAATCTTCACCACAGGATTTCCAACGGTCGTATCATTATAAGACACCTGCTCGAAAATTATTGCGCACGCCACCTAAAACATCAGTTTGCCTTTGGTTGAAGAACGGAGCTTCGGCTATCTCGAAGCCATCCAGAACTATCTTACAATGCCCAGCAGATCGCCCCCGAACTTCGCTCCAACCGCTGCAATTTCACTATACTTCGACCTTGAACCGTTTTCGTGGCCCTCGGCCCAAGTTTGCCAGTGCGGAAGGACGCTGATTTAACAACTGAACACGCGGCAAGCGACCTGCCGGGTCGATGTGCGCTCATGGGGCGAGAAACCGCAGGTATTGTTGATTTGGCTTTGCTATCCGAGTCTACGACTCAGTGCTGAGATCTTGTTCAGAGGATCAAATTGAATTTTCCTCCCCAAGCAGTGAGCGAGTTGAACCACTTCGAGCCGCACGCCGTTGGACAACGTTGAAACGGGGTCGATGGAAACAAAAATTGGAACATTACACGAATCAATCTGCTCAACGGATCCCGTAAGTCAACAGTAAGTCCTCTTCCCGTCTTCTCAACTTTTCCACCCCTCAATCAAAGCTTTTCAGCCTGATCCCTAGATGACACCCCACAACTTATATACCACGAAATTATTCGCTCAATTCTCCCGAACTTCAGAGGTAACGCTTGGGTAACCCAAAACGGAAGCAGAATCAACAATCCGCCTCGTGGGAAGGAGGAAGCACGTGTGCGCGACGCGTCCACAAGACACAACAAGTTGATCAGTTCTTCCTTTCTCTTGCCACCACCACCGACGCCCAGGCCGACATACACGACCACGACCATGTCCATCTTGGACTCGCCGGGACGCTTTGGCACCATCCAACTTCTCCGCCAGCGCTCCGCCACTTCTTCGTCTGTCACCGACATCGAGCACGTAATAACCTCCTTCGGCGTCGATTCCCAAACCGTCTCCTTCGGGCGCGACACCTCGTGCAGCGTGCGGCTGTACTACCCCGACGTTGACGCCGTCCACGCGCGCATTGTATTCAATCAGGATTTGGGAGGGAAGGCGTTTCTGGAGGTGCTGGGCGAGAGCGGAGTGCGGGTCGATGGGTGTCTCGTCTACCCAAGCGGTGAGGGGGGGAATACCAGTGGAAGTGGGGGAAATGGCAGCCGAGGAGGAAGTCCAAGAACCATTGCGCTAGGAGACAAGAGCGAGCTGGAGATCCACGGAAAGCGCTTCCGCTTCGTGTACCCGCCGAAGGAAATCAGAAAGCAGCTGGCTGCGACGCCTCCGCGTGAGTCTCGTCGGTCTTTTACTCTCGTTCCCGTACTCCCTTCCATTAGCAGCTTTTATTTTACTATATCATTCGACCTGCCACTGACTCTTCACCTCCCTCATAGGCCCAGGAAACCGCGCTCTCCGTCTTTCCATGATCGCCTCCGCGCAGGTCTTCTCCCCACGCCCATCCGCCGACCCCGTCCAGAACCTGCGCATCCTGCAGAGCCCCCTCCGCGCACCCTTCGGGTCTCCTTCCTCCCGCAACTCAGGGTCTCGTGAGTCCTCGCGAAGCGGCAGCAACAACAGCACTCCCAGCCCTTCCCCTGCGCGCGGACGCTCCGTCTCCCCCGTCAAGTACCCCACGCCTGCCGAAGGCGACGATAACGAAGAGGAAGAAAAGAGCATCACGCTCGTACAAGGCTCGCAGCCACGCGTCGTCGAGGAAGCCGCGGATCTCGTTATTCTGGAGGACGTCGTGCTCGAGGCGCCGCTGCCGGCACTTAACGTGAAGAACGCGCTCGTGCGCACGGGCTCGAGCGCCGACCTCAATGGGCAACAGGAGAGGGGGCGGAGTGGTATGTCTTTTCCTTTCCGCTCCTTATACGCGCAGAAGCTGACGAACGCTATCTAGGACCTACCCCGCCAGCAGCGCCGGGTCCTCCCCGCACTCCGCGCCGCCAGAGTCTCCACCGCGCCGTCCTCATCCGCAGCGCCCAGCGCGCTGTGTGGGCAGCCAACTCCCCTGCTTCTGCCTCCAGCAACTCCAACTCTGGCTCCAGCGCCAACTCGGCGGCCAACTCCCCGAATACAAGCGCGAATACGAGCGCGAATTCTCGATCGAGCTCGAGCTCGGCGGGCGGTCCTGTCGTACGGGGGTGGGTCGCCCCTACTGCTTCATCCACGTCCCCACATCGTGCTCTTGCCCAGCAACCTCCTGACGACGAGGGGGAGAAGACCGACACGGACTCGGAGGGTGAGGGCGAGGAGAGCGACACGGAGGCAGAGGAGGCGGAGGTGCGCGAATTGCGGCTCGAGGTTGTCAGCGTGTCGAGCGGGTCAGACGTCTCGGATGATGATGAGGGGGCGTTCAGGTACCCCGGGGCTGGCGAGGACGATGGCGAAGAGCCGCTGCATGATCATGATGGGGCAGCCGGGGAGAAGAAGAAGACGCTCGGCTGGCGGAAGAGCCTGGAGAAGCTCGCTATTTGGCCGTTTGGCAGGGTTAAAAAGGAGGTGGGTTTTTCCTTCGATTTATGGAAGACTTTTCTCTATTTCCTTTTACGGACGCATTTTTTCTTTTGCTTACTTCTCTGTTCTCGGTGGACTTTTTTTGTTTCAATGGACTCTTTTGATGTATACTGCCGCTTTTTTCGGCGTTTCGTGGTCTTTCGTCCCTGTTTCGTCACTACCTACTGCCCGCTTTTTTCTTCTCGGCTTTCTGGGCGGGACGGGTCGTTTGGCGGAGATGGACGCAGTTCGTTTGGATGTGCCACGTCTGGTCGGCCTTGGCCGTGCTCCGCCGCTCATTAGCGTCTTCCAAGCGCGATTTTGCTCAGCGGTTTTGTGCCTACCTATTGCCTTTTTCGTCCTCTCCCATCTACTTCCTCGTCTTTCGGGTGGGAAACTGGTCCTTGGGGCTGGATGGGTCTTTTGCCGCGGATGGACGCGTTTCGTTCCCTGTCGTCTTTGACGTTGGTTTCGTTTTTTCCCTCGGATGGTCGCTATTGTCACGTCTGCCGCACTTGACGGCCTCCTTCATTTCATACTCCATGTACTATGACGTTTCCGTTAGCGATTATATCTTCGTACTCTTGCGTTCTTTCTTCTTCATTTTCATCACATTCCCTTTTGTTTTGCATTTACACCAGCTAACATCCATCCGTTCTTAGGAAGAGAACGTACAGCTGCCCGACGCTCCTCCCGGCTCATCGTCTCCGACCTCAGACGACGAAGGCGCTGCGGACGCTGAGGAGGGGGGTGCAGAAACCGAAGATGTACGTCGTCCTTTCTGAGCGTACGTCCCGGCTGAGGCTGATTATGCCCATGGACAGGTCGAGGTCGAACTGGTGGGAATGTCTACGCCGACCCAGCAGACGACCCCCACTCAAACCCCGCGGAGGAAGACCGTGCAGCCCATTGTGAGTATTTTTGCGCTTTTTCTACACCATACTTACTGACGATTATTTATACGCGTATGTAGACGCCCAGAGAGCGCTCACCCTTTAAAATCACGACGCCTATCGCGCCCCGGTCGCCTTCGCCGTCCAAGTCCACGACAGCGTTCTCGCGCGCACCAGGAGGACAGGCAACGCCGGCACAAGTCGGCTCGAAGACCCCAGCTCGAGCACAAGGGAACACGCCTTTCGGCGCGCCCCATCCCGCGGCGCGCACGCCGGCCGGGTTTGGGAGGAAGTCGATTGGTACGACGGAGGTGGGTTCCATGTCTTATTTTTCTTTCCCTCCCTCTCTTCTTCCCCCTTTTCTCGTCGCTTTCGTTCTTTTTTCCTCTGCCCTGTCATCTGTGGTGTGCGGATAGCAGCGGGTGCGAGTCCGTTGCGTATGGGGTCGAATGTGTCGGGCGCCATGACGTCATCTGATGCGCCCGGCTGACGTGGCAGCCATCAAGCGCGGCTGGCGTCGGTGTTGCCACGCACGCAGGTGTGGTACACAGCCAGTGAGCGTAGTCCATGTATGGCGTGAGTTGGCATATGCTGCTCATGGGCCAATAATGGTGCTGCTAGGCACGACGGCGTAAACTGCGGTAGTGGATGCCGCTGATGACACCGGTCTTCTGGTGGCTCCTTTCTCCTGCTTTTTCCACCCCTTCTTCAAACAGGTGCTCATTCAAGGTTCCTTAGCTCGACACTGGGCACCACACGGGCGATCTTCACGCCGCCAGCGACGAAGACAATGATGGTGCCGTGCGTGAGGGTATGGGCGAGGAAGGCGTCGTGCCCATGGACATTGATGGCCCATCCTTTACTGCCGAGGAAGACGAGCACGTAGATACCGAGAGGGCCGAGCAGGACGCTTACACGCCACTCTACGAGGATCTGTCTGGATACCAGCCGAAGATTGGTGCGTCGAGAAAGATCGACCTCAGCGCGCCACAATTCGCTAGGCCCAAGACACCCCCGACGCGTGCTCGAGCCCTTAATACCACTTTCATGACACCACAGGCTCCGCGTCCGAGCGCCGCCTTCCCCAGCAACACCAACGCCGGCGCAGCGCCAGGAGGAGGTGCTCCCCGCTACTCTCTGGGCGGTGCAGCCAGAAGAGTGCCCGTGGAGGATTCGCCATGGAAAGTCCGCGACATCCTCGTCGGCCAAGCACCAGGCACGCCTGCCCACCAGCGCCATTCGGGGCGTGCTGCGGCGGCTATCCCCGGCACGCCCTTACTCAAGGGCACTCCTGCGCGTGCGCGCATGCCTGTCTCGGAGGAAGAGCGGCGCGCGATCAGTGAGAGGAGGCGTAGCGCGTTGAAGGCGCCGGACGCGTTCTTTGCTGGGGGCGTGCCCGGCATGTCGCCAGTGAAACGCGGGGGCGGGCTTGGACGCGTCAGGGAGTCCATTGGGACCGCGTTTACACCCGGCGGGGAAGGTGCGGCGGAGCAGAACACTTCTGGAGAGAAAAAGAATGTTGAGGAAGGGAAGGAGGAAGACACGCGCAGCATGCTAGCAAACCTACGCGAAACGGTGGAGGGCCTGAAGAGGAGGCGGGAGAGCGTGCTCGGTGTCGCTGGAAGAAGGGCAAGCGATGAGAGTGTGCATAGGGACGTAGATTTGCAAGTCCCGGAGCCGCAGCAGCATGAGGAGAACGCGCAGATGGAGATGGAGGTCGCGGAGGAGCAGGTGATGGAGACGAAGGACAACGAAAAGCCACGAGCGAGAATGCTGCGGGGGCGTGTACGCGAGGTAAGCTCTTGTCGTTCCCACTTTTTCTTCATTGCTGAGCGATCCATCGTAGGAAGCGCCCTCGCAATTAGATGACGAGAACCAAGCTGAAGCGGAAGCTGAGCCGGGCATGGTGCGTCTTTCTCTCGTCTTTTTTGGAAGTGCCTTTGGGTGACACAAGACGTACAGACGACGACCACCACCAAGGGCAGACGTGCCCCCAAGCCAACTGCCGAGCCCGAAGAGATGGACGTTGATGTAGCGCCCGCCCCCGCACTTGTCAAAGCGACGCGTCGCACGCGGAAGGCGACAACACCGACCCCAATGCCTGCTGCCGAGGCGGAGGTGGAGATGGTGCTCGACCCCACGCCAGCTCCCGTGCCGACAAAGTCTACCCGTCGCACGCGAAAACCAGTCATCGATGACGCTATGCCCACCAACGACGAGGCGGACGAGATGGCCGTTGACCCTGTGGCGTTACCTGCGTCCGTCAAGCCAACCCGCCGCTCGCGTAAACCCACTGCGGAGCCCGAGTCCCACGAAAGCAATGATGAGCCTACCGCCGGGACTCTCGCTGTCCCGGCTGCGCCGATAAAGACGCGACGCGGCCGTGCCGCTACTGCTGAGCCCGAGAGCGAAAAAGACAAGGACGTTGAGCCCGCCCCCACCCCCGATGCACCCGCGCGCCGTGCGCGCAAGCCGCCTTCGACGTCCACTGACGTACCAGCCCTACCCGCAGCCCCAGCTACTGAACCTGCCGCGGCACCGAAACGCCGGGGACGTGCCCCCAAGGCGACGACGCCCGCTAGTGTTCCAGCGCCTTCGGCGAGAGGGCGCTCGCGTGCACCTGCAGACACCGCCGAGGCGGATCCGCTCGATACCATTGACATCGACGCGGATGATGAGGTGCAGCTCGTCGCGGTGGTCCCGCCGAAGCGCCGAGCGCGGAGCCGGAGCGTGAAGGCGGTCAAGGAAGAGGAGGCAGAGCCGGTGCTCGAGGGTGAGGGCGAGAGTGTCGCGGTCCCACCTGCACGCGGACGGGGCAAGAAGGCCATTGTGCCTCCTGTTCCGGCTATACCGAAAAGCGCCGCTGCTCCTGCGGTGCCGAAGTCGCGTGCGCGCAAAGCGGTGGTCCCGGCATCGGCACCCGCGGCGGTGGAGGGCGAAAAGGAGAACAAGGGTGCGGCTGGGGAAGATGAGGAAGAAGGGGAGCCGGTGAAGGTGCGCGTCTCACGGAGCAGGAAGGTGAAAGAGGAGGCGGTGGAAGTGGATACAGCAGCAACGGTGCCGCGGCGGGCGACCCGCACACGCACGAGAACGTAAACGCCGATACGAGGCGCACATGGCGACGAGCTCGCCTTCATGAAAGGAGAGAATCACACGCAAAACGATACCCGCTTTGGATAACTGAAAGAATCTCGAATCAATGAATGAATCTACGACCGTATTTTCGTGTATCGATATAATTATGTTTGTCGTGTTTTTTTCTCTCTGTACACTTACTATTTGTTCCAAACTACCTCTACAGCCCTCGGGCACGACTCCAAATTTTGCGGAGATATCTCCCTCTGCTACTGTTACCTCCTTCGTAAACCGGGTTGAAAAGATACTCTGAGTTTCATCTATCGGCGTTTCTCGCCATCGCTCTCGTTTGTTTCAATCAGCTTTCAACCGATATTTCATCTCGGCCGGTTCATTTCTCTGACCAGTGCCGCACAGTTCTCCGTTTTGAGCCGACCTTTTAAATTGTATATCGAGCCGATCAGCCGGAATCGTCAAAGTCTGACGGTTGAAGAGGTTCAAAATGTGGCAAAAAAGTTATGTGTGTCGGATTGGGCTTTGACGACACCACCTTCGGAAGCAACAACGCCTTCACAGCACATTTGAACGTACGACTAACAACGAAGAGCGAAGATTGAACCGTTGTTAATGCGTCCTCTTATTGGCAAGACGATTCTGGTTGGAATGAAAGTGAATCTCTAGCTGGTGTCGCCGGGAGACTCAGACGCATGTAAATAAAGCTTGCGGGAGTTGCGAGCAAACGAATTTTCAACCTCAGCTCTGCTTACAATTTTGGACGAAATCAATGCTTTTGTCGTGACAAATCATGATAGAAGTAGAGAATGTGTGTGCGGTTTGGTCAGTTCGTACCGCGAAGGGCACGAACCTAAAGCCTCGGGACCATCGTCAAGGTACGCACACATCCCCGAGGATCTCTTCAACCACATGTAGGAGCGAGCGCGACAAAGGAAACCTCGCAGCCCCACAAAAAACTCGCCTGCGCCTCTATCCACCCCGTCGAAGCGAAATCCTGCGCGATTTGTCGTGGCAGATCATCCGGTGGATATCAGTCCGCGGGCGAGGATCAGAACTGATACGGGGACCTCCCTACTTACACGGCCTGCGGGAGACAGGTACTCGTCGGGTCGGCAGAGAGGGAGGTTGCCGAAATGGTGCCAACTCGCGCAGTATGAGGGCTGTAACAGGATCCCACTCCACCTCTCGCTCCACGCAGTTTCCTACGAGACCAACGAGGAAGAGACCTGCCACATGTCATACTGCCAGAGGCGCTCTCTGCCGATAGCCGCGAGGTCATCCATCGGAGACGGTAATCGGGTCGGGCGCTCAGTCGTCTCCGTGCTGGTGTAGGATGGCGAACTCTCGGCGTGAGAGCTATGGCGAAGATCAGAGCTGATACGGGGGCCTCCCTACTTACACGGCCTGCGGGAGACAGGTACTCGTCGGATCGGCAGAGAGGGAGGTTTCCGAAGTGGTGCCAACTCGCGCAGTATGAGGGATGCAACAGTATCTCACTCGACCTCTCGCTCCGCGCAGTTTCCTACGAGACCAACGAAGAAGAGACCTGCCACATGTCATACTGCCAGAGGCGCTCTCTGCCGATAGCCGCGAGACCATCCATCGGAGACGGTAATCGGATCGGTCGCTCAGTCGTCTCCGTACTGGTGTAAGATGGCAAAGGCTGGGCGTTGAAGGGCTATTCTGAGAGACTTAAGCTTCCGTGTATTGATGAGTTGGACGTACGGATATGAACCACGGGTTCCGGTCTATAGTCTGACGACAGGTTCGAGCCTCGAACTTCCTGAAAGGTCGAAGATGAGTAAGCGGGATTGCAGTGAAACGAGCAATCCAGCAACCTGAGAGCCATCAACACTAGAAAACAGAAAACTTAAGTACACAGACGGAGAAAGAGACTAACCAAGGAGGACTGTTGTGACCAAGAAACAAGAGGCAGTGGCTGACTAAGGTATTGTAATTTCACTGTTTTCGAACCAGGGAGATGGAGTGATTTGTCGAAATATTATCGTACTTACATGTAACAGGAAGCGCGTTTCCAGGTGCAGAAAACGAGCAGAACTGAAGAAGGAGCGTCTTGCTATGTAAAATTGTAAATACTCGTATTAATATAGGGATGTTTGCCTGGCATACTGCGATGGCGATGGGATCATACTTATTGCCGGCATCTGACTTTTAGTTTTCTCCACCACTCGTAACTATTCGTTCCAGCCCCACAACGCACTCTCTACGTCCTCGAAGCTGGAGCTTTCAACCAACAATGCCAAGGATTGTTTGCGATGTCACTCTGCAAATTTTTCTTTTCTTTTTTTGACTGCGTGCCAAAAAAAAGTTTCTTACTGAGGCCCGAAGTTCATGAAAGTCTTCCAGGTATAAACTCCGTTACTCGTTTCGCTTGTTACCGCCATATATCGGGACGTTCTAATCTTGCCCCCAGAATTAACCGCGTCCGCGGTTTGCCTGACATCCAGTTTATGAAAAATGCCTCCGGAGTCCGGTCTGCATTCATGCTCCAGTGGTCTGCGCGATTGAGGTGGCACGTCCGAGTGGATCCGCGGCACCAGTCGCTCAGCGTGGCGCCAAGTGCGTAACCGCCGCCTTTTCGCTTCTCACTCCCGCCCGCTGACATCCCTCATAGTGCCGCTTTGCTCAGGTCTACATATGCGCCAAAAATCCGCCTGCCGTCGCCGCTATGAGCATATTGGAGGCGTCTGGCGGCGGACGCCCGCGTTGGCGCCTTGCTTCGACGGCGGCCTCGTTTTGCGCGAGACCTGGGAATCACGCATACTGCGCGTCTGTCTAGACTCCATTCGGCGGAACGACCGGTGCGGGAGACCGAGCGCGCACAACATGCAACCGGACGCCAAGTTTTTCACCAACGGTACCACCGGCGCTGGCGGGATCCTACTCCGGCTTCGACGGAACCAGTGCCGCGGACGTACTGACGGTACTATAAGTGGAATGGCGCGTGTATTTCAGACTGGTGGAGGAGGATGGAGAAAAATCTTTGACGTGGGAAATTCTGACCCTTAGGGCGAACAAAAGGAGTGGGTGGGTGTCGCCTACTGCTGTTGCTTCATAGAAAGCAGGAAATCCGAAAAAGGCGAGGCCGAACGTGGGGAGAACTTGAAGAGATGTCCAAGTTGAAGGTACATAAGCGTCAGAATGTCATCGCGAGGGTGGTGCAAGTGGTGTGCGCGGTATATATTGAGGAGAATCGGAAGTCGAGGTAAGAGAACGACTGAGATGGTTGCGAACCCAGTCTGAGAGGTCAAGGTCTAACAGCGGTGCGTTAGGTTGGACGATACAAAGAAGGAAATTCTTACGAAGACGGAAATAGCAGGATGGATAGCCATGCTGCTTGCCGAACATCTCTGCATGTCCACACCTCGTCGGCAAGAACGTGGTGGACGCGAGCGGACAGGCGGTCCTCTCCAAGGCGCGGTGAGATCATGATGCACGTCGTTCGCAAAGGTGGGAAGCACCCTTGAGACGATTGCGAAGGACGAGAGTCGAGAGCCAGAAGGTGATACGATGGTGATGGGAGGCTTTGCTCAAAGTCCTGCGACCGAAAGAACGCTCCCAGCCCGTCACACTAGCTGGTGGATAATGCTGTGTCATAATCCGAGCAAGCTGAGGTTTGCAAACGGCAAATTGAAATCAAAGTTCCGTTCGTGGTGAACTCGATAAACTGGCTTCAAGCGGTGCGCATGCCGACAGAATCGATAGGGCTCAATCTGAAATCAAGAGACCGTTGTAGTTGTCGCGAGTTGATGAATGTGGAAATATGAGCAGCCGCACTCTTTAGCCAATCCAAAGACCTGAAAATATTTTCGACCGTGTCACCTTGAGCCAGGTTAATGAAACAGGAATGCGCCTACCTGATTCAAGTTTTCAAGTTCGGTGGTCTTGCGGTGGAGCGAAAGGCCTTGAGGTTGAAGCTTTCAACATGCCGGGCACTGAATTTGCTGACTGGTTTCTGTTTTTTTTTGGGAGTAGTGGTATAAGTATTCGACTCCAATTTTAAGCCAAAGTCGAGCCGAAATGAACTGTAATGGCGGATTGAGTGGTCGGTTGTCCCACTGGTAGGTTATAACAGCTAATAACCTGTGGAAAGCTGAAGAGACGCGAAGAAGCAAAAAAATCTTGTCCGGAAGCGCCAGGAGGAAAAATTGTGTGGTGAGCAAGTGGTGAGGCTGGTTGTGACTTGTGAGTGACGTGGGAACTTGAACGCTGCCGCGTGGTCGGCAACTCAATCTCAGCGCTCGGTCAGCGCACTCCTCCTTCGTCGCTGTCTCAGCTTACTTTTTATCTCACGAATATCAGTTTGATCCTCGCAATGGAATCAGCCCTGAATGCCCAAGTTCTTTGCCCACAACTTGAAAGCGGCGAAGAAAAAGAAGCAAATGGCAAAAAATCTTTGCGGCATGGTGGGCTGAATCTGCTCAGAGCACTTACTCGCACTCACATATGGTCGCCGTCGACAAAGGAGGCCGCAAATCAGCAGGCGGTCACTGACAATCTTGCGGCAATATTCCGGACCTGGTAAATTTTAGGACTAACAATGCATCTCCGACCAATGGCGCACGCACCTTTGGCCTACCCATGTTGCTCCACATCGAGACCACTCGCGGCAGACCAGATTTTGCGACGATATCATGAAGACCAGCGTACCTGGACTCTGCACCAGCGCAAGACGCGATTCCAGATGGCTCCGAGCTCATTGAAGGCCAGCGCACACTACGACGTTGCCTCACCTGGTACGTCATTTGGACCACACGTACCTTTCCACACCCTAACCAGCAGTTCCAGAACGTCTTTCTCGGCATACAGCAGCCTAGAACCTGCTTTGAGCCATCGTTTTGAGCTACCGCATCGGTGGTATACCGTCGATTTACTCGGTTGGTGCTCACTCCACTCCTTATTCATACTAACGTATCGGAATCCTTTTTAGTGCCCGCTCCTTCAAAGTCAGAGGACTCACTTAGGGAGGGCGGTGGCAACGATGGAAGCGATCACCAGCGAATCCCTTAGCTCGGGGCGGGAAGAAGTCGGGTGAGGGAAGCAGTCGGGTGGGGAAGAGGCTGCGGTGGTGGTGGTCGCGGTGTGAGATGAGACAGGGACGACTCCGTTTATCCGGGATCAACGACCGGCGCGGCGTCTCGGCCTGTTTCAGCCCTGTTCACTTGCTGACTTGCAAGATATCATGAGGATGGACTGATTACCCCGGCCGCCAACCATCAGCCATCCTTTCTCAATGAACTCCGCACCGGTGCTTCGATGGCTGCATCGCCTGCCTGGTTTGCCTCCCATTGCAGTCTCATTGCCGCCATGCCTGCAATGTAAATTGCATGTCGTTTCCTAATTCTCATCAGTTGTGACTTTTTTCAAGTTGCGACTTTCCACTTGCTTTCCACTGACTCTTTTCCTCTTTTGCAGGCTTCTGAGACTTCGGGCTCCTCCATGATCGCCTCTGCATAGGTCTTCTTTTTCCGCCGGTCTGCCGACTGTCCAAAACGTTGGACTGTGCATTTTGGGAAGCTTCGGTTATGCAACTCAGCGCTCAGCACCCAAAGATGCAGCAACAAGCCCATCGCTCATGCACAGACGCTCCGTCTCGCCTGTCGAGTACCCGACGCCGGCCGAAAGTTCGAGTTCAGCTGGGGGTGAGGAGTGGGTCGCATCCTTTGCTTCCTCCACTTCCCCGCATCGCAACCCTCGGTCCTCAGCAACACCCCAAAGACGAGGCAGAAAAGACGGACACGGCCTCGGAGGGCGAAGGGAAAGAGAGCGACACGGAGGCCGAGGAGGCGGATGTGCACGGGCTTCGGCTCCAGGTCATCGTCTCCAGCGGGTTGGACGTTTCGGACGAGGGGTAGGGTCTTTCAGGAATCAGATACCCCGCACGCGTTAAGAAGGAGGTGGTTTTTGAACTTACGACGTGCGTTTTCCTCGGCTCACTGGCAATATGAACTGTTTCTAACATGCTTCGTCTTCGACCAGATGGAACTGCGGGGCTCGTTCGAAAGGAGGCGGTAGAGCTCATCCAATCACGCACACAGGCTTCTGCGACACGGACTCCCATTGATTGAACAACAAGCAGTGATCGGTGATGCGCTCCCCACTCTTCATACATTTTGTCATGTAGCATCCTCGCTAACTTACGATGCTGACCTGCTGCTACCACAGGCCGCAGAAGGCGGTGTGGGTGGCTCGACCGCGTCGTTCTGAAGCACTCGACGGTTACTTCAACAGCTACGACGCGCTCAATTTCACGAAGCTTGAAGTGCTCGACGGCCTGAAGGCGATTAGCTGGGTCCGATGTCACCGGTCAAGACAACAATGCTTATAGGTAAGTCGAGATCGTCGAAGGCAAGAGCCGAATTTAATGTCTTTGCAGGTAATATGCACTTCACCTCGTCGTCTAGCAGGTGGTATAAGATTCCGCGCTCTTGGCGACGTTGGCTCTTTGTTAAGGAGCATCGTCTTGATCCAGGCTTTCCCACCTCGCTCACGAACTCTTTGGAACGCACTGGCATGGCTATGGGCCTCGATAAGCACACGGCAGAGCGGTTTGGAGAGGTGTGCCTGCGTTACCCAAAACCCTTAGCCTGCTTCAGCCGTCTGCCATCATTCCAAAACTTGTCTCACCTTTCCCTTTCGAGTCTGACGCCCAGAGTACAGATAAGGAGTATTCGTAATGCGGACGCGGCTTCCCCGTTCCAACACGATACCAGACTATAGACAACGCGTTGTCACAGACCCTGGGCAGGCAAGCTACAATACATACAAACTTGGTGTATATATTCCTTGAAATGGATCGCTTCGGCGAGCTTTCGCGAAACTTCGGAAGAGGGAGTAGTGCGAGGCACTCAAAGGATCTTCCTCTCTCCATCCAACTTGACTTGGATTTCACTCGGAAAAAGACACGAGGAAAAACAATTATATTATGTACATATGCATTTTTTCGCGCGCTTGGTAGACTCTCTCTCGAGCGTCGCAAGCCTGGGTCCGACGCCAACGGGGCGCGATGGGCTGCGAACCCGCTCCCAGGAACTATCTACGAAGGTATAAAAGGGTTTTGAGAAATGTAATTAAGCGGGAATCCCCCCACAAATCTGACCATGCACATTTGGCTGGAATTGAGGCGTCAGCAGATGGGATGAGCCAAGGAAGCCAACGCACTTGGAAGGAAGAGGGACCAAGCAGTCGGGCAGTTCAGGCACCGACGTCTGAGCGAGCAGTCACAGTAATGTCTCCCGCAAGCTCTCAGAAGCCCCTCCCTGCCCAGCGGAACAAAGCACAGTCGCTCCCTACCGACCTGGGTCGATCACAGCACAAGAATATGCTCACGACGGATCTCGGATCGCGACGCCTATGCTCGGCCAATCTACGATGGAGCAGACGGTGTGTTGGCGAGGACCTTGGAAAGAACGGTGTCAGGATAAGCTACGAGCGAAAGGATGAAACGCACTCGAAGGTGGAGGGACCAAACAGTTGGGCAGTTCAGGCACCGACGTCTGAGCGAGCAGTCACAGTGATGTCTCCCACAAGCTCTCAGAAGCCCCTTCCTGCCCGGCGGAACATAGCACAGTCACTCCCTACCGACCTGGGTCGATCACAGCACAAAAATATGCTCACGACGGATCTCGGATCGCGACGCCTATGCTCGGCCAATCTACGATGGAGCAGACGGTGCGTTGGCGAAGACCTTGGAAAGAACGGTGTCAGGATAAGCTACGAGCGAAAGGAAGAAACGTACTCGAAGGTGGAGGGACCCAAACAGTTGGACAGTTCGGGCACCGACGTCTGAGCGAGCAGTCACAGTAATGTCTCCCGCAAGCTCTCAGAAGCCCCTCCCTGCCCGGCGGAACATAGCACAGTCGCTCCCTACCGACCTGGGTCGATCACAGCACAAGAATATGCTCACGACGGATCTCGGATCGCGACGCCTAAGCTCGGCCAATCTACGATGGAGCAGACGGTGCGTTGGCGAGGACCTTGGAAAGAATGGTGTCAGCGAAGGGTAGAGGTAGCGAGCACTCACCTCGTCGAGTATGATGCCTATAAGAATAAGTGGTCAATGAAAGAGTGTGAAGTCTACTAGGAAGAGGCTTACAGGAACAGCGCGAGGTGGATGACTACGCTCGACGAAACTGAGCAGGCATGTTGGCAAAGATATGGGAAAGCGAGGAGCACTCACATAGGACACGTAGACTATGGGAGAGCTTTGTTAGCGAGCAAGAGAAAAAGAAAGAGGATTAACGCACCGAGGATGATGAGAGCAAGAGGCAACAGACACTGTGAGACTCGGAGTGGCTGACAGGCACTCCACAAAACCAAACAAAACCCAGCACCCCAGTTTCGACCCTCGTGCATGGCAAACTCATTGACATTGCGCAATAGAAAAGATACCTGCCGACTCCAAAGATTCAACGATTTAACAGTGTGATATTTGTCTATGTGCATAACACTTAGGTACAGGTACCTCGACGAACCCAAGTGAAAAAGTTTTAGAAAAGGTGCCTATTCTACTTAATCCGGAGATCCGCGCGCTACGGTCGGTTCAGGTTGATTTCTTGAAACGCAACAATGTTAGTGCATAGCTGAGACCGTCAGAACAACCATACTCGTTTGTTGATGGCCAGAGTTGAATGCCGGAGCAAAATCAGCTTGAGGAAATCAAGGGCTTGGAGTGTGGACATGACGCGACGCGTCAAGAGCGTGTTATGGTGGCGTATTTGGCCTTTGATTTCATATCCTTTGCCTCTCTGTGCCGCATCGCCCACTTCATTTCAACCGGATGCTCGACTCGATTCATTTTTGCATTGAATTCTTACCCCATCAAATGCCTAGACTTGCTTCAGATTGACCTCGTGTGTTATGTATCGACTACAAAGACCGAAGTCATCGCTAAATGTTGTCTTCAATGAACTCTGTTTAATTCAGACTGGCCTAGATCTCCTCGCAAATATCTGGCTCCCTCGCCATCCATTTTCTGGCCAAGATAAACTCTATCCACAACGACGATTTACAAGTAATGTTTGTATTCTTATACTTGTTTGCCCCGACTTACTTGATTTGAATAGCTCCCATATACTCGGCATAAGTTTGGTCCCGCTCAATGTCAGAGTGCATCAAATCCAACAGCTTCAGCACACCAGTCACGCTCGCGCTTGTAACATATCACAACCAAGGTATGTTTATCTATCGTTAAGATATCTTCGGTGCCCATGCTGACTGTGCTTGCATCTCATTGACAGCTCGATACCGATACCTTGCATTTTTCTTTTGATTGATGCAGTGACTTACTGCACGGCGTAGCTACAGATATATCAACCCCGCTCATGGATATGCTTATTCAAGAATTCCGACGCGCTTTTTTCAGAGGGCCGACGTGCTATTTGACCCCGTAACAGTCCCAACAGTGAATATTTTGAGAACCAAAACAGGTGCTGAAGCCACAGGAGCAAATTGAACGCGAAGCAGATGCCACAGTTTGGTGGCTCGCAATACTCGAATTTGTCCACATGATGTGTAGTAATGCATATACGTATGTATAAATCTGCACTAGTCCAGGAATGTAGGTGTAGGCAAATGTACTGTAAGAGCGGTAGTCTCATCTGTTCATAATGTTTAATTGCTTAAGTTCTCGCCCAACCACATCTTCAATAACGTGCCAGTCTAATAACGCTTGACGAGAGGATGGTATGATCTGATTGAAGACAACATACCATTGCTTCCCATAGCGGTCAGATCGCGATTGAAGGCCTCGAATACCCGAAGTAAAGTCGGGCACTTGAGCAAGTTACGGAGGGCTCGCCTCTGCTGGAGCGCCACAGTCTTCAAACTATATCGTTTATCAATACCTCACCGAAGAAAATATCCAGGAGGCCTACAATTTGAGGTTCAGTGCGCGTGTTTGGTCAACAGCGACGAGGTACCGTGGCCGCCAACTCTCCAGCAAATTGAATGTCTGAAAAAAAAAGTTATGCTGCGGCTGATTATTTGGGAAACAAATAAATCACGGTCATTTGCGTCTCGGACATGAAGGAGACAAGAGATTTCATCTGGACAAAAAGATCAATTCAGGCGCCGGGAATTGAAGAACTCTATCTAACATAATAGCGCTCTGCGGGAGGGTTGGAGCGGCGGATCTGTCGTATTTGGGCTTTGGCTGCGGCCATGTCGCTCTTCATCATGATGTATTCGCGCCCAACTTGTTTCTCAGGACCCACAAGCCATAAGAGAACAGGTTGCTTGGGTACGTCACATGTCTTGATTCGGACAAGGTTTTTTGAGTTGAGACTGTGCGCATCGCATTTAATTCGAGGGCCGCCAAGTGCTGGAATAGAACAGACCTGAAGATGCGGAGTTTGCAAGGATCCTGAACGAGACAAGGTTCAACACATTGAACAGGGAAAATCAGGGAAGACGCACGGAGCAGCACCGCCAATTCAAGGCAAAGGAATACGGCAGATTCACAGACCAGACGCCGCAGACCTGCTCAGCCTCAAAATGCGAGCTTCATGCGGGACGAAGAAACGTACACTGCAGTTTCCACCCCCAAAGAGATACTCGGCAAGCGCCCTCTCGGAGGTGCCACGGTCTTGAAACGTGGAGGTTCTGAGTGGCGACTGTTTGCACTTGGGTTGTATCGTGCCCAGTGGTGGATTCGGGATACAGAGCTTCCGGCGCGCGTACTCCCAGCAACTTGGATTCTCCTTCAGGATTGAATAGAAGAGAAAACAGACTGAAGCAATGGCCGTGAGATCGGCTGGACTAGAGAGCCGCAATATCTGTGATACCAGTACTTTAGTGGCAGTCATATAACCAAATTGGTGGACTCGTACAGCCAGGATTATTTCGGGACCCACACCAGTCAAACGAGATGGAATGGGGCACAGAAATCGTCGAGACATGATACAGGTATCGCGAGAGAAACAGAATGCCAAATTTGGGCCTTTAACCAAACATTCCACCATAACACGCTCTTGACGCGTCGTGTGGCAACAACTGGTCTCATTGAATTTTTCTCTATCCGTCGCTTTCCTTAATGCCACGGAGACGCTCAAGAAGTTGCTTTGCTACGCACAATAATCCGAATATTTGCAACTGGCAGCGGATCGAAGCGCGGATCTTTACTGGAGCGGATACATAGGTTTTTCAGTTGTGCACAAAAATGACGGTGGTTGTGACGAGCGATCCATGTCATTCGTGGCCTCCTGAATGGCTCCTTGCGGAGCTTCAAAATGCCATAAAACATATAAAAGGCGGACATCCACCATCGCTTTCGTTAGGAAACTTCTTCTACCCCACGTTCGCTTCTCCACACACACAAAAATTCTCCGCATGTCCCTCGCCGCCGCTCGCGAACTTCAGGCCGCCGCCCAATTGCGCTTCGACACCGCGCTAACTGCCCTCGAAACCATCGATTCCATTGTCGCCGACAAGGAGAAGCGGCTGGACGGGATCTGGAAGATCATCGAGGAGCGTGGGCTCAAGGGTGTGGAGCTTGTCACCTACTTGCACGGCGGCTCTAACTTCTTTACAGCATCCAGCGGACGCCCATCTACGAGGGATGCCTTCGAGCACGCCGTTCGCGTCGAATTCGATGAGTTGAAAGTCAAGGCGAGTTGCATTTCTTTCTGCTATGCGCTCTTCTCTAACTGACATTTTTCCCACAGGCTCTCCAAAAGAGCGGGGGTCGGGGGAAAAGACAGTCTAAGAGCGGTAAAAAGCAAGGCAAAGGAAAGCACGGGGGTAGCCAGCGCCGGCCGACCAAAAAGAGTACTTGAATTTTCTTTAGATGTATGATATTTCATTCTCGCTGTGTAAGATATTCATCTGTTCATGCTGGAATACGCCTGCCGGATCCATTCACCTTCCTTCCATAATTTCCATTGTTCCCAAGTATCAAGTTGTCTCAGAGTCATGCCACCCACGATGTGCATCCGGCTGAGTTATTGACCCATGTTTAAGATTTTTTGCTTACCGCCTCCATGTCCACGAACTCATCTGAGACTTCTCAAGCAATACAAGCTTTGAGCGTCACGCGGGACCTTTCCAGACGCACGGAAGAGCTGGTTGGACGCCGAGAGAAGGCGCTCGACCTCGCTTCATACCTCGACCACCTCGTCGGCGAGGCCTCAGGTACCTATCTACCTCCATTATAGACATGCTAACGGACTACGCCGGGTAGCGGATTTCCATATTGACTCAGTCAACCCCGCCAACGTTAGTAGACCACAACCTGATGAGTCTAGGCCCGAGCCAGCGGCAAAACGCGTGCGGCGGGAAGGCAAGTCTGAGTTTCCGTCACTACATTTAATTCTAACCGTGGAGGCCAGGACCAGCGAGCGGAGGCGCTGTTGCCGTAGCAGAGACGGGAGTAGATGTGGCCGCAGCCAGTGCGTCTGTTACTTTCTATCCAATTTCTACTCATACCCGACTTCCCACCACAGGTAGCCATGGCGTGGATCTCGTGGGACCTAATCTCAATGGCGTCTCTCTTCCTGGTGCGGGTGAGTCTTGCCATGTACATGTAGAAGCTACCATCTCAATTGGAGCCATTTTTTCAGCTACATCGGAGTCTACCGACGGCACACCATCAAATGGCCCTGCCGCCGTCGTTCTCAAAGCTGCAAAAGATGGTCCAGTGACAGAAAAAGGTACTTCCACAGTCGCATTGTAAATTGCTATTGATTCAAAGTTTGTAGGCGACGTTGTAACTGTAGACGAAGCTTGAATCTGTTTGATGTACACGATGGGCGCCATAATGGTGTAAATAATTATATCTGTTCGATTGCGGACGCGGTGAAGTTTTAAGTCGGTGAAGTTTTAAGTGGGAGTTACACACCGACATGACGGAAAGAGGCAACCTGAATCTGGGTCGGGAACCTCCAACGGCATGTATGGGAAACCATGAGCGAACCGGCATAGATACGTGGTGCTTGCATCGGTAAGCTCCTCTTCCTCCTTCGCTGCGATTCATGTCGCTAAACAATATAGAGTGCAAGAGACGCGCTGGCACGGGAACCCCCTCCCCCCAAGAAAAACAAAGGCGGAAAGAGACATCCTTGGTCGAAAAAAAAAGACAGCTATGCGCAAATACCTTTGCAATGTCAATGTTTTGGACCTCGAGATAGTTGTCGGACGAGCTCCCGTGATGCGGCGACTGTGAATGCGGAAATACGGCTCGGGATGTCGCGCGCGCACGGCTTTAATTTAAGAGCAGTGCAACCTATGCAGCGTAGAGCGGAGACGGTTAGAACATCGACGATGGACACAAGAGCAGAACATTCGATTGTGCCAGTTAAGCTTTGTGCTCTCAGTGAGCACAAGAGCGATCTGCGCAAACTGGGGAGCAAATGAAAGACCGGCAGAGTGGCTGAACATGTACTTGGGAGGGCGAACATCCATTTCGGCAACAGAGGCAACGTCTTGACATGGCGGACCTTGACAATGGCGTTGAATCCCATATCCAAATAGAATGATTGTGAATCGCTGGACCATTAGTTCTCCCAAAGTGACGGTTTTTTCCGAGGAATATTCTCGACGATTCGACGATGAAGAAGCCAAGAAGCCATGCTACCGCGAGAAGACGAGCACCGGAGCCCCCGCACCGCGCGAGCCGCAGGAGTTGTAACGATGTATACCCACACCTGATTCCTGTCAGCCATGGCCGGTGGAGGGGTACACAGTTGTTGGCAGTGAAACCTCATATATATATAAGGGAAAGCCCTCGAGGACATTCATTTCGCGAGTGTTGGAGGTGAATGCTGTGGCTACCATCCCAGCGTGTTGAATCTTGAGCTCGTCCGCCGAACGGCATTGTATGTCTTGTTTTTTTATCTCCGGTCAGTAAAAAATCATGTATTGAGGGGGATGGACGAACGAGAGAGCCTTGGGGCTGCCCGTAGTGTCAGTCGTGCGGAATGATTCAATGGTGGCGGGAAGCGAAACATATGGTATGAAATACGAGTTGATTTCAAGTTGGCCATTCTGCATACAGCAGAGCGATGTATGCAGAACGGAAAGAAGTGCACATGTCGTTGGTTTCGGTCAAAGTTCAACTATTGCGCAATCGATGGCAGAATGGCGCCCTTGCACGTCCGACCGACAGGGTAGAGGTCGAGATTGAAACTTCTGTGCTTTTGGAGGCACAAACTCTTCTTTCGAGAGGTGAGCGTCGTTCCGGACAATGAGCAGCTCAGGAGAGTCATAAAGGAAAAGTTTCGGACGGCCAAAAGGGATGATCGTTGCAAAAATAATGTTTCACCCCGGCAATCGAGTTGAGTTGCCGATATGATACCATCAATGCCAAGCCTTGTATTTTTTTCATCGCCCACCTTGTCGCCCACGACCATCTCGTCGAGTCTCGGGCCTCTATTTGGTTTCATTCCCCTGGGCTTCAAACCAATCGTGTTTCTCTTGTGACGGTATTCTTGTGATGCGACCAAAGAGCTCGATATTTTAGAAGATTTCATTTGCACATCGTTGGGCTGTTTAGCCACTGGTGAAAGATCCCAGCACCGCTAGAGGATGAAAGCGAACTCGAGGCCTACGGGAAGCAGTATCCATTGAAGGAAATATCATAAAACAATTGCCTGCGTCGCTTGCGCGTGAGTCTTCTTTTTTATTCTCCTTCCTGTATTCATTCCATTTGCAGCTTTCTTGCCTCTTCTCCTTCCTCATAGACCCAGGGAACGGCGCACTCCGACCCCCCATGATCGACTCCACCCGTATTCTCCCCGCGCCTATTCACTGGCACTGTTCAGAAATTGCGCATCGCGCGGGCCGCCCATTGAACACTTCACGCCGGTCAGCGACAACAATAACGAAAGTCGTGCTCCAGGTGCCGCCGCCGGCACTCAACGCGAAGAATGCGCTAACGCGCGTGGGCTCGAGCATCAACCTCAATGGGCTGCAGAGGGGACACAGTGGTATGTTTTTCCCTTCTCTCATCCCATTATCTTCCGTATAGACACAGAAGCTGACGAACGTCATGCGAATGCAGGACCCAGTCTCGCCAGCGGCGCCCGCTCCTCCCCACTCGCCGCGCCAACAGAGCCTCCGCCGCACGATCCTCATACGTAGAGCGCAGCACGCGGTGCAGGCGGCCAACTCCCCCGCTTCCACTTTCAACCCGGGCTCGAGCGCCAGTTCAGTGGCCAGCTCCTGAATAAAACCGCGAATACGAGTTCGAACTCCAGATCGAGTTCAGTCGGTGGATCTTCGGTGGTCGGTGGGTCGTGCGCCCTCCTCGTGCTCGTGTCGTTCCATTAGTAGTCAGCAACACGCCAACAGCAAGGGGGAGAAGACAGAACACGATCGGGGAGGGAGCGACACGGAGGCGGAGGAGCGCGACCTGCGGCTCGAGGTCGTCAGTGTCGAGCGGGTCCGACGTTTCGGACGACGAGGACCCCCCACGTGTTATGCAGGAGGTCCGTTTTCGCTTCCGATTCTGCTCTTTTCTATCTATGCACAGCTTTTTTTCTACTCGTTTCTTGGCACCGATGCTTTTCTTTCACTGGATGATGTGTACCTGGCCAACACCCGTCGGCGGCGAGAGGAACATTATTTTGTGGGAACCAACTATGTACCGGGCTGTGAGCAAGACGGGTCCTTTGGGCTCATGCTTCTGGGCGGTTCAGTCGTGCTCTTCCGGTCGGTTGCGTTCGCGTCCAAGCACAGTTTTGTACGCCGTTTCATCTTTTACCCTCTACTTCCGGCGTTTTACTCTCCCCTGTGTCGTCGTTCCGTTTTTTGTTGTTGTTGTCACGTTCGCCGCACGGCCTTCCTCTCGCGGACTCTGGACGTTCTATTGGTGGAATATTCGTGCTCTTCAGTTATTTCCCGTGATTCCGCCCGATTCTCGCCTCAGCACTCGTCACCTCATCCCTTTTCTTTGTTATCATTTTCTCAATTCATCTGATGTCTACATCACCGGCTGACATATATTACAGGAAGAGGACGTGCAGCTTGCCGACGCTCATCACGGCTCGTCATATCCGACCCTCAACGAAAAGCTTTTGGGACGCTGAAGACGCTGGGGCTGCAAACGACGATGTATGGCATCCTTTCGGGCGAGCATACATCTCTAATTAAGGCTGATTGTGCACATGTTACAGGTCGAGCTGGAGTTGGTGGTGATGTCTGCGCCGACGCTGCAGACGATGCCAACGTAGATGTGGCGAACGAACACTGTCCAGCCGATGGTAAGTCCTTTCGCGATGTTTCAATGCGCATTTACTGACAATCGTAATGTGTATCTAGACACTCAGAGAGCTCATCCTTGGAATTCGTGACTTGCAAGCCCATCATCGAGGACGCTTTGCCTACCAACAACGAGACGGACAGGTCGTTGTTGACCATGCGCCCATCCTACCAACACCTAGTCTGTGAAGGTACACCTTCCTTCCTCATTCCTGTTTTCTTATCCTCTTTCTTGGTTGACGGTGTTATTGCAGCGGTGTACGACTTTTTTTTTTTGGCCGCTGGGAGTAGAAGACGCTGGTACGTGAACGACACACCGGACTGAAGGGACGAGATCGCGAACTGGAGGTCGTAGTCTTTCTTTCATTGTAACTACAAGGCTCGAAAATTACATGTTGTTTTGAAACCTGTTTCTAGTCCATTATACAGCTGATTGAATACTGTTACATCCATATCGTCCGTGCCTGAAAATAAGGAAAAGAAAAGAAATATCCGGATGCCCTAGCAGGAACCTATAACACTGACATCAGGCTTTTCGTCGTCATATCCACCCCCGCCCCGGATCTTCTGCTTCTTTTTCGCCGCCGCGCGCGCTCCTGGAGCTCCTGAACCCTCAGCACTGAGCCCTTCCAGTGTGAGATGCTGTATGTATTCTTTTCTAGAAGTTTTGTCGACGCCTTGCATCTTCTTCGGCGCCGTGGCGCGTGCCTTTCCCGCCAAGGCCCTCGCTTGCATAAGCTTATTGTACTGCGTTTCGCCTAGCGTAGCGTTGAGCTGCCCGTGAAGGGACTGGATCTCGGCCGCCTTGGTTTGGCGCAGCGCGTCAGTCTCACTTTCCGTAGCCAGTGTGTCTTGAAGGGTCTTTGCGCTCTCGTCCCGCTCCTTCTGTGCATCGTCTCTGCGGCCTTCCATAATCTTGTCGTAAGATGCAAGGGTCTCGCGTAGGCGTCGTTCCGAGTCAATAAGGTCCTGTGTCTTCGCACTGGAGTCGTACACAGTGAGCATCGGGGTCTTCGGAGCGGGGCGTTTGCCAATGGGTATGAGCTTTTGCATGGTGAGAAGAGTGGTGGTGGAAGTGGTGGTGGATACGCGGTAAACTTTGGCTGGTAGTGGCGGTCTGCGACAGAGTTGTGTATTTGTCTAGATTTGGGTCGATATTCATCCCAAATTTAAACTTGCTCATAGATTGCTCATAGACGACTTTACATCGAAATAGAGGTTTCCGTTGTCTGAGAACATAAACTACATGATTACACCGTAGCTGCGGCGTCCGAACTTCTATTTAATATGTGCAAAACCACCCAGACATACTCCTGTAGAGCCCGTTTCTGCCCACTGAATGCACCTTTAAGTTCCTTTAGTACGACGTGAACTGCTACGACGAATGACGCCCGGGGCTGTAAAACCGGTGAATTCACATGAACCTTAATTCCAAGTGAACCAACCTTGTGCAGGAGGCCGTTGCACAGCCTGTTCCGCGACTTTCTTTGGCTTCTTCGCAGGTTTAGAAGGAAGGTCTGGATGGAGGGGCTTCCTCAGCTCGAAGCCTGCAGAATGAAAGCTGATTGCGTACCGTTTTCATCCACATCCGGCTCATGCGCCTTGCGCTTCGTTGCCGCCTTTGGGGGAGGTGGAAGTAAAGCAGCTAGAGCGATGTATTATTGAATGTACTATCTCACTTGCGAAGGAACTTGGAACATACCGCGCAGCTCAGAAAGCTCCTTGTCCTGTTGATCAAGTTGGTTTTGGAGTCTGACTACCCGATCTTTGGACTTCTCCGTTTGCGCTACGTTTTCTCGAGTTTCATTCCTCAGATCTGCCAGCTCGTTTACGAGACCAGAGAAGACAGACATCGGGTTGCGGAAGAGAAAAGAAGAGAATCATGTGATGGCCATTATCCCATCTTATGCAGCGATCTTTCTGAGTTGGCCTTCAAGAGGTCCGAGCCTACCCGGCGCGGAACGATATTGCCCGAGGCGGAGAGGGCGGTTGAATTTTGAAACAGGTGGCTGACACAGATCCTGCGTATTCGCGTCTCTTGTCTCCTACCTTCATGAGCTTCCCTCCCTCCCCCTTCTTTTCGAGTTCTTCTGGCATTCTCTGGTGCACATATACTTGGTGAGTGAGCATGCATCCTTGCTTCGTCCTCCTTCACTGATGTCAGGTAGTCAGCCGGTCGTCAGTACAGGGGGACGAGGGTTGGTCGTTGTAGCTGCAGGTAAGCTTAGGCACGCCAATATCTCATTCAGCAAACTGATTACGGTTCCCGCTTGGGCGTTTCGGCGGCAAGGTGCGTGCCATATTTCCGGTCTCTGTATGCTGATGTTCTCTTCAACGGTTTTGACGCTATGGACGCCACAATTGCACATCCATTTATCCAGCACAGTGAGTACCCATTTTATGTTCTCCGGACTGCTTCTCAAATATGACCTCGCCGAGCTTACAGTAAAGAAATTTCGGCGTCAACTGCAAGATCCTATGTCACTCGGTATTCCTGCGCTGACATCGATTTGTAGACGCTTCACGTACATGCTATTCGACGACTCGTTTGACCCGCCACTGTAACGGTTAATATGCCTGGGGGCGGCCTTCCTGTATACCAGCCTGGAGAAAAATCTGGCGAATGGTGCGCACATAGCTCTGCATACCTTCGGTTCGCCGTTGAGCTAGAGACTGTGTGTTCTGGGGCGGAGGCCGTGCGAAGAGCCGCCTGTTGCAGGGTGACAAACGCTCGTCGTAATGACTTGCGCCTCTTTGGCCGCTGCACCTGCGGGATTCATTTCTGGGGGTGCGCCATTTATTTGACCACCTTTGGAGTGTTATCTGTGTAGGCCGGGGCACCATTTCGAGACGGATCGCCTGTTGCAGGTGAAAATTTCAATGCTCCTCACTGGAATGGCAGAGGTACCTATCGCCGGGACCGCACTACTACAGTGGGCGGAAGGGATGTAGAGGCGCGGGGAGATTTGGGCTGATGAAGAGGGCTTTTTCATGTGGGATTGCTTGCTTTGTCGCTGGAAGGATCCCAGAGAAGGGTGGAAACCCTCGCGCGCCCTCGACGTGGGCTCTGGGCCAAGGTTATCGCTTTGCGAGCCGACTAACGCGCGTAAAAAGCTTCCATGCACCGTGTATCATACATGTATTCCGTCTTAACTTCAATCCTTCGCAAATGCGGATTTCAAGCTCGACTACGGATTGTCGGGGGAGATTTCTATATATGTGCGACTCATTGATACTCTTTACCTGAGAACAAGACCACTCGCTGGAATAAAAGGCCTGTTGCCCCTGCATAGCGCGACGACCCCACTAGAGTCAGGGACCACGTGGTCGTGTTGAATCGTTGATCCGCGGCCGGCATTTTTCTTTCCGTTTTCCCTCCATCATCGACAACTAGTTCCAGCCTTCCAGGCCAGCTTCATCCTGCTCCATCCGTGAAACTGAGATGCAAGCTCGTCGCGTAGAATCTATCTCGTACAACATTACATGCAGATGTCGATTTCCTCTACCACCAGTGTGCCACCGGCCCCGCTGCCACTCGAAAATTCCGTTATGGCCGGGCAGCAGATCGAGCGCTGATTGCTACCATCGAAGTCCAGACTCGAGAGTTTGAAAAATTGCCCGCACTGCGTTTCGAGAAATATCTCGCCCAGCAACGGCTCGACTCCTACGTGTACCCCATCCTGACACTCCCCAACGAAATTGCCTCCGAAATTTTCCTCCATTTCATTCCTGTTTATCCCCTGCATCCGCCTTCAAAGGTCCTTCTTTCTCCGACACTCTTGACACACATTTGCCCGCAATGGATGGATACTCCCTCACCACTCCCGCGCTCTGGAGATCGATATCCATAGAATCTGTGGATAAGGAGAGTGATCTAGAAAATAGCGTCCTCCTACAGCTGTGGATGACCAGGTCTCCCTCGTTGCCAGTTTCTATTCGTTGCTGGAGAAGTTTACGGGAGCCATGCGACCCCCTCAGTTGTGCATCAATGCACTCATTCCACACCGTGCGCGCTCCTGGAGTTGGAATGGATGCCGGAGGAATCCGAAGCCTCCTCGTTCCTCAGCGGACCAATGCCTTCGCTTCGAGGAATTAAACTCCCATGGATGGATGAGCCCCGCTCGGTTGTTTTCTTGATGCACCTCTTCTACGTTCCGTCGAGCTTCATTGTTTTGCCGGCGCTGTCAAACCACATTTCGTCCAACTGACATCGCTGACGCTGACCAGCGTCGGGCCGCGGGAATGTACCTCGATTCTGCAGCAGACTACAAGTTTGGTGTATTGCATGCTGGATCTACGCGAGTTGGACGAGGACGACTTACCGGACAATGCGGAAATCGAGCTCCCTAGCCTCAGATCGTTGATTTTTGTGGAGTATGCAATATTCACGGACTACGCAGAGACATTCATTGTTCCTGCCCTCCACATTCTCGAAATCCCAAACACTTTTCTGGGAGAAGACCCGCTCCGCAGCCTCGCATCTTTTATTTCAAAATCTGAATGTAATATTCAAGAGCTGCGAGTCACAGGGAAACGATCCGTTGCGAAGACTTCCTATAAAGAGGCATTTCTATTCATCCCGAAGCTCACGTTCCACCCGGATTACGAGTCGGAGGATGAGCTTTCAGACGCGCAGACTGATAGTACCTCCGAATCTGAACAGTAGTTGCATCCTAGGTACGCCTTTTGTTTTTTGAGGTTTATTACCGCTCATCCGAACGCCATTTATGCAGGTCACAACATTTACAATACCTAGAATATCGTGTATCTAGGTCGGTAATTCAATAGATAATCCGCATTTTGGGAATCTGACATTCCTGCCATTCAGGTCAATGAGGGTCAATGTCCCCGTTCCTGCCATCTTGTTCCCACGACTCACCCATTATTTGGTGTTGCGGAAAGGTATGCAGATGCCCATTTTCTTCTCAGCGTTGAGTAACGCGACACTGACTCGATATTTTATTATTTATTCTCAAGACAGATGATTTGACTTACCTCCTAGGATTTAGCATGGAATCGCTCGATTACAAGCGGCGTACCGCCGTGGGTACTCCTCGCCCCCGCCCCGAGTCGATTCCGCGTTTCTGAGGTAAGTCTTGTCCTCGGAAATTCGAAGTCCGCTTTGACCATAGCGCAGAAATCCGCTCCAGGCGCTGCTCCTCGCGGACCAAGACTCTCGGGGGTCAGGACTCTTGCAGGCGCCGCTTCGTGACCTCATGAGCACATTTGGTATGTCCTTTGCCTTCGGTGCGTCACGTGAACTGCAAACTTTTTCCAGAAGATAATTGAAACGATAAATTCGATTTGCCTCCCGCAGTTCCGCACGGATTCCTCGAAGCCACGCTCTGCGACACTGTACGGACGTGTCGCATCGTCCCCGGGACGAGTCTGAGCCATGGAGGTGAGTTTTCCCGTTTGGTTTGTCGAAATCCACTGACCTGCTTTTTCAGAGACTCTCTGCTATTGTCCATCAGCGTCGGAGGTGATTTGTGCCAACACCAGGAACATGCGGGTGTGTTCATCGGGTCCTGTTCTCCACACAGCTCGAGGTTGACTCGACTTTTTCAGATTTTTGTGGGCGACGTACATCTAAAACGTTGCTTTCGGATGAAATTCCTCGAAACGACGCTCCGCGGCATCGTAGGGACGTGACGCATCGTCCGCTGGCGAATCGACGCGTTGGATAAGAGTCTTGCGTACTCGATTCCGAAACTCTGTGTTGACCACCCACCAGGCACCTCGAATACCCATCCTCCAACTTGAAGAGACCCGCGGCCACTGTCTCACGATGCCATGAACACCTCGGTTCGTGTATCTCGTGGAAGGCCTGGCTTTGACTGAACTTTTGTTTGAGAATTCTGCGGAGCGACGGCACGACAGGACTCGGGATGTGGAGCACGAGAGCGGGCGGACAAATGCGAGAGAATCGGCCGTTGTGGAAAGACCCGAGGACTTGGAAAGCGGTTAGTGACGGAGCGCGGGAACGATGGGGCGTAGCAGACGCACCTGGTCAGGCACAACTTCAAGCTTCAAGACGGCCGTCATCGACACGAGGTACGCGGCTAGCTAGCGACGAAGTGCAAGCTGCCAGTGGTTGCAAGTTCTTCGAAGCGGTGCGGCTGGGACGGAATGGACGTCGCAGGATATGGTGTTTGCGGAGGTGCAAGCAAGGTCCGTGGATTGAAAAGGTTGATAGTATATTGCATTCTAAACGACGTTACATAGATTGACGCCATACGAATGGTGTGTGCGCAGCCATGCGCTTACGCGACGCTGGGGGGGCACAGCGCGATTGGCGCAACGGCAGCAAGCACGCAGAGTTGGCAGTACACGAACGGAGAACTGCGGTGATGTCTTCTGGCACTTGAGTGGGAAGCGAAGACAGGAGCAAAGACGATGCATAGATTTGGAAGGGTCTCAGGCAAAATGTGTGGCGGATGGTGGCGTGAGGGGCGCGGATGCAGCGGCGGAGGATGACGAGGGAACTGAGGCGAGAGAAGTGGGAGGAGTCGTGTGCCCGTGGGCGCAAAGGAGTGGCTGGACGTGAGAGACAGGTGAGGACGCAGCAGGGACGTGGCGGATCATGATGAAGACCGAGATGATGGAGTCAAATGCCAAGCTTTTTCGTTTTTCCTCACCCGCCAAAGGCGCTTCAAGTTGGAAGACCTCACCTGCAATCGACCCGTCATGCGCGTTGCTTACAGCTGTACTTCTAGTGACCGAGTTTCAGGTCAGTAGGAATTTTGGGCCTTGGATGGGTGTTATTAACCGGGTATACTGGTCTCTAGCCACGGCCCACTGTCAGCCATCGACAGCCCGGAGAAAGCATCCCAATATTCACATGGTATGTACCTCTTATGATTCGATCGACCTATAAACCCACTGGATTGAGTCTAAGGCTGCATGAAAAACCCTAACCATTCTTAGAGCTTCTGGACAGGCAACCGTGATTCGTGAATTTGGCCTTTCCAAACCAGGTCTTCCTATGTCTAATCAACGCACAGATGAGCCCGCTTCATGGGATGCGCGACCCAGAACACCAAAGTCGTGGCCCTTACGCTTGGTTCCTGCGGCGGTTAGAGCTCTCAAAATCGCCCCATAATTAGCAGCGGAACTCATCACAAACACCACAAGCGACGCCATGATCTGGGGCGTCCTTCGATCGCAGACGATACTCTCACTGGTCAACAATTCCGGTGCACGGCAGTCTTTTGGGCGAGGCCCCGCTTCTCTGCTTCAAGCTGCAGGTGTCCAAATTGTCCTTATGTCCTCGATCGCAGGGGCAATGCTCCGTCAGCTTGTCATGCTTTTTTTTGCCCAACGAGAACCGCCGAGACGAACCCACCTCCCGAACGGGTCCACGAAGGTCCTCGGCTCGTCCCAACGTGATACCTGGAGCCCGGTTCCTCCACAAGACCTTCGCGCTCGAGCTAATCGAGAATAGATTCACCAACTAGAACGATCTTTTTCGCAAGGTACGTTGCTTGCGTACTCGCACAGGCCCGCGCTGACTATCTGCCCCTAGCACATAATGCTCTTGCAGCGAAGCCAAGCTGATCCACTACGTATCGGCGCGATACGGAACGCAGCACTCGAACTTGAACATATTTACCGCGCCCATTCCGGCGTTCAAGCGGCTGGTATCGTAGAATCCCGCGCTACTGTGCATCTCGACACGAATATTCGGTGTAGGCGTCCAGCCCGACAACGGCAACCGCGCCTTAGACTCGAACTCAGGATATAAGCCCGATGTCGTGGGGCTGACGGATGCAGTGGCCTGCTGCGACCGCTGCTGTGTCTGCCTAGTTGGTATGGTACGATTCAGCTGCACCCTTAGCTGTAGCGGTGGTGGTGAAGCTGCAGTGGTAAGTCTAGCCTTCACATCTTATTTACATCAATACTTAGCGATTCTTAGTAGTGAGTCGTATCATCGAAAGCGAGTCGCCTACCATATTCGTCGCGCTCTTCTTCATTACCACCAGCTTTTGTAGTCAAAATGCTCGCGAGCTACCTAGGCACGACGAATGTTGCAGGCATGCAAGGCTTACGACGGACGGGACGCTTTCTTTGATTCTGGTCGGACGGGCCTCGGCTCAAGAACATCACGAGAAGCGCTTTCTACACAACTGGCCTTCGCAGTATAACATAGAAATGTCCGTTTTTTTCCGTTTGGTTTCTACTTGGGCATTCGCTTCGAGCAACATTGACATCAGTTGTAGTGGAAAAAAAACGTTCTAAGTGGTCATCAACGGCAAAATCCAGTACGTGTCATCGCCCTGCGCCAAAACTGGCACATAGAAAGCAACGATGATGTAAGCCCGCTACGGTACTTACATGGCGCACGGACACTTACAGTACAGCCACCTGCTTACATATTCCATTCCTTTCTTGCTCTTGTACTACGACATCGTCTGGCGCTCGATATATATACGCTGGTCTATTTGATACTGTCCGCCTTCTGAGTTTTCCCTAGTGTTTCTTGCCTCTTGAACCAGGCAAGTCTCCACTTTTTTTTCAAATTCAGCCATTGTATACACCGCACCGCCGCCGTAGCCAACGGTGATCAAAGATCTTCGTCCTTGGCGTCGATTCTTGCTCCCGTTTTGCTTCCGTCGCTTACCGTTCCCCACGGGGAAACTGCCGTCTACCGTTTACCGTCGTCTGGAGCTCAGCGAGCTCACAATACCGTCTTTTAGGTGACACGTCACCTACACAGCCACTGCCAGCAGACGTCCAAGCTGCCTTCATCGTCCCGTACCCCCTCAACCCCGTTTCCTCTTCAAACGAGGAGTGCAGCGCGCAGACCGCAGGGATCGCTAGACCCTGAACCGTTCTCATCGTCCTCGCCTCTTTCTCCTCCCCCACTTTCACTTTCTCCTCGCTCTTCCTTATCCCCACCTCGACCACCTCTCTCGCCTCCCTCACCCACAAATTCCTCCTCCTCTTCCTCATCATCTGAACCCCCTTCTTTCACGATGTCTTCCGCTTCCGACGCTGCCACCGTTATTGCCGTTCCGGGCAAACAACCTACCCTGACCCCGGGACCGCTCTCGCCGGCTACTCTCGCAAACTACGAACGTGCCTGCAGAAATTACTTCAATACGAAAGACATTGCCGCTGAGAAGCAGGTCGCCGTCATCATCGGCGGATTACAGGACATTCATATCGTCGACTGGCTTACGCCAGAGGAAGAGTCTACCCGTGTCGTCGCTCTCAAATTCAAAGAGTTTATGGCCGAACTTCGCTCCCGTTTCCTCGATAAAGACTGGGAATCGAAGGCGCGGACCGATCTGCTCAAGTGTCGCATGCGAACCGATGAGACCTTCCTCGAATACCACACCCGCATTGTTAAGATCCACTCGCTTCTCACTGGTACCCCTTCTGCGCTAGACCCCACGCGCCTGCAGCACACGATCGAAGCTGGGCTCGTCCCAGACCTGCTCCGCCGTCTCAACAAGTCTAACGAGGCAAAGACCGCTAAAACTCTACCTGACTGGATCGCCGCTGTTAAAGACCTCGACGAGGATCGCCAGAACCACATTGCGACGATCCAGGTGCAGATGGAGTTGCAGCGGAAAGCGGAGAAACGCAAGGCGGAGACTGATGGCGGTAACAAATCGAAGAAGACCTCGTACGATGCAGCCCGGACTACTACACCTTTATCCAACGGGGCTTCCTCGTCGAACCGCCACCTCCCTCCGCTGACTGACTCCGAGAAGGAGCTCCTCCGGGCACACAAAGGTTGCCTGAAGTGTCGCATTCCCTACGTCGACCACATCTCCAAGTTTTGCCCCACGGGCTTTCCCAACGCCAACACCTACGTGACTGTTACCGAAGCTGCCTGTCTCGCCGCGAAGGGAAATTCCACCGCTGCTGCTCCCGCCGCCGGCGCCGCCCCCAAGGCTCCTGCCGTCGCCGTCGTGATGCGCGCCATCGACGCTATCGAAGATAGCGACGACAGCGCTACCGACGATGATCTGTCCGTGAGTCCTTCCTTTGCACACACCCCCCATCGCGCCGAACACCTCTACTGGGAGTGTCTCGCCGATGGTCCTACCTCCCTCGCTGCCATCTTGATCCGTGCGCTGATTGATCACGGCGCTCACCTAGCGTTAATTGATGAAGCGCTCGTTGTCAAGTTGGGCTTACGGAGAAGAAAACTGCATGAACCCGAACCCGTTTCACTAGCTATGTCAGATGAATGTTCCGAACCTACGTACCTCACTGAATATGTCAAACTACGCCTCGTTTCCAAGGACCAAGCTTGGACGTCGAATACCGTTCGCTTCATTATCGCCCCGCGCCTGTGTGCGCCGATTATATTAGGGCTGCCGTGGTTAATTAGGAATCATATCGTTGTTGACCACCATGCGCGAACCGTTATAGATAAACGTTGTGAATATGATTTACTTAACCCGCCCGAACCGAAAGGACCGCCCAAGCGGAAGCTTAAGCTTCGTGAGAAACTGCGGGCTACCAAGATGGACACAAAACAAATGATGAAAGAACTTCAGACTGTGTGCGACAATCGCCGCAAAACGATGGAAGAGAAAAATTTATTTGAAACAGTACGAGAAGTAGATCCAATAGCGGCGGTACGCGAACGTATAGAAGTGCTTGCCCATTGGGACGAACTTCAAGAACGAGCGGCCGCCCTCAAAAAGGAATACAACTGCCTTTTCGAGAAGATGCCCCACGTCGATGAACTGCCGACCGATGTCCTATGTGAGATAAAGATTAAGGACGCGGATAAGACATTCAAGACACGTACCTATCAAAGCCCCCGGAAATACCAGGAGGCCTGGAAGACCTTAATCCAGGGCCACTTGGACGCAGGCCGGATCCGTCCCTCGTCCTCACCACACGCTTCGCCGGCATTTCTGATCCCTAAAGCGGACAAATCAGCGTTGCCGCGCTGGGTTAATGATTACCGACCTTTGAATGCGAACACTGTGCACGACTCTTTCCCCCTTCGTCGCATAGATGATATCCTCGCCGACTGCGCGAAGGGTAAGCTTTGGTCGACGATTGATTTTACCGACAGCTTTTTTCAGACGAGGATGCATCCCGACTCTGTAAAATACACTGCTGTGAGCACACCTTTGGGGCTTTACGAATGGCTAGTTATGCCGCAAGGCCTACGTAACGCACCATCGATACAGCAAAGACGAGTTACGGCCGCGTTACGCGACCTTATCGGTTCAGTTTGCCATGTGTATTTAGACGACATTATAATCTGGTCTGACACGGTCGAACAGCACGAGAAGCACTTGAGGATGGTGTTTGACGCATTAAAAGCGGCCAGATTATTTTGTAACCCAAAGAAAACGAACCTATTCTGCTATGAGGTAGATTTTCTGGGCCACCACATCTCGCAACGCGGGATAGAGGCTGATAAGGCTAAAGTCGAGCGAATCAAAAACTGGCCAAAACCGAAGTCAGCAACGAACGTACGAGCCTTCCTGGGATTGGTACGTTACCTCGGGCTTTTCCTGGAGAAACTCGCGGACTACACGCCAATCCTCGAAAAACTGACGACGAAGGATTGCAACGTGCAGTTCCCAGAGTGGACCACGCTCCACCAGGATGCCTTCCAAGCGATAAAGGATATCGTCCTCGGCGCGGACTGCCTCACGACGATAAACCACAATGACCCCGGGGAGAATAACATCTACGTGACAGCGGATGCATCAGATAAACGCTCCGGCGCAGTACTGTCCTGGGGACCCACCTGGGAAACAGCTCGGCCAGTGGCGTTCGATTCAATGACCTTCAAGGGTGCGGAGTTGAATTACCCCGTACATGAGAAGGAGTTGTTAGCGATAATGAGGGCATTAAAGAAATGGAGAGTCGATCTGATAGGCTCACATTTCTCAATTTATACTGACCATCGGACATTGGAGAATTTTGATACGCAGAAGGATTTGTCCCGACGACAGGCCCGGTGGATGGAAATGCTGTCACAATATGACTATAAAATCATATACATCGAAGGCGAAGATAATACCGTCGCAGACGCGCTGTCGAGAACCGAGTTCGAGGACAGCGCTGCTGCGGAGCTGGCAGCTTGCGAACCAATCATCGGCCACGAAGAACATGATGCTCCTTTGGCGGCGGTGATGCGTTACCGGCATGACTCCCCATTCCATGCGGTACAGTGCCTTGCACGAACGAGAATTCGGGACGGACCCACAGTAGCACCGCCACTGGCGGCGACAATGAAGATCGGCGCGGATGCAAAACTGCTTGATTGCATCCGCAACGGCTATCGCGACGACCCCTGGTGCCAAAAGTTTGAGTCAGCAAGCAAGGGCATTGTTGGCCTCGAGTTCCGCGAACCGGAACGACTATGGTACATAGGCAGCCGCCTAATCATCCCGCGCGTGAACAGCCTACGCGAAATGTTTTTCCAGCTCTGCCACGACAACCTCGGACATTTCGGCTTTGATAAGTCATATGAATCGTTACGTGACACGTATTACTGGCCCAACATGCGTCGCGATCTGGAAGAGGCCTACATTCCCTCGTGCCCGGACTGCCAACGAAACAAATCACGAACGAAGCGGAAAGCGGGCCCTTTGCACCCTCTACCTGTCCCGGACAAGCGCTGCGAGTCTGTGGCGATCGACTTCATCGGTCCCTGCCCTCCAGATGAAGGTTTCGACTGCATCGTCACCATGACTTGCCGCCTCGGGACGGACATTCAGATCATACCCACGCACACGACCATAAAGGCCCCCGAGTTCGCCTTGCTGTTCTTTGAACACTGGTATTGCAAAAACGGATTGCCGCTTGAAATCGTCTCCGACCGTGATAAATTATTCATCTCTGACTTCTGGCACGCTCTGCACAAACTCACCGGGGTGAAATTGAAGATGTCATCTTCTTACCACCCACAAACGGACGGTTCTAGCGAACGGACGAACAAAACAGTAAACCAGTGCGTGCGTTTCCACGTTGCACGAAACCAACGCGGGTGGAAACGTGCACTGCCCCGCATCCGCTTCGACATGATGAACACGGTAAACGCGTCCACCGGCTACTCGGGCTTTCAACTGCTTACAGGCCGATCGCCGCGAATAATCCCGCCGCTCGTGGACGCTCCAACGTCAACCAAGACTGACGTCGATGCTGCCAGTATCATCAAACAACTCGAAACTGATGTCGCAGACGCGCGCGATAACCTGCTGACGGCAAAGATCTGCCAGGCCGAGCAGGCGAACAAGACACGCGGTCCAGATTTCGACGATTTACAGATTGGTGACCGGGTGAAACTGACAACGGAACACCGCCGAGCTATATATATGAAGAAGGGCGACAAACGCGTCGCAAAGTTCATGGCGCGCTTCGATGGACCTTACGAGATTATCGGAAAACACGCTGAGTGCTCGACTTTTACACTCCACCTTCCCAACCAGCCGAATGTATTTAATGTTTACCACGCATCTGAATTAGAACCATACGTCGAAAACGATGCAGTACTTTTCCCCTCGCGCACTCTACCCGAGCCCGGCCCCGTCATCAGCGACGAAGGCGAGGAAGAATACTATGTGGAGTCGATCCTCGACGAGCGCGTCCGCGGACGCGGAAAACAATACCTGGTGCGCTTCACCGGTTACGGTCCCGAGAAGGACCTATGGCTCCCTGGTCGCAATCTGGCCGAAGCCGAAGCTCTCGACGTCTGGGAAGCTCGCACGACGGTTTGACGGGACGGATGCTGGAACGGTTTTTTTTATTCTCAAGGCTACGGCGTGCGGGGGTTGTCCCCTCGTACGCATTTTACGTATGTTTACCTATTTTTCTCCTTTCTCTGTTGACAACCGCTGGGGGAGATGGGCAAATTTTTTATTGACGGGGAGGGTGTAAGCCCGCTACGGTACTTACATGGCGCACGGACACTTACAGTACAGCCACCTGCTTACATATTCCATTCCTTTCTTGCTCTTGTACTACGACATCGTCTGGCGCTCGATATATATACGCTGGTCTATTTGATACTGTCCGCCTTCTGAGTTTTCCCTAGTGTTTCTTGCCTCTTGAACCAGGCAAGTCTCCAGATGAGCCTGCCACCCCGGCTCTCGTTGTTCAGCCTGCGCAATAAAGGACACGAAGCGGTCGTGCCGCTACCCCCGACAGCGACAAGGACGTCGAGCCCACTCCCACCCAACCGCATACCGCATTTGCACGTCAGGCGCACAAGTCGTCTTCGACTTTGATTGACGTACCAGGCCCACGCACCGTCCCAGCAAATACCACCACAGACAACGATGAGGCGGATCCGCTCGATACCATTGACATCGACGTGGATGATGGTGTGCAGGTCCCGCCGAAGCGCCGAGCACCGAGCCGTAGCGCGACGGCGGTCAAGCACGAGTATATGGAGCTGGTGCTCGAGGCCGGCAGTGAACGCATCCCGCTTCGCGCGGTGGATGGGGGAGAAGACCGTGGTCCTATTCCAGCTATACCGAAAAGCGCTGCCGAAGCGGCGTGCGAGTTGTCGAATGGCTACAATGCGCATGGTTACATGCGTCCCCACTGTCCGACAGCCGAACAGTTCGCATCATGCAGACTTCGAAGTCCCACGGTTCAATAAATCGAGTTCAACATCCGAGGCAGCTTTTTAGAATCGAACAAAGAAAATCGAACAAAAAAATTCATAAGTCGGTAGTACTCATCCACTGCCGTCCTGTACGGTGTTTGGAAAAAAATCTTGCGCGTGCGAGAACTATACGGTGATATTTCAGGTAAATATCCGAGAACATCATTGCTGGTGGACCCGCCTTCATTTTTTTTCTTCAACTCGTGCCAGTTTATTCCCAATGCTCTTGTTTAAGTAACTCTACTGACGCGTCAGTATTGCAGTCTACTCAGAAAAAAAAAGCCGGAATGTTACACCGACTCACCAATACAGCTTACTTCACGATTGGATCATACTCGCGCGAGAACCATGTGGCTCGGGCGGTATAGAAAATGAAGCTTGAAGAGGGTTGGAGACAAATGGAGCAGACGCGTAGAGTACCAAAGCAGGGCTCAGAACACGAGCTGTTTGCCCAATTCAAGACAGAGGCGCTTCCAGACAGACGCGTCTGTTTGTAAAGATTGACCTATGTTTGTTTGAGCATCTCCGCTCGTCAGCCACTCACCTTGCCTTCTGCCACCACCTTCCCCGGTTAGTTTTCTGTTGTTTTCGTGTCCTTTTCCTACCCTGGAGCTCACATCTTTCCCTGCAGGAAGCCTACAAATGTTCTGCCCAGTCTGTCGCTCCACAAGCCCGTTCCTTCTTGGTGTGTCCGAGTAGACCACAAGCTGTCTCGCCTAAGGTGCCAATTATCCTGCGTGATTCGCCTTGATTATATCTGCTGAGCCTTTCCCAGGGAACCATCTGAACCAGTACGGTCCGAGTTGAGTCATTTTTCTCACAGGTTCGCTCATCTCAATCCAAGTGGCAGATACATGTGAAGATCGCCCACTGCGCCCGCCCTTCGAAACAGGACAGTCAATCTCTTTCGAAGGATCTTTCATTCGCTCATCTATATTTCTCTGTAGCTCCACACGCGACACGTTCTTCTCGCCAACTGGCCTTGCTGCTCGCCACAGATGGATTTCCTGCTAGTCTACGAGTTTCGGGAGGGTCGGACGGCTGGGCGCTCCTGGTTTCATTTGTCTACCTCCAACATGTCCGAATTCCCTCAGCGTCGGGCGGGCCAGCGTCTACAAAACGGGAGCGCCTCCGGCGGCTGGTTGGCCTGTGTCTTGCCCCACCGGGAATCCTCAAGGGAAACCTGGGGCTAGCAACCTCATGGATACCTCCAGTCGCGCGCAGTGCATTTCAAGACCTCCCAGGCCGAGAGAGGTTCGGTGACGCCAGGAATGGGTCCCGTTCCAATCGAAGACGCCGCCGAACCGCTTGGTCTGATGCCGTACTGGGACGAGTTGCTAATAGGAAGGACGCGTTCCATGCTCGATCCGAGTAGTCAGTAGTGTACTTCCCAAACAAGGGCTTGCAACCCTGGCATCTCCTTATCGCGGGGTTTGGGTCTGAGTCCTTCATGGGCCACCAAGATGCCTGAATACATGCCTATAGATAATCATGATACAATTACAATACATATTCCAACTACTCAATACATCTATTCCAACGACTCTCAATTTCATGGCTATTCATCGCCGTAGTATGATTGAGAAAAAACAGTTCTTCTAACAAACTCCATGTAACCCTTGCCCGTGTACGCATATCCAGAAGATCTGCCGAGCTGCGACATACCTTGCTCTTGCCTCGAAGTGCAAATTTCCTATCGGGGCGGTATCAGGAGGTAATATCCGGGCGCTGGTAGGATCCACATACATACGGCTCTGTGAAAACGCGACGTGGTGGAGAAAATGCGAATGAAATATCAAAGGAGCGGCGCCAGGCTGAATCGGACATTAATATTGAGCAGCAATCCAGCGTAGCTCGCTGGTGAGCTTCTGTGTGAATAGGCCCAAAACAAAATCGACACGACTACAACGTCGAAAACTTTCGCCTGAAGAGAATTTGAGGTTTACAAGCACAGTAAAAAAACAGGTAATCAGTATATATCAGACATTATAGGTAACATGATAGGTGTTCTTGGGGCGCTGATCATTCAACGTACCAAATATCCATCTCGGTCAATTAAAATAAAACGGAGAAAGTTGGGACGACGTTACTGTGAACAAGGTCGCGCACTTGGTCAGACGATCTCCGTCTGCTGAGATTCAAGTCACCATGCTGAAGTTGGTTGAACAATGCATGAGCATACTGTCGAGGATGCCGGCTGCCAGTGTCTTAAACTCAATGTGAATTAAAATCACGTTGAACACGGGCATATCTGACTGACCTGAGTAGAAACGGCCATACTTTCTACACGCAAACCCTCACGAACATGAACCATAGTTCTCGACATCAACTAGCGAGCAAATACGTCGCGGGTGAATAGTTGATGAACGGAGAATGGATTATAAGCACTTTTGGTATACAAGGTTATGACCTGAACTTGAACCAGATTTGAGCGATTTACAGCGGACGATTCGGAGTAGAACGCAGTCTCGAAATATGGTAAATGAAGGAAGTCGATGCAACTTAAATTGAATAAAACATGGTGACAGACATACCTGATCTTCACTATAGCCTTCTTGACCGATACTCCATCAAGACTGTAAACTTTTACTCGATACCTATTGAACTGACAGACTGAACTGGACGTACTGTACTGTATATGCAACTTGAGTTGAAATTGGAGCAAATAATCATTGAGTGACGGCGGTGGTCGGGGTTAGGAATTGAGTTGACGAGGCCTTGAGCTGCCTCGAGGAGAGGATCATTGATTCATCGGGAGGCAGTTATTCCGGAATGTGTGTAACTTATGCTCCGACCTGTGGACCTGTGGAGAAAAGAGATCGTCTTGAGGAGGCAGAAACGGCAGACACGAGAAATTTGGCTGAAAAGTAGGATTCCATTGACGCGACATAGAAATCAATGAGTCTGAGTTTCGGAATCAATAGCATCAATCTGACAGCATCAACTCCGAAATGACTCACTGACCTTCATCCTGTTTCCTCCCCCTCTCACCTGAATAGCGACATTGCTTCAACTTTGCAAAACCTATGCTGGTCCTGTGGTTCCTGGATAGTGCCTGATGCTAGTCGAACTGATCATGGGACGGCAAACCCTGCTGGAGAGCTACTCGGGAAGATTCTGGTGAACTTCGATATGGCGGCGTAGATTCTGCATCGACGAAGTGCTCGGCTTTCAGACTTACTTGTCCGTTGCAGCTCCGATTTAAAGGGGCTCTTTCCTACTGGGTGATCGACGATTCCGCATTCAGTCGTTCTTCCGCCAACATGTCGTCCCCGCGGATTTCAGAAATATTCGATCTCACCGTCGAGATTCCGCTCAAGGCCTTGAAACAGGTCCACTCAATGTCGGTAGACAGAGTTCTCAAGGCGGCGTTCCCTGGCGGCGCACTTTGGCAGCACCTAGTGGGGCAGGCCATCGTCGCAGAGGCTGGGGACCTGTACAGCGAGAATCTGACGGTCCGTTTCAGCTTCTCAGGGTTTTATTTCTATTCTCACATCATCCGTAGGAGTGGCGGCGTCTCCTCGTCGATCACCGGCACAACCACCGCGAGCTAGCATGGAAGCTGGGTGTTGCGCACCACAGCAGAAAGGTCGATGGACATGATGTGCTCATGGCGCTCCTCCAGACGATCTCGGAGCAGGACGGGGAGGATGCCGCTGCCAGTTGGATTTCGCGCTTGGTTCGACCCGCAGCCGTCAAGGAAAAAGAAGTCAATGCGCCGCGTCTGGCCGCCCTCGTTTCCCAGCGCTCCGCCTCATACCCCCTTCCACCCAGCCGCGAACGGGCCATCTTCGAGGCTCTGTATAAAGCTAACGTCACGGCCAGGATTCAAACTGTGAGTCGTCAGGGCTCATAGAGCTCTCGGTCACTAAACCTTTGGTTATTAGCAACGCCCACACAACCCGTACACGATTTCACCGGGGTCTACGCTCATTCCATCTCCTTCACAGATGTTCCCGCCCTCGGTCACGGCGGCGCATCCTGCAAAGAGGGAGCGCGATTTGACGGCCGCACCGCCATGTCGTCACCATCCCGAGAGTGCCGAACGCGAAGGCCGTCCCCGTACGTCTTCCATCTTTCCCGGTTCAGATGAGGAAAGACTGACATCATGCACAGCCAAACGGCGGCGTGTCGGTCCTTCGGAATTGGAGGCAGTCGCAGGTCCGTCCCGGCTGCCTTTGGCGGAGAAGAGATGAGGCGACATCAAACGACATCGTATACGAACGAGATTTTACATTCATTTGTAGCGCGATATAAAACTTTCCGCAGTTTATTGTACATGTATCCGTGCTTCTACTATCTAGTTTGTTATTTGAGGGTGTAGTATAGATTTGTATATGTGAGAATGATAAGAGGGATACACCAACCATCACGCTTAGCCACAGTTAACTGGGATGGTGAATGTCTGAAAGATATATCAGCAAAGCGGGGCGGCGGGCAGTAGATTCTATACCTCTGGCGCCGCAGTGGAGGTAGATGCGCTGGGGCATGTGGGCGCTGTTGGGGGTACTAGATAGGATTTGAACGATGATATTCAGAACAGAAGAGGGTGAACTACCATTCTCTTTCACGCTTGTGATCCAGGGAGGGGTGTGGTGGTGTATATTGTCGGATGGCTGGTGGCGCGCCCGCTTGGTACGCGGTCGTTTGCGTGAAGCGCTAAGGAAGGTGGTGGTGGCGGCGGCGGCGGGACGGGTAGTCACTCGTGGAAGGAGCGTGTTCCTGGGTGGAGTCAGCGAAGCGCGGGAAAGATAGGAAATATAGAAAGTACATACATCACAGCATGGATAAGGGGAGTGAAAAGGTCTGCAATCCATAACGGCGCCGCCTCGGGACGAAGCTTGCCGAAGAGCTCCATGAAAATCTCGAAGGCGTTACCTGCCCGCTTGTTGTAGTTCTCCGTCGGCTCTTCGTCGACGCCGAGCTTATGCAGAATCTCTTGGAACGTTCTATTACAAGTCAGCTACGAGCGTGCCCTCTATGTTCTGGATGAGCAAAATTGTTTGATAGAACGGCCAGAATTAAAGTACCCGTTGACTAGTAGGATCTGCGTTAGGATAAAGACGATATTGGAGGGCTGAGACAAGATGGCCAACACGCGAATCTCCTAATGTCTCCGCACACTCTTCAGCAACAGGATCTAGTGGGGCGCGGAGTTGCTCCCAGCCCTGATCCGGAAGTTGGGCAACCTGGGGCCGATAAGAGTACGCTTGTATGGTTTGTCGTATAGCGCATCGTTGGGCGGACTCGGAGAAGGTGGTTGTATCACACAGGAAAGAATAAGATTTAGAGGCCATTGGGTGCCGCTGTGCAGTGTGATGGAGCGCGCGCTGTTGTGGTGGATGACTGAAGGACGGATCCGTGGAGATGAGGTTTTTGATGTGGGATTACAGCACTTCGAAGCACTTACGGTACGCTCTTGGGAGTTCTTGGTGTTTCTCAAACGCTCTGTACTATCGATGCGACTCTTCAAAATTCTTAACTGAGCACGTACGAGCTTTTACGCATTCTCGCATCGGGCTCCAAACTCGAACAGCAACCAGGAGATGGGACTTTCTCAAAACTCACTCAAAACTGTCAAGCGTGGCATGGTCTCTTCGCTTTTCAACCCCTTCAAGCTGGTGGTCTGGCGGCTGGCTACCTATCGCTACCGTCGGGAGACGGGAGGCTTGCTGTGAGATCGTTGACCGATATTTTACGGGGAATAGAGAGATAATACACCTCGAAGCGCACCGCAAGCAAACGGCAAAGCTCGAATCGGGGCTACATTCTGGCCTTGAGAGGAGTCAATCAACAATCAATCAGCCCATTTTGCATTGGACTACGACACATTTTGGGATTTTCTTGAGGTGCCGAATATCGGAGAATATGGGCCAAACGAGCATGAACAATGCCAAAAAGCGACGATGGCCCAGGACCCTAGGAAGGGTCAGTGCTCGTATGGTGATGAGTGAGGCTCTCTGGTACGTTATTCAGCGGCTGCGTATCTTTACCCTAACCTGTGATTCTAGAAGGATGAGAAAGTTGTAGGCTTCTTGTTAGTGTTCGTTCCACGTCTCACTCACCACGAAGTAACCGCATCCTGCTCCTGTTTAAGCTCCCGACTATCCGCTGCCAGTGCTCCGACTTGAAGGCTACTCGGTCAACAATCGCCCGCTGCAACGACAAGGGTAGCAGTCCTGGCGCTCGGGGCTGTCGGTATGGGCGGTAGGGGATCTTAGACAATCGTGGTGGTCGTGGTTTGCTCGTAGTGGGAATGAAACAGGGGGCGCCGTTTACCCGGGATCGAGAGCATCACCGGCGCGGCGTTTCGCGCCATATAGTCGTTTCCCGGTGGGCATACATTGTTCAGGTCGGCTCCGGGCTTACGACGGAACAGTTTTCGGTCAGTTATCCACCCGATCTTCAGTCCTCAAATTCATTTAACAAGCCATACACCCGTATTCCCAGCCTCGGAGAAGATTTCCGGCCACCCAGATTGCCTCTATCGATGCAATGCAGTCAGGTCAAGCAAGTCGAGAAAAAATCGCGCCAACGAAACAAGTTGCGGGGGAATAAGGCCCAGACGGAGGGGGATAGGGCAGCGTGGATTGGAAAGGGAAGATATCGGTGACGGAGATTCTCCGCCACACTTGGCGCAACCGGCCCGACCCGTCGGCGCCGGGCTGTGCAGCACCTCCTTGGCACCTCCACGACCGCTGACAACAACATTGACGCAACTGAGCACGAGCATGTCCGCGTTATACTCGCTGGGCGATCTGGCACCATCGTGTCTGCGGCGGGGCAAGCTGCCTCTTCTTTGTCTGCAGGAGACACTGGAAATGAGCACACAATGATTTCCGACTTGAAGAGTCGTTCGGCGCCGATTCGCACTCGATTCGCGACACCGAGGACAGCGTGCGGTTTTAATCCCGACGTCGACGCCGTGCCCGCGCGCATTGTATTCAGCGAGGATTCATGATGGGCAGTGGTTCTGGAGGTGTTGGGCGAGAGCGGGCTGCAGGTCGATCGGTGAGAGCACTCCTCGGCTCTCCTTCATCCTCGACCTCAGATTGGTCGTCGCGCAACGGCATCAAACGCCGAGACTTTCGCCCGTGCGCGGGCGCTCCGTCTCGCCCGTCAAATACAAGCCGACGCCGACGAAGATGGAGATGATTCAGAAGAGGTAAAATAAAAAAGCATCACGCTCATGCAGGGTTCCCACTCACGCGCTGTTGAGAAAGCCGGGGACCCCGTCATTCTGCAGGACGTTGGGCGCACTGCTACCTGCACTTCGCGCGAAGAACGTGCTCATGCGCATGGGCTTGTGCGCCAATATCAAAGGACTGTAGGAGGACAGTGGACGCAGTGGTACGCGTTTCTCTGCCTCCCATTTTATTCTCTTCCTACGTGCAGAACTGATGAATGCCATGTGGATCTAGAACCCACTCCGCCCGCGGCGCTCTTTCCTCCCAAACACCCTGATTCCAGAGCTTTCACCGTGTCCTCTTCATCCGCGTGTGGGCTGCCAACTCGCCTCATTGCACCTTTAGCAAAAAGGGTTGCCGCTTGAGGCCGCGCTCTGTATGTACACACGCTGAAATCTCTTCCTCAACAATACGTGCTGAGTTTCTGCTTAGGGACATTCATTTCGAAAGAGTTGCCGGACCCCGTGTCGCGCGCGATCCGTTCGTCCTCCAGCGAGTCGTCCATACGAGTGCTGTCGGTCGACAATCTAGACCGTAGCCTTCCGGCCGAGCTCGAGCGGCTGAACGCGTTCAAGGCCGTGACACAGTCCAAGTGCCGCTTCACGATGCTCCTCCAGTCTCTCCACTTGTTCTGCGGCTACAACGACCAGGAGAGGGACGCGGCGCTCGTCGCCAACTGTCCCAGGCGACCGCTGAGTGCGACCAGTTACTCGAAGATCTGCTTCATATTGCCGATCAAGTTGACCAGATTACGTGCCTGCTTGACGTCCATCGCTTGTGATCGCGCTCCGCAAGGTGCGCTTACCGACGTTTCCGTTTCAGCGACTCCCGAACTTACCACATTCTATTCAGTTGAACAGCAGCTATGGCCGTCGCACCGCGGAGCTGATCGCTGCCCGCAAAAAGGTCGCAATGCTAGAGGCCAAGCTGAACGATGCGTGGCAGCAGGCAGAAAAAACTGGCGCGCGAGATGGATGACTTTGACGCAGGAGCAGCTTTGGACGACGACAAGGGCGACGCGGTGATCGAGCTTGCAGAGGTCATCTCACTAAATCCCCGCCAGTCTCCCTCCGCGACCTCAACACTCAGTCTGTTTCAAGTTGGGTTTAGTCTGGATGCCATCTCGCGCATGCAGTCGCAGGCCATGGAGCAGCCATCTATGGACGAGTCGCGGCTGTTAGAGCCGACGCCGTTCACGCCTACGATGATGAAATGCCATCCCCGTCCCCCTCCCCGTCAGAAACCGCCTACTCCAACCCCAACCTCCGAGCCAACACCAGAAATTGCCGAACCGCCAGCATCCATAGCGCTCGCCGCACGCGAAGCGGCACAAGCGTACGTACGGCCCGCAGCCAGCGCACACCGATGTGAGCCGCGTCAGCACCGTGTCCGCCGCGCGACGGTGCAGCCTGTGAACCTTCATGGGGAGCCTCCGTATGCCAAGCATCAAGGGCCCCGTCAACCAGTCAATCCCGTCGATCAGGCTGCTGCAGGACGCGCCGAGGACGCCAGCGGAGCGCGAGGAGACTTCAAATTGGAATCGTTCCAGCGTCTGAAATCACTCACGAAGCGCTACTCCTTGTCGTTCCCCGCTGCGACGCGCTCGAAGCCCGCCGCCTGCTGTTTGGACACTATTACCTTCTCGTGTTTTTTTCACGTCTGGTCGATATTCTCGGTTGCATTGTTCATTATGTTCCTGCCTATGTCTCGACGTACTCCCACAGCTTTACAAATTGAAGTTCCCTCGGGTGCATTATTTATGTTTCACCAATGGTGAGAATATCTTGCATAATAGTACATTGGCGGCGTGTATTAAATTCCCGATGATAAAAGGAATAGAAATTTGAGTGGTCTAAAGTAAAGAGAGGAAGGAAACTGCACTAGCCCGAGCCGATCTCATCCGACCTTGGTGTCTTATCCGTGTATCCGCCTCCCCCGCGAATCTTCTGTGCCGTCTTTTTCGCACGGGCAATAGGAGCTGAGGAACCCTCTGCGTCCTCGGGGCCGGGTCGATGGATGAGCTCGATGAGCGCGTCGTCATCCAGGTCGTTCATGTGTGCAGGGAGACGCGGCTTGTTCTTGAAGACGGAACCTCGACTTTCGATCATACGGTTATAGTTCGTATCGCCTAGGCGATTCCGCAATTGCGCGTGGAGGTTCAATATCAGTTCCTTGTCCGTCTCTTCCTGCTGCTCTGCGGCGGCGTCCTGCCCCTTGGATTTCTTTGCGCCCTGTTCACTGCGGTGGCATCTATTCTTCAGTTCATCGCGACGGGCTATTAGGGTTTCGATGTATTTCTTTTGCAGATCTTCGATGGCCAGCGAGGAGTGGACAATGTCGGCGGTTCTGGCGGTGGGGTCGCATGGAGTAAAAGGAAGGTCGCTGGGCTCATTAGCCAGAGATTTGGTTTTGCCAAGGGTGCGGAGAGACGAGCGGACGCGGGAAGCGGCATGCATGTCGGAAGTGGAGTGTTCAAGACTTCAGCAGAACAAAAAAGTTGTACAAGCAATATCTGAGACTGTTCGTGTCAAGAGGCTTTTGTTTGACACGGTTTGTTCAACTTGGGTTTCGTTGTCCTCTGCCTTACATTAGTAATTCGATTTCAGCCTACTAAGTAATTTCAGCCATACTGGAAGGCCTTTGCTCGTTTGATATCGTCTTGGAATACTCTTGCCAAGAATATCAGCGCTGGTCAAACTCTGCAAGCCAGCATTGAGCCAGTCTCGTATTAACTGTGTACAAGTTCAGACGTCGCCGTTTTCCAGCCTGATGTGCTGCATAAGCCGGGATTTTCTTCTGGCTCTCTCACTGGCACTCTCGGTTGTAATTCAGCACGCTTCAGGAAAAGTTGAGCTCTCAGTATAAATCGACGTTCAGGTTGAGGCTTTCAGCTGCTCTGAATCAGCAGAACGGTATGATTTTTATCCTTCTTGCGCTGCCAGTCATGTCTCCACGAACTGCGGCGGCCCTGTCACACTGTGAGTCTTTCTATCTTCGACTCTGACTCAATTTTACCCAGCTCATTATCAACTCCGTACGCATCTTCCTAGCTCACAATTTTCCGTCCAGTTCTCCGCTGTATATCATTTCTTTTCTGCTTCCCATGTTGAACAGATTGTCTAGCTGCGGCAGCTATAGAACTCAGTACAAGCGAACCGTTCAGATCAACGGCTGTCGATGTCAAGTATTTATCAGCTCAAAAAAAAACTGTTCATTCCCTGAACGCAGGCAAGAGCGTCCTTGTGACCATCGACACGTATGTGGACTTCGTCAAAAGCCGTCCCTGTCAGTTTATATTGAAGTACCAAGAGTTACTACCTCACCTAAATCACTCGAAGAGCCATCAGCCACTATCCATGGGGAAGTAAAGGTAGGCGACGTCAGGTTTTTCTCATTGCTACGTGATCTAACCTTTAAACAGGTACACGGGTAACGCCGGCGGTGACGAACGCGCGGACAGCAGATGTATGCAAATGATCACTGTTTTCTTGCCCGTTCATATTTTTACAGTGCTCTCTATATAGCAAATGTAATGGAGATAATAACCGGCTTGTAGATGCACATGTATACTCGCATACATGCCCGCCCGGGTTTTAATACTGAATCCTAAAGGGATACGAACCGGAGCTTGAGGAAGAGTATCACCGAACTGTGTTTAAAAATGACTGCATACGTGTCCACGGCAAGACTGAGCTTCCTGTCACTAGAATCCATTACTTAAATACCAACGCAATCTATGTACGCTCAGTCCAGAGATTATGTTACAAAGGTCTAGTCCGCCTTCAAACCACGGCCTTTCCGCGACGGGTTGCGCTTGAGGCCTCCTAGAGTTTTTAAGATGAGAGTAGATTCTGCTTGACACGAGAAGGTGGCTTACCTGCTGCCGCAGCCTGTGGTGCCGTACTGACCCCACCGGTTGTGCGGGCCTTCTTGCGTGGCTCCGGCGCCGTCGGCTTAGAATTGTCTGGAAAGAAATGGCACCGCCTAAGTAATAATAATAATATGAATGCTGCGAATAACGTACTAGCACCGCCCGTCCCGCCGGACACCTTGCGTTTCAAAGACTTTGTGGCCACGAGTGGGACCTTTTCAGGGCTTCCCGGGATGCCGAGCGCGTCTAGAGTGGATAAAGTAGTGAGAATCCAATACTGGCAGGATAGGCGGGGAGCGACTTACAACGCAACGCCGCCTTCTCTCGAGCGTTCTCCTCTAGACGAGTTCTACGGCCCTCGGTTCGAGTTTCAAAAATCCTTTTATTCTTTTCGTGAACCTTGATCTCGGCCTCGATATTGGAAATCTCCTCGAAAAGCTGCGAAATAGTATCGTGGTGACTGGTCATCGCGGTGTTGTGTTCTGAATTAACTTGTCTTACTCACGTGGACGTGCTCTCGCTTGGGTTGAGGCCTCCGAGCCTTTCCGACACGGAACGGTATTGTCCGAGGCGGAAAGACCAGACTTTTGAAACAGGTGGCTGACACCATGGCCATCGTTCATCTTCATGTTTCTTGTCTCCTACCTCCACGAGCTTCCATCTTAGTCCTCTCTTGTCGAGTTCTGGCATTCTGCGAACTATCAAGTTACATACTTCAAGTTGGTGACTCAATGGTGAGAGAACATGCATCGTGTTCCGTCCTGCACCACTGACTGTTGGGTATTCAGCGATTAATCGACGCAGGGCGGACGCGAATTGGTCGTTCTCGCTTCAGGTAAACTCAGCCACGCCAATATTTCATTCAGCATACTGATTACGTTCCCTCTTGGGCGATGCGGCGGCAAGGTGCGTGCCATATATCTGGTCGGTATGCTGATGTTCTCTTTTCAGCAACTTCGACGCTATGGACGCCGCAATTGCACATCCACCCACCCAGAACAGTGAGCATCGATTTTATTCTCTCCGGAATGTGTCTCAAACATCACCATGCAGAGCTTGACTCGATTCAGTGCGCTCGCTGCAAGTTTCTTTCCCGTATTCGCTGATCCTCGCGCTGATTCTCAGATAGTTCGACTCGTTTGACCCGTCACCCGAGGGTCCGTGGCCGGTGCTTGCCCTCCCGGGTATCACGCCTGGGGATTTGTCCGGCGAATATTGCGCACATGGCGTCCACCTTGTGCGGGTGTTCATGTGTACCAGGGCCCACGCCAGCAGCACCTGTTCCCGGTGATACAGGGCTTGTCGTAACGACTCGCCCATCTGCTGGCAGCGGCAACCATGAACTCAATACCCTGTCAACAGGTGTTCATGGCTGGGGCAATTTCTGTGCGGATCGCCTGTTGCAGGTGATAAAACCTAGACCGCAGCCTTCATTGGCGAGGTCGAACCCCCCCGCGTGGATTCCGGCCAGGTACCATCAATGGCGGTAGCAGATCTGTACGGTGGGCGGAAGGGATGTAGAGGCGCGGGGAGATTTGGGCTGATGAAGAGGGCTTTTTCATGTGGGATTGCTTGCTTTGTCGCTGGAAGGAACCCAGAGAAGGGTGGAAACCCTCGCGCGCCCTCGACGTGGGCTCTGGGCCAAGGTTATCGTTCTGCGAGCCGACCAACGCGCGTCAAAAGCTTCCATGCACCGTGTATCATACATGTATATATCTCGTCTAATCCTCAATTCTTTTCGCAAACGCTGATCTCAAGTTCGACTCCTTATTGTGGAGGGAGATGCGACTACTTGACATTCTTTACCTGAAAACAAGTCAACTCAGTGGAATGAAAGGCCTGCCTTTCACCCCTGCAGGGAGCGGCGAGAGGGGAAGAGCCCCTAAAAACGCGCGACGTCACATTCCAACGCGTTCGTCAGGTGACCGCTAATCCCTAATTCGAAAAGCTACTTTAAGGTACTTGAAAAAATCAAAGCAAGGGAGGTCGCGGGACTTCAGTTCCATTGTTTTGAGCAAAATAATGTGGCACTATCGAAATGTGAAGCTCATGGCACCACTTCCAGTCAAGCGCTTCAGGGCAGCATTACAAGGAAGTGGACTTGGAGAAACGAATACAGATCTCCCCCCCTTGTGTCACCGGGACACTGCCTGCACTTAGTCTTTTTCGTTTTCGTAGCTTCTAAAAGTGTGTATACACACCTCTTCATTGATAGGACGTCCATGAATTTCATCTAATGATGGGATACAACCACAGTATTCGATTAATCTCAATCTGAATAACCCCCAACCAGTTCAATTTTTGCGAGGTTTCCGGTGTCTTGTTCTTCCCAGCAGACATAATCATCTCAACCCATGATTCTACCGTCCATCGAATCTGTGAGAGAGTCGAACGTGAAATAGAGTTTCCGTTTGATACAGTCTCCGAAGAGGAGTAAAGCCCGAAGTCCAACCAAACCAGCTCTCCCGCGCGAATGGTAGCCTCGAATCAGATACGCGTCTGCGCAATTTATTGTTGTTATGGGTCCAAAGCAAACTGCCAGCGGAGTTTTGGTTGATTGTGAAATCCGGGGAAGTTCGGAGCGGAATCCGAGCTCTGGACCGATAATTTGAGTTCATGTCAATGGGCGGCTGGTGTATGTCGTATCGAAATGAGAGGCAGTTTGATCATCCGAACGACCACCTAGAGCGTCAAGTACTTACAGCTGAGATCGAGGTCAGAAGTATCAACCAGCATGGTGCAGTGTGGAAGATTTCCAGCTGAACTCGGAATAAAGTCTAAGCCATTGTGTTCCAGAGAGATTTTTGAGGGCAATAGATACTCCTGTTAGAATGGAGTTCTGGCTGAGATGAATGCGTCCCCGTAGTAGTTGAAATGTGTGATTGAGGTATGTAAAAATACACATTCCGCATTTGTCGGTGAAAACCAACGCCGGGTACTGCTGCTACTAACAGCGGCAATAATTGAACGGTCCAGAAACAGCAGTGACGAGCAAGCAGCGGAGATAATTCCTGGCTGTTTAATCGGGATCTCTTTCCTCAGAAATTGGAAAGCTCAGCAAATGAAAAATAGGAAATTCTGCAGCTGTGCATCCTTGTGCATCCCGCAGATCGTCCTGCACAGTAGCCAGGTGCCCCGCGTGGCTTGCCAGGCGAAACCGGCGGCAGAGATGGCACGCTCTCAGACCCAGACCCCAGAACAGCGTAGGGTTTGATGTTGAAAATCGAGGCGCTTGGGGGCGCAAAGCTGTTTTCTGTAGGCAAATGTGGTCTCTGACCAAATCTGCCCGCTGCGATGGCACAAGCGTCGAAAGCAGCGCACACGGGAAACAGAATGAAGACCGAGATGATGGCGTCAAATGCCAAGCTTTTTCGTTTTTTCCGCCTCCAAAAACCGCCTGCGGAAGACCCAAGGACTGTACCTCTTCTATTTCGACCCATAAACCCACCGGTTCGAGTCTAAAGCTGCAGAAAAATTTTAGCCATCCTTCTGAACAGGCCCCCGCCGCTTCATGGGATGCGCGACCAAGAACGGCGCCAAACGTCGTGTGCCATAATCCAGGGCATGTCGCTATCCTTATTACTCTGCTTCAAGCTGCAGGAGTCCAAAACTGCCCTGGTGTCCTCGGCCGCAACAGCTCCTCAACAGCTCGCCATGTTTGTGCGCTAGAACGACCCCCACATCACCAGCTCTCGAATCTGGCCACCGAGACCCTCGGCTCGTCCGCGCGTGCCGCCTTCTCCGTGTTCAAGGATGTGTGCCTCCCAACTTCGAGCATCCCAGTTCCTCCACAAGAACTTTGCATGCGTGCTGATCGAGAATGTGCTCACCAACTACCAAGCCAACTACGGTCTGGCGTCGTTGGTATGAGGGGGTTTTCAGCGTCAGGTTCAGCTTCCAGGGGTCAGCGATGAAGCTTCAGCGGTATATCTGCTTTAGTTTCCGTTTACTCTGATACTGAATAGTGATTCCCAGTATCGATCAGCTCGACCGAGACGTAAATTTATCTCCTCAACGTGGAATGCGCTCTGCAAACTTCAAAGGCTTTGCGCCTTTTTTTTTTTTTGCTATGGCACAATCCTGATCCAGCGACGGTGGGCCGCAACAGAAGCTCCCATTTACGCTCCGCCCGCCCACTACTTGGCGTCGCTGCCGTGGGATGCCCCATCGACCGCACATCGGTGCGTCGTATACGCCATCATCGAGAGCGATTAGCTAGCCTTCCTCGCCGCGCTCCATCATCACTGCCAGTCAAAGTTCGCCGCCCCGACGCGCGTCGTCTCTACGTGCCTCGATGTACCTGTTGCCAGCGCACTCTCTCTCGCTAACTGCCTCGGGGAGAGCATTGTCAAGGCTTCAGAACGCGGACCAGGTGCTGAAACGGCGTGGAGGGTCTGCGGCGAAACGTAGACCGTTTGGAGGCAGCGGGAAGCGGTCCAGGGAGTGCCGGAACACGACACGCCCTTCTCTCAGACCCTGACTCAAACGCATCGCAAGCCGCCGCCTCGAGTCCTCAAAAAACCTCTAGAGCGACGCGTGTTGTGTTGGCACAGTGCAGAGACGGTTGGCATGATGGATGGGGAGACCCAGATTGTAGATGCGACAGAGATCAATCAGACTGTTGTTCGGCAGAAGCACCTTTACGGGCGTCGAACTGCGTGCAGTGAATAGAGCTCGAGACGCTGTACCAGATCTTCGAGCCATCGGTACACACTCTCGTCGCCGGCTGGGAGACAATATTCGAGATGCGTACCAGCGCGTGCATGCCTCCCCCACCCGTACGATATACCTCCCTGGATTTGATCTCGTCTCTCACCTACCCATCTCCGACTCAGCATTGTATGCTAATTTGGCCGCCAAGCGGACACTAGCATCGCGCTGAACGCCGCAGCGAGCTAGAGCGAGTGTCTACGATGCAATCCACTCAAAGCAAGAACGCAGATGAGGAGCAGGAGTATCATCCCCTGTTGATGTTCGTTCTGCTCGTGGTGCCGTGGTACGAGATCGATGTCTGGTCTCTCTTTGCATCATGCAGCTTGTGTGGTACTTTTTCCAGAAAGTTAAGCTTCTTCAAGCTCGGAGTTAGGATCGATAAACAGATAAGAACGTAATTATAATATGGCTCCACACATAACATCGCAGCCAGGTCCAGCAAAAAATGTTCACGATCTAGGGTTTAGCTGCGCATTGTAGGGATGCCTTGAGATAATTTTACTGAGTTGATTCAGCCTTGTGGTAAACTGAGATGAATCTAATACTTGGCGAGGATTTTCTTTACATCGTGTCAGCACCACAGTATATATTCTCGTCATGCATGCTGAGCCTAAACCGCTCTTTTTATAACTCAACGTCTCATTTTGCTCGAGAAACACCGCGCGAAGTAACTTTACCTCAGAAGTTCCAAGTTGGGCGGAACACGCACACGTGCTCAGTGCAAACTCTCCTCCCGCGTCCATGCGCAACTTCAGTCCCGCCCTGTTTCCCGCCAGTGCTGAGTACCTGAAGCCTTTCAAAGTGTTCGATAGATTCCCGAAGGACATCGGGTTGGCGGTGCGTGCTTCAGGATCTTTGCAGTGCCTTGAATTCATGCGAAAAACAGATCTTGGAGCAATGCAGCCCGTACGATCTCGCCCAACTCGCTCTCACGTCTGGATTCCTCCGCTCCTTCATTCAACTCCACAATCACCTATGGACCTCGGCGCGATCCAATCTCGCCCGGGGAAACTGTCCTCGCCTTCCGCCACCGCCTGTTGTTCAATCGACCGGCAACTACTCTGAACAGGCGTATGCGTCGTGGTTATTTGGCGGCGGGATGTGTTCGGTGAGCATTGCGCTGTCGTCTCTCGCTATTTACTCACGACCGTAGTGGTGCTCGACACGGACCCAGATCGAGCCTGCCAACTTCTTGTTCCGTTTCCGCGCGTGTTCGGTGGGTCAAGGCTGCTGGCCTTTTTCTTTCGAGTGCTGATCACAACTTTGGGCAGATGGCGTGCAAGAAACTCCTGGCATCGTACGTTTCGATTTGTCTCCGCAGAACCCATCTCATTTACTGTCCAAATCAGTGACGCGAGCCTATGGACCGATAAGTCGAAGAAATACGCAGATTTTTCTTGGGGAAAATGGCTGCCTCGGGCAAAAATCGAGATTAACAACAATGGCTCCACCTTTCAGTACTCGAGGCGTGCCAGGCAGAACGCCGAGAGAGAACGCCAGCAGGCCATTGGCGTAGACGCCGGCAACTCAAGAAGGGATCCGAGGGGTTTTCCTGTGCGCACAGTCCAGCAGCTGAACGAGGTGAGTGCGTGCTGGAAATAGATCTGGACACTTCTCATCAGCCATAGGAATGCAATCTCCGAGCAGCGTCGCGACATGCCCTCACCCAGGTCCGTGGTCATTCGTTGGTTCACCTTTTCGTGCTAACAATCCGCCAGAACGCCAACGAACTCGCGGATTGGCACAAGCTTTATCTCGAAGAAAAGGCTGCTGTGTCGCGGACCAACTTCGCGTTGTACGTCGTGTCTTCATTATTTTTTGGCACCCGCTGACCGCGGAATATTCAGCCTGAAGCTCATGTCAGCTTTGGAAAACCAGAAAGTACAGGGCGTGATGCGATGCCCCACAATAGCGACTCTGTATCGTGCCTTCACCCGGGATCTGGCCCTCATTACACACACAGGTGAGCGTTGTTGCCCCGCGAGATCCCGTCGACGCATTGTAACATGATGTTCAGTGTGGAAAGAGCATCGGCCGTTGATACTCGCGGAGCTCAAATCCATGCAGCACGGCGTGTTTCCGGAGGGAATGGACGCTCGACGGAACGACAAGATACGCTGCCCGTATTGTCCGCGGTTGATGAAAGTGACCGGCATGTCGGACCACATCGTCATCAAGTACTCTGTTTTCTACCGAACCTGGGTGGTTGATTTAACATTTCCTTGCAGACACAAGGGCAGGGATCCAGACAATATTCCAGGGATCCCGGAAACACACAAGATGCATTGCCCGGACTGCCCCGACTCGAAGCGGCTATTCACGACGCGAGGGATGAAGGACCACCAACGAAACAAGTCGGTGGATGTTTCTTTCCTTGTGGGCGCATGACTGACGACTCCTGTAGACATTCGGAAGGGGCTACTATCTAGTCTTTGACCCTACCTTTGGATCTGCGCGTAAATGATTATAAGGTCTACCATGAGGGGAAGTTCAGACATGTAAGTACTCGATTTGTATCTTATATTTGATTTGTATATTACTGTAGCCACGGGATGCTATATTATGGGTCTTGATTATCCGCGCAGCTCTTATGGGATGAATCTGGTTCGCAGAAGTCCCAGACTTGGATTGAATTTGAACTTCTTTGGGACGCGACTAAAACGCACCAAGAATAGTCTGACACGTGTGCGCGAATGCTCAGATGGTGCTTTCTCTTAGTCTCTCTTGACAGACGCTCTAGTAACGAAAAACGTTCGTGCCTCATAGCTTTCCCTTCTGAACTGATTATGGGCCAACCTTCAATGGCACACTGTTCTCCTCGATCTCCGATAGCACCTTGCCGACGACTCAGCGTGCCAGCGACCACCCGGCAAACTACTGCATTTTCCGGGAGACTGCTAGGAGCGCTGCGAATATGAGACGAGTTTCAGGTGTCTCACATCCCACGAACAAGGGAATGCTGTATGCTCTATTGTTCCCAAACGGGTGCTGAAAGCATTCTCGTGCCGCCGGAATATGAACACAGCTTTTACGCTTTGGCCTCGGCTAGAGAACAATACAGCGTATAAATTGGCCAAGCTCGGTGGCACATGTCTAACGCTTCGTCTGCCCCACCCCACTGACTTCTCAAGTTTATCTCTCACCTTCCACACAATGTCCACAATTTTATCGAAACCGAAGCAATTGCTAGCAGCAGACGACACTCAGTGCCAACGCAGTTACGCCGTCACCTGTGCTGGGATCATCGTCATCCTCAAAACTCTTGTACCTGGCTCCCTCTTTATCATAACTGGTGACGGGAAGCGCAAATGCATCGAGATCAAGGTCGATGTGAGTAAAATGACCCATGAGAGTTTGCAATTGTCTTATTTCCTCTAGGCCGCAAGTGTCGGCCCTTCTATTCGACCGGGGGATGTTAAGGCTACGGTTAGAACGCTATCTGTAGACGGGGTGGCTGGATGGGATGTTGACGAGGACGACGACAATGTTAAGATTGAAGGTTCGTTCGTTGCTCAGAATCACCAGTTAGACTAACGTGCCCATCTCAGTGCTCCCCATTTCGGAGAAAGACCCCAAATCATTCCAATTACTTCCGACTGATATTGTATGCCCCTCCACCCACCTACTCAAGGGCGCCAAAGATGTCTCTCCGGCTGGTGGCGTGTCACATCCCGCCGTCTCTGAGGCAGGACCACTTGAGTCGGTAGGTAAAAAACCCCCGGTTTCAGCAGAGGAAGGTGGCCTCCGTACGTTCCCTACTGAGTTTATGCTTTATTTCCTGACAATCTCCTTTTAGACAATACCGCACAGTCAGACCCCTTGCCTAGCCCGTCCTCGTCCCGGGCTGAAGTATCGACTCAGTCAACGGAGGACTCGACCCCAACACCGCTCCGTCGTCTTTCTTCCTCTGCGTCCACTCGTTGGGAGCCTCGACCACTACGTTCCAGTCCAGGTTTTCGGATTGACTCCACCTCTACGGCGCCTGAAGCACCATTGGATCGTTTGAACCCAACCCATACGCCAACCATCAGCAGCAACTCCCGCCGCGTCCCGACGTCGCCTCCAGCTCCGTCTCCTGGAGCGTCGGGTTCCCAGCCGCCGCGCGCATCCAACAACGGTCGGAACACCGAATCCAACAGCACGATGCCTCCGCCGCCTATCATGGCGACCCCTAGCCCCAAAAAGCGGAGTTCAGCCGAGATGGTGGAGGACTCCGTGGGTAATGACCGCAGTACAACCCACAAGCGGGTCAAGGTCGTACGAGAAATGTCTCCGAGCAGAACCAGAAGTACCCGATCCAGAACGAATGGGGTCTGAGCGCCAAAGGAAGGGAGCTCAGCTCTATTTATTTCTCTTTTTCTTTCCTTTTTTTGGGAACCACACTGTACATCTATTGGAGCATCTATGTAAGTTAGTTTGTTCGTCTTACGTGCGGAACAGTTTCCTCAAATAAAATGAGGGCCGTATTGTAAGCGTCGTAGCTGATTGATACCACAACAATTTTTTCGGATAATCAAGGGAACTGAGTCCCGCTGCCTCCCGATTTTTAGCTTTCGAATTACTCAAAGAGATTGGCGGTCACCTGACGAGCGCGTCGGAATGTGACGTCACGCGTCTTTAGAGGCTCGTCACTCTATACAGTGGCGACGGGCTGTTCATTGCGAAGATTTGACTTGTTTTCAGGTAAAGAATGTCAAGTAGTCGCACATATATGGAAAATCCCTCGACAATAAGTAGTCAAACTTGAAATCAGTGTTTGCGAAGAAATTGAGGATTACGTAATGTAAACAGGATACATGTATGATACACGGTGCATGGAAGCTTTTTACGCGCGTTAGTCGGCTCGCAGAGCGATAACCTTGGCCCAGAGCCCACGTCGAGGGCGCGCGAGGGTTTCCACCCTTCTCTGGGTTCCTTCCAGCGACAAAGCAAGCAACCCACATGAAAAAGCCCTCTTCATCAACCCAAATCTCCCCGCGCCTCTACATCCCTTCCGCCCACTGTAGTAGTGCGGTCCCGGCGATAGGTACCATTCCAGTGAGGAGCATTGAAATTTTCACCTGCAACAGGCGATCCCAGGCGTATATGGGGAAGTGATATATCACAAGGCCTGAAATGAGAGACCTGCCATGATATATCACTTCCGCTGATTGACGGAAACGCCATGATATATCACTGAGCGACGCTTCCGTTTTTGGCTCCCGCTCCCTCTGCGCCCTCCCGCTCGCTTCCTGCGCGCATCGGTGCGCCTCCTGGTCCGTGCGCAAAAGGCGCGTCGACACCATAAACGTCATTTGTTTACACATATTATTATCCCACTCCTTTGCATCCTCCACCCACCACAAATCGATCCCTGCAGCCCGACCCCGTCCCTCTGGCCTCTGGCCTCTTTGTGCACACCTTCCTCGTGTTCGACACATCCCACTCCGCCCCGGCATCAGCGATTTGCACCCAAATCTCGACCTCAGTGGTCCACGCGTCCAGGCAGCTTTTTTTTTCCCCACCGCCCTCCAGCACCGCTCGCCTGGCTCTACATCGGTGCATATCAACGCAGGCATCTCGTTGATATTGCGTGCTGCACTGCGCTGCCACTGGTGCGCTCAAATCCCAGCGCCTTCGGATCGCGGCGGTGGGAATGGGCAGCGGGAATGCACGGGCTGCTCGTTCCTTATAGCCTACCCACTCCACCTCGTAGACCTCGTATGACCCGACGCTTTTCTCCCCGCTGCTTCCATTGCCGCCGTCGCCCGGCCCGCATTGCCGCCCGCCGCTGTTTAGAGCCCGCCGCCCGCCGCCCGCCTTGGACGGTTCACCTCCGGGATACTCTGCCCAGATGCCCGAGCGCATCCAGCGTTCATCCTCGCTGTCTCGCCCGCCATCCACCGTTTATTACCCGCCGCCCACCGCCCATCGTGCATTGGTCGCCACCCACCGCTCCACTACCCGCCGCTGGTCTACCACACAGACCGCGCACCTAGTGCTATACATAACACCACGATGTTGGCATTCCATTGTTCTCCGCCATCCGCCTGCGGCCCGCCGCCTGCCCGCCGCCCTCCCGCCGCTGCCTCCTCCGTGCGCTGCATCACCTTTTGTCGGCGTCAGATGGCTTCGTTTGTGGTAGCCTGCATTGACGACTCCACCATACCGACACCTATGCATATCTTTGCCACTTCGTACCTCGCAGTACGCGGTTTCCTTTTTTTTTCTTTCCCGAGAATATATCGCACAT